>OU015496.1:30446753-31046753 GCA_907164885.2 Dolomedes plantarius | reverse complement strand
TCTCATTTGCGAAATCGTGGATTTTAAATAGATGCTAAAAACTAACTGCAAAATTGTTTTTAAGGTTTTGATGTAAGAATTATTCCTAAGAAATAAAATGCTTTGAATAATCAAAATAGTTTTGCCTAAAATAGGGTGTGTTTTAAAATGTAACAATTTGAAATGTCTTACCATGATAATGAAATATTTTTGACTAGAAAACGTTTCTATTTTCATTAAAATTAACATAAAACTGTCTATACCAATGATTCCCAACCGCGAAATTTTTTCGGAGATAAATAAAATAAAATAAAATAAATTAAAATTATTAAAAGGGGGCACTTTCGAAATAAATATTAAGTGGATATCAACCATTTGATCTCTAAGCTCCAATTATACGTATTTACTTTGCATAACAATATCAAAAAAAATGTCTTCCTTACCACCTAAACTTATTTTTTGCCCCACTTATGTAACTAAAATTTAAAATTTAAATGTTAATATCTATTTGTATTTCATTTGGGTAAATATTAACGAAATCAAAATTACAAAAGAGCATGATTTTATAATTATAAGATTGATATTAAAACACTGAAAATTATAAACTTTATTCAGCTATATAAAATTAAAAATAGAAAAAAAATTTATTAAAAGGGTGAACTTGGACCTCAGATTGTTTTTGTCCGATATATATATATATATATATATATATATATATATATATATATATATATATATAACTTTCTATTTGGTGAAATATTTGAGAATGCCACTCTCATATGATCGTAGTTTGGTTTTTATGGCTACTCATTTTGAAAACCCAGTATCGCAAATACAGGTAAAAACGAATGGAAACAATGTAGCCTTGTAAGACTGTTTACCACTTTATTTAATGATATCATATATTTTTAACGTATAAAATATTAATAATATGTAATAATAGAAAGTTTAAAGCATGTTTTTTAATTAAATAATTCAGTATGATGTAAATTTATTTTAGACTATCCGCTACCCCTCTGTTTGCGCACCACTGGCTGCATAGATACGTGCATGCTTACTTTATATGATAACAAAACTATACCCTTCTAAGGAATTTACATCAAGCAAGAACAAATAACATCATTTGAAAGCTTAGCCAATCCCATTGTAAAGTGGTTAGCGTACTAAGCCTCAAGTCACCCCTGGTTCGAATCTCGTCTAGAGCATGGCTGTTCAACTTCATAGCAAAAGAAATGTTGGTTTATTTATTGGGTGCTTCCAGGGCCCGACTTAGCCTAATTGGGGCCCTGGGCAAAAACTTCGTTGGGGGCCCCCCTCTGCTTCACTACTTCAGTAATGAAGAACCGAACGTTATGGAGGTATTTAAATTTTTCACCTCATTATAGATATATAACAAGAAAATTGACTAGAACCTAAAATAGCTATAAAGTCCCCCCCTCCAATGGTCAGACGAAATATCGTTCTGTCCATTTTATTGATTTTCTGACAATTCTATGTCCATCATTAAAAGGGATATAGCACATCTAAAAAAAGTTCATTAAAGAAGGAAACATAAAATAAACTTTCTATTCGATTTGGGGGCCCCCCTCTAATGTGGGGGCCCGGGGCAACTGCCCCGTATGCCCCTGCCTTAGTCAGGCTCTGGGTGCTTCCCATAATAAAGTCGATCAGCGGTATGTGTAAGATTCCTCCGGGCATTTGCTTGGCTATACCCTAAAGCTAAGAATTAAAAAAAAATCATCTACAACTCTGGGAGTACATGACATTCGACTTTTCTTTGTTCTTATGAGTCAACGTTAGTCCACATGATTGAAAACTTCCTGATGTCTCGGTTCATTCTAAAAACATGTAATGGTGTTAAAGACTTCTATTGACTGATTTTGGTTTCGTTTCAAACACTTCCACTTTATCGTGAAATACGACCAATTTTATAGGTATCAGCACTGGTATGACGACGCATAATAACGGAAAATAAATAACTACGTCTAAATATCTATTAAACAAAATATCTAATAAAAAATAAATTTCTGTCTCATTTTAATAATGAGATTGTTGTTTGGAAAAAATCGGATTTTGCAAATTTAAATTAAAAATGATATTACTTTCACGCACAGATTTCTTTCTTAGAAAAAGTTGTATCTCCCAACATGAATCTTTCAAGAATATATAAATAAGTAAATAAATAAATAAATATATATATATATTTAATGATCTCAAAATGATAATTTCTAGTCTTCAGTTTGGTCAGGTATTTACAGAGACTCGCTGTATATAATTTCTGGCTTATAAAGTTTTCTAATGTGCATATTTGTCAGAAAAAGTGCTACATCATTTTGACTTTTGACTTCCTTCTCAGAATATTAAGATTTCAGACATGTGTTTCCACAGTTTTCACGTAGCATCCTAGGGATATTGTGCACGGTTGTATTTCAATCAGCGTTATAAATTTTATATCGTTTTAAGGTTTGTATTACGAAAGTATTCTTAAAGTAGTAGCATTAAATTTCTGTACATCGTTATGAAATGATAAATCTCCTGTAAAATATATTATCCTATAATATATATTTTATAAATTAACCTATAAAATTTAATCCTATTTAGTCTCTCATCATCGAATCTCAAAATTACGACATTATCGAAAAAGTTGATAAAAATTCTGGAACTTCATTCTCTCACACTAGAAAGTCCTCAGAATATCTTGGAATGACGAAATTATCTAGGACTGAGATTTTGACCTTGTGCCTGTCTTGTGAAAGCAATTTCGATAATGAACGGGAAAAAAGATGTTTGTTTGAGATATAAACAGAAAGGCCGGATGTTCAAATCAAGTATCCATTAATCTGGAAAGTATTATCAGCTGCTACGATTAAGTAAAGGTCACTAGTTCCCGTTCTCTGTAAGAATGTTTCCTTAAAATGATTATCATTCCTGCTTAGATACGTCTTGCGAGATGCACATGATACTAAAAATCATATAAAATTTATTTGGAGAGTAAACAGGAGCATCTTTCGCGATGGATTTTTTAATAATAATCTTGAATTTGTGAAAGCAACTTTTCTTTCAACAATTTTAAGAGAATCAAGATGTTTTTCGAGTAACTAAAATACGAATACAATGTGACAGAAATTTCATCGAAATGGATTCAAAGGAAAAAAAAAATTCTCCAATGAATTTAGTTGAATCAAAAATTAATACTTATCGTTGACAAATTTAAATCACACGGCATCAACATTATCTCTAAGAATTTATTAAAGGGTATAATTCGTAATTTAACTAGGCTATATGAATCCTAGTAACAAACCTAGTAATGAAAAAAACTGGAGGAGCATGGATAGTTTGAAGAAAATTTGTCATATTGAATCATTCCTTTAAAAAAATATTTATATTTCAGGTAGTCTCATCAAACGAAACTACCGCGGGTTATTAACGTAGGATTACTTATCGTTGCTTACGTCTCTTTTTTTTGACGCATTTTGGTACTTTTCTGTTTAACTGTTTATTGCTACTGGGTGTGGCGCGCTACCAAAATTATAACTCGCGAGGCCGGACAATTTTTCTCTCTCCGCAGGACTGTTATTGAGGAACGTAATCCTATGTTAAAATGTTTTAAATTTTCTAAAATTATATTTTTTTAATTTTTATTTTTTATATCTTAAAAAATATGACATTATCCAATAAGGTATCATACAGTTTTACCATAAACAAGCGCGGATGGTAAACGAGACAATTTTTTTATTGTTATTTTGTAAAATAAAAATACACCAAAAATGTAGTTTCGTTTTTTTTTTTTTTTGGGGGGGGGGGGGGGGGTGTTGCTTGTTAACATTTTCATAATTAAAAAAAAGGGTCGTGATCGACAAAAAGTTTGCGCACCAGTGGCGTAGCAAAGGGGGGGGGGGGCAAGGGGGTCTATCATGCCCCGGGCGCCAATGTAAGATCCATATATTATATTACTATATGTTTTCGAGGTGGATGCCAATATAAGGTCTATATATTATATTACCATATGTTTTTCAGGAGAGGGCCCCAATATAAGGTCTATATATTATTTTTTTTTTTTTTTTTCCAATGCGGAGGCACTTGTATTCAAACATTGGCCCTTACTACGCCGCAGTTTTACTGTTCATTTTATTGTGGGGGCACCATATAGGCGGACAGCATTACCCCCTATGAAGGGACGACACGAACGGAGGCATTTTTCGTGGCGCAACGCTGGGACTCGATCTGAGCACCCTCAGCACCGAAAACCAGCGCGCTGTACCACTGGGCCGCCACAAGCCCGTCTATATATTATATTACTATATGTTTTTCGGGGAGGGCGCCAATATAAGGTATATATATTATATTACTATATAAGGTCTATATATTATATTACTATATGTTTTTAGGGGAGGGCACCAACATAAGGTCTATATATTATGTTACTATATGCTTTTCGGGGGGGGGGGGGGAGTGCCAATATAAGGTCTATATATTATGTTATTATATGTTTATCGAGGGCGCCAATATAGGGTTATATATTATATTACTATGTTTTTCAGGGGGTGGGGGCGCCACAAAGGTATCGTGACCCGGGCGCCAGTTAAGCTCGCTACGCCACTGTTGCGCACCCCTACTATAGACAATTATGACATTCCAACATATTGAGAAACGTTCGGTTAGGGCCCATGCGTTTTCGTGCATGATAATGCAGCATCTAAATATTGAAGGCTGTGCAGTGCTGTTTTGATGACATGAATGTTTAAGAAGTGGACTACCGAGCCTTGAACTCAATCCGAGCGATCAACTTTGACACGATCTAGGCCACAAACGCGTAACGGAAGTAAATAACGCAGTGAATGCTCTTTTCGAAGACCGTAGAAAAATTATCACAGCAGTGATTCTTAATTTAGTAAGACAGCTTTCCCAGTAGTAGTGGCTAAAATTAGATTCACTGTTGTGATAATTTTTTTTCCTTCATCCAGTTTACGCCGTCGTGGCAGATTTGGTGGACCCATCCACTGTTAATTTCTACTAGGATCAAACCGTTTTCGGACAGATATCCAGAATTTCCAACACTTTTAATCACTTAGTTTATTTATGACTTTTTCAGTTGTCTTGGACTAGTTGAGCATCATAACATACGAGAAAACGGCGGTACATACAGGGTGGCCCAAAAGTCACTAAACCATTCTAGAATATAACATTTTTTACAATTAATTTAAAAAAATATACAGTGGAATCTCGATCGATCGTTTTTCCGTATGTGTCGTTCATTTTATCCAGTCCCAACGATCATATTGCTTTGTTATGTTTCCGCATCTATCGTTCATTCCTATCGGTCCCTTGAAAAACGATAGATCGAGATTCCACTGTATATATATTTTGGTTTCATATTATTCATTTGTCATCCTTGGAAGATAATTATGGAAAAATTCACGACACAGCGACGAGTGAAAATAATCGAATTTTATACAGAAAATAAACGATCCATCGTTCTAACCCAAAGAGCTTATATTCGTTACTTTGGGGTCGGAAAAGCACCGTTTAAAAAAGCGATACCCAGCTTATTCTGGCAGTTTCAAGAACAGGGGGCTGTGAAAGACAATATCGTCGAGTATACCGTAACAAACCTCGAACCGTCCAGCAATTAACGACCAACATCCGTGAAAAAATTGACCAAGAAACATTGCGACAGGCGACGGAGCACTCCTTAGAAGGAATCCGCCAATGTCAAGAACAAAATGGCGGGTATTTGAAGTACGTAATTTACAAAACTAGTCAAAAATAATTATGAAAGAAGAAATGTGAAGTTTTAATAAATAAAAGAATTATTCTATCTTAAAATGGCCTTGTGACTTCTGGGCCACCCTATATAAAATGAAATACACAGCTATTGTTGTACTTATAGAAAAGCTTATTTTTTAATGAATTCAACTAACTCCAGTTAAAATAACCTGCATAATAACAGGACTAGGCGGACCTAGACATAGTTAACTTTGACCAGGATCACAAAGTTAATGAGACATCTGATGGATAGATATGCCAGATTTACATTTACTGTCAGAGATTTACTATACTCACATAGACATTTATTTCAATGTAGAGGTATACTCCTCCCTCATGAATAATAACTCTGCCTATTTTCATGGACTTAAACCAATCATGTAGATAGAAAAAAAAAAACCTCTGCCAACTAAGTGAGTAGTGTAAGTTTTCAAATTCTTTATAAATGGTGAATTTTCCTATTTTATGCAAAATAACTCATGAGAAAATTATTACTCGCATAAAAAAATGTGGACTGCGTAGCAAGAATACACAACTTCTTAATATTCACGATAAAAATTTGTGAACAGTCCATAGCGAATGTATTTGTGAAATGTTCCCATACAACAGTCACACCTTATTCTCCTTTCCTAGATGAACAATATTGAGTCAGCCAAAACCAGTTACTACTATTATTTATTTTATTTAATTAGTTGCCACTATTACTATTTTTTTTTAATCTTGGATATTAAAGAGCTATGTGTTCTTTTCAAGAGAAAAATGTAGAGATAGCCATGCCACTATTATAATGACGAAATTCAAGTTCTCAAACATGTCTACATTTTTCAGCTGATGTTAGTGAGCGTAGGTTAAGAGCAGTATTATCTTGGCAGATAAGACTCTGGACTACATATTTACCAAATCAAAATAGCATTATTTGGAAAATATTTTTGAGTATAATGGAACCTCCATGAATCATTCCCTGAATAATCGTTTTCTCACATGCGTCGTCTATTTCATCCTGTCCAGATGATATTTCTTTGTTACGTTCCTGCATCTAGAGTTTTATGGCATGTATCATCATGTGTGATAGGTTCCTTTTAAAAACGATCAATCGAGGTTTCACTATACTTATATAAAGAAAAAAAATAAGTAATTATGAAAAGTCATAGGAGCGGTTTGCTGCTGAATATCTTGAATGTCAAGCGGTTGAAATGAGCACATTATACAATATAAAAAATACATTTTATTTTTGGCAGACAAAGGCAAGTTTGAGGAATATAGAGATATTTGATTTTTGGAAGAGGACAACTGAATTCTTATTTCTAATAACTAGTTTTGCCTTAGAATCTATCAGAGGAAAGAAAAAAAAAACACTAGTACAAAATTTTTATAAACATTTTCATACAGAAATCAGTACACAAAACAGGACAACATAACTTGGATGATCAATTTTTTTTGTCAACCTTATTAGAATATCAAGTTTAAACACACACAATAAAAATTTTACATATCCTCCTTTAAATTCAAGAAATCGTGTACTTAGCATTTTTTATCAAAAAGTTTTTTGACATTTTTGAGTACTTAAAATCAAAGTCAAACCTAATGGTAGTAAATTTCATTGTAAAAATCAAACTCTACAAGGTCACTTTTTAAAATTTGGCAATTTTACATTCACTATTTCACAATAGAACATCCATTACTAAATATTTTAATAAATTACTTGTTAAATTTACAAACAAATCAAGTATTTTAAAGAGTAAATTTTTAAAATTTTGTCTTTTCTTTAAAAGCTATAATGTTTAATAATTTCATAAAAATAGTTAACTTTTAAAGGCACACTGTCATATACTTTCAGTTCAACTACACATACTTTATGCAATTGAAAACAAAATTCCAATTTAGATTCAATATAGGAGAATGTGTGTTGGCCAGAGAATATGTTTCTTTTTTTCCCTTCTTTCCAATAATGTTTACAAGAAAGTCTACTCATCAGATCTTGATTAAGATCTTCAGCATTAGAACCTTGATGAAAATTTTACACCCATGGATGTGTTGTTCAAATTAAAAGAAGGAGAATGAATATTATCCTGTGTTCTTAACAGATATCCATTCCTCCATTCTTTAAAATATATATATATATATATATATATATATATATATATATATATATATGGTGTCCTATATACTTCCTATGCTTACAGTTCAAAGAATTAATCATTACATTAAAAAGCAGTTGATGTACGAGGCTGTTGGTGTCTGTTGTATTGTAAGCTAAATAATTTAATGCTAGCCAATCACTTAGCAGATCTGGTGACACAATAAGAAACAAAATGACCCCACTAGATATTAAACACACTGAGATCCCTCTTGAAAGTACTTTTTTTTTTAAATTAAGCTCTAGCACAGATGTGCAAACAAACATTTATGAAACTTCATTCACAGAAATGACATTAAATTTATCTGCAGAGGAATTCTTGTACTACAAAAACTATAACAGATTCAATTCTTTTCTGGTAATAATGTGAAACAATAATGCTCTCGCGCATTAATATGTGAAAGATGAATAGATGTCTAAAATGCATACAAACTGATATTAGGAAGTGAATCCTATCCATTTAAACTCATGTTCAAGAAGCAGCCGAAAGTAGTAAACTTTCTATCTCAATCAAGATCTGACAGTAGTGCAGGAATAACAGGTTATATGCATGCACCAAATGGATAACATGATTTAAACATTCTCAAAGTTAAAATATCAACAAATTACTAACATTTCACCACCACTTGCTGTACAGGCACAGTTAACAGTTTATTGCACAAGTGCTAGTGATATATTAACAGAAATTTCTTAGCTACCTTAGGAAGAAAACTTTATATAAGTTATCTTTTCTTTCACTTTGAACAAAATACTTTAACCATTGCATAGCTGCCAAAACTAGCACAATTTTGTTAAAATTAAACATCACGACCTGTTTTATGAAACACTTGAAAAAATTTAAACACTAAATACGGAAGAGTACTGTTCTGCAACATCATTAATTTAATCACTTTACAGCAGGATCATCAAACCCCCAATGAAAAAAATAATTTAACAACTAAATGAATAAAATAACAGCTTGCCTATATTTAGGCAAGAATTTTAAGAATTATCTATGCTGTTTTACAGATTATCAACATTCCCAATTTTACTCAATGGGTTTTTGATAAACAAATTTATAAATTATATTACAGATGGCTTATTTACTAAACATAAATCACTAACTTGGACGAACATTTCATAACATTTGACACCCGAGTCACTGTTTTCTTCACCACCAAAGCATTTTTCCCTAAGCTGCATACTATAATAATTAACAGCACTGATGTTGGCAATGGTAAGCTTATTGGTTTCTAAATATTTTAAATTTAAAGTAATATTTTCATAAGCTGAAAAAAAATTACCATTCCTAAAGAACTAAGCTTAGTGGTATTTTATTCAGCTGTTACACTGTACCATAAACTGCATGTTAATTATATGCATGGTTTTTCCATACATAAATTCAGTTGAGTGTTCATTTTTCATTATCATAAATCAACAGCTATACAATGTACATCTCATTGGGAAGAACTTAGATATGTACAGAACAGTACACTTCACAAAATTTCAGTTTTCAATAATAGAAAGGTGGCTGAACTTTTAGAAAGATGCATAATTTAGAAATCATTACATTCATACTGAATGTGACTGATAATATGGTTAATTAAAAATAATTCCAACTATCTGAAATTAAAATTTACTATCAAAAGTATAATAAACTAAGACTAAAATTACACATTCAGATTATATACCAATGCTTATTAATTAACATTAGATGGATAAAATTTAAAAAATAAAAATATTATAATATTGAACTTACAGTGTTTAATTTTTTATATATGAATTTTTATTAATGTTTCATAAGATATACTTTCAGCTTAGCAATCCCCCCCTTTTTTTAAAGACTACACTGAGCCCTTTCATTAAAATAAATTAAAATGTGTTAAAAGAAAGCATAGTCAAAGTTCTCATTAAAAACTAACTTTTAGCTCAAATGAGAATTTTAACACATATCTCCTTACCCTAATTTAAGGATATAATATAAAAATTCACAAGAATGGCACCATGTTTAACACTAACAGTTAATTTCTTACCAATAATTTGTAAAATTTTTTGACACAATAAAGCCTAACTTCTCTCTATAGTCATTTTACTTTTAAGGTACATAATTATTTTACCAGCTAATATAAAAGGCCTGTATTTTATAATAAAAATATTGTATAATACAACAAATCAGCCATGATTAAACTATAAAAAGGATTGCACTTTCATAAAAAGAGTTTATACCACACAAGTAGGAAGACAGAAAATTGTAAAATCACCATTTTAATTCAGAATTACTTTAAGCTAGGTACTTAAAAAGCATATATACTTACTGAAGTTCAGCCGCTTATATGTTTAATTTTAAAAATGACAATTTTGACACTTAAATATTATAATTCATTTGTAAATGCAAGTGGCTTACAATCAAAATACAAACTTTGATGAATTTCATAAATGCAACATTAATGTTTAAAAAAAAATGACAGCAGAGTGAAAGGAATAATACAGTAGAATAATAAGATTCAAAGGGAATATATTTCAGCCTTGCAAATTCTTCATATTTAAGTATCCTTAAATACTACGCAGTTAAACAAAAGATGTTGATAAGTACAGACAGTTGTTTCAACAACCTTAATTTTATAAATTAAAAATTAGCAGCATTACAGTCCTTATCAGAGTAGGTGGAGAGAAAAAAGAAAAACCCTGAAAACTGTATTACTATTGAGTTGAATGTTGATACATATAAATTTCAAACTATTATACAAATACACAACATTGAATTTTGAAGTACAGGAAAGCAAGACAATTCGGCTTAAGGAATTTAATACAAGCAGCATAGATTTGACTGGACTTATGAACATACAACATATATACATTATGAAGTACAGCTGTAGTCAAAAAACAAAACACATTTGAGACACATATATGAACTATATCCTATGTACAAATGTTACACTGTTTCACAACTTATGAATACTTGTTTTTTTGTGAACATCTCAGTTAAAATTCTACCATGAACTGAAATGAACAGCTCGATTAAAATAGCAATTATAAAAATGTAAACAAAATCAATAAATGCTATATCTGGACATTATATTCAAATAAAATACAATAAATAATGTATGACATTTTAATAAAAGAGAATGTATATTTTCATATATATATATTACAACAAAGTAGTGTAGTATTGCAACTTTGATAAAAAGAAAACTTTCTTCGTACTGCAACATGTGCATAAAACCAATCACAGCAAATTTTATCGACTAAATTTCAATCTACTGACATGTATGTTTAAAACAGACCACACTTTGAATCAAAATAAAAAGTTACAGGCACTATACCTTTGAGCCTCCAAATGTACATTCGATGAAACTTATGCTCAAAGACAAAATCCTCCTTGAGGACAAAAATTATGTCAAATGCCTATATTTATACACTGAGATCCACTTAGACATTAACAGTTAAAATATTTTACAGAATTTTATTTCTATTACTGTTTTCCAGCAGTAAAAAAACAACCTAATAAAATGACAAGCAATTCAGTGTCCACAGTATCTACATAACGGCTATTGTCCACTCAGAAACCTTCCTTAAATTAACATTTCTAAGCTCCTTGCTTTACAAGCAATGCAGTATCATTACCAAATGTTTCCTTTGACAGCCTTATATGAATAGCATTCACTCTTCAAAGTCAGCGATGGTCATACCCCCATGTATAATAATCTTGTGAGATACTGTCAGATGGTAGACGAGAGTTAGGTCCTGTGATGTGTCCATTAGGAGTTAACATTGGGGGATGATGCTGAGGAAAAGAAGCAGTCGATGGCAGTGGTCCATTTGGATCAACTACAGCGGGAGAAAAAAAATTCCATCAATTAAAGTAAACAAAATAAGTATTTTACAGTAGAAAGTTATGAAACATTACCAGCATATATTAAAAAGCGAATTATATATATATATATATATATATATATATATATATAAAAAAAAGAAAAAGAAAAAAAAAAAAAAAAAAAAAGAAAAAAAAAAAAAAGAAACCTTTTTACATTAAATAAGAACATCAATAAGATAATTTACTGACTACTCTGCTACTTAAACTAAATAAAAATTAAAATAAATAGCATACTAGATTAAAAATCATTGTGATGGGTGTCATCAGGGTTCCTATGATGATTGTGTGATTCTACCTAAATACTCAAAAGACAGAATGATATATGGCTAAGGATACATAATTCTCGTATTTACGAAATAGATGCTAATAAATGGAAATTTTTTTTAAAAACTACTTTTTGGTGAAAACTCCATGATAAACAGCCTTTTAAGCGAAATTAGGTAATAATAATAATAATTTATAACATAATTGCTTAAGCAAGTTCATCTGCAGTCTTTAACTAGGAAAACTCACTCTCCTTCGGATTTGCTCCGGATTTCACCTGGACAGATTGCCTTTACTGGAGTTGAACCTAAAAATCTAACTGTAAAAGTCAACAATCAAGGTTTGTGGAACAATATAGTAGATTTAAGAACGTCTCTTCAGCGCCAAAGTCAAGGGTATTTCAGCTACTTACAGTAGTCGACGAAGAGACCCCTGTTGATGTTATACAGATTTTAATTGCAACGAAATACTGCTACCTTAACTTTGCAAAAGCTATACAAAGCCTCTATAGTCCCGTTAACAGAGTAAAAGCTGAGATATTTTAATATGTACAACATAGAAATTAATGACAGAAGGCAAAGACTTAGGCCTGGACTCCACTTCACCAGAAAACGTGACAGAAACAGAAATCAGAATCGGAAAATCTACGCACTTCCGGTTTTTTTCCGTTTCTGCCCAGCAGAATGACGGCGGAAAACAGAGTTGAAAATGTTGAACTTTTCTGTTTCCGTCCGCGGATTCCGCGTGTATGACAGCCAATAGGAATGCGTCTTGATCCACGAAACACAAAACAGCAATGGCGTCTCGGTTTGACATGGAAGCGTTTATTTATGAACATCACCTCCATAACTGCAAGCTAAATAAGTCAAACAGTAAATTCTACTAGAATAATTTGTTGGAATAATGATTTTCTATTACCAGATAATGGATTTAGTGCAAACTGATCTGTAATCCTAAGATGTCACTTTGTAAAGGTCTGATATTTTTAACTATCCAAATGTTATAGAGATGATATACACTAAACATGACAACTAAAACCCTCAGTAATATTTTGTCGAAATTTTTATTACATACTATTTGTTATGCACTACTGTTTTTTCAACAAGACTGTTTTTTCAGAACTCCTGATCGGTAGTTCGAAGATCTCTAATTAAGGTGTTGTGAATACCATGTTTTTCCCTTTCTTGGAAAATCTTTCGAACCCAGAATCGATGTTTTCTTTTTTTTGCTTCAGAGGTTCTAATTAAAGACAGCAGACTTAGGAAGTGCAAACTCGCCATAGCAAAATCTGTGTCGTTTTCCATACTTTCTTGAGCTTAAGTATTTTATGTCCGAATCACAGCTAATGTAAAACAATAAGAAAAAAAAAAAAAAAAAAAAAAAAAAAAAAAAAACGACGACAGATGGCGCCAGCTGAGCGGAATCTGGTGAAGTGGAGTACGGAAAGAACGGAATCTCAGCAGAAACAGAAAACAGAAAAAAATTCCGTTTTCTGTTCTGTTTTCTGTTTCTGGTGAAGTGGAGTCCTGGCCTTAAGGAACATAATGTGGAGACTACTACAATGTTAGCTTTTAACTAAGAATTTTGATACTTACCTATCCAAGTAAGTAAAATTGTAATTTTTTTAATAAATACAAAAATTTTGAATTTATATATTTTTTGCGAATAAATGCGAAATTTATGTATCCCTATATATGGCTAATAAAACATTTTGACTGCACCACTGGGTGCAGATAAAATAGATATTAAAATATGGGGAAAAAAAAACTTTCAAAAGCACTGATTTCACTATAAAGAATTTTTATGGCAGTAGGTTTAAGTAGTAATTTTAAAAACTAACGTTTTTAAAGATTTTAAAAATAAATATTATCAAGAACCATTCTTTACCAATCAAAACTTTCAAGACAACAATTTTAATCTAATCTCACACTTTTGAAATTTTTTTTATTTTTTAAAACAGTTTGATTGATGGTAACAAAAAAGAATTTTACATATTATATTATTATACATTTAGACATACAGTACAGTAATCTATTAATGCTACTCACTTGTAGGATGTTGTAATCGACTTCCTCTCTTCACAAGTAACCGGACAGAGTTTCCACCTTGTCGTATCAGCTCAATTGCATCTGCATGAGTCATATTCTTTGTGTTCATGCCATTAATTTCGATAATTTGGTCCCCAACCTGTTAAAAAATGTTTGAAATAGTGAGTATTAGCAAATGAAAGTAACACAAAGTTTCAAATATAAATCAAGCCCTTTCACCATAACACTGGAATTTAATAATTATATGCATGCAAGTTGCTAAGTAAAGAGAAAGGGAGAGGGAGAGAAAGAAATACAATAGAAAACATACATTTTCATATAAAATTGCCCCATACAAACATCATAAACTATACAAATAAAATTTTATAAACACATACATACACAAACATAATTATATGTATATAATTATTCTACAAAACTTAGTATGAATTGAGAGAAAGATAAAAAAAATATATATTGAAATTAAATCAATAAATTTAATTTATATTCCACCAATTTTTTAATTCTCCTGAATTGAAATATCAACTAGCAATCAAAATAAATTCAGCAGAATTCAAAACAGCTGGCTACAGATATTAAAATGAGTAAGATCATAACAGACAAGAAAGAAAGAAAAGAAAAAAATGCTACAAAACAATTAATTTTTAAAGAGATCTAAATAGAATATGCAAGTACCAATAGTTTTCCATCCTGGTGAGCTGGCCCATTCTCAGCAATTCTTAGCACAAATAGTGGCATATTTTGAAACTCTTTACCACCACGGATACTAAAACCAAACCCCCGAGTTCCTCTGTGTAATTCAACTGCATGGTATTGATCATCTAACTCAACAGAATGTTCTTCACCACGCTGAGATGCAGATGTTGTGCTTGAGGTATCATCCTGGGGTGGCCCAACTGTTAAAGTAACGGAGTACCCAGAGTCTTTAATAAGATTGACTATATCACCGTGATGCATATTCAATATGCTAATGTTATTGACAGCTAAGATTCTATCTCCAACATGAAGCTGACCACATCTGTCAGCAGGACTTCCTTCAATGATTCGACCTATATGAGGGGGAAAAATAAAAGGCTTAGAGAAAATTCTATTATTGAGGAAGCCTGCATAAAAAGCAATTAAAATTTACTGATTACTGGAGGTATATGCAATAAATAATACACACACATAATAACACCACCAAAAAGACCAATAGTATATAAGCCCTGCAAGTACAGTTAGGAGAGAATACTTATGAGCTAAAGCTTATGATTACATTTTCAAGGATTACATATTAAATTCAGTTGACAGCACAAGAAATTAAAATAAGAGTATCGTTATTTTAATGCAAGAAGACAAACTAGGAATGACAGCATGAAAACTACAAATATTATAATACAATGTTAAGTTTGTTTTATAAATTTGTGAATACAATATTAATAAATATTCAAAACAGGAAAGAAAAAAACATGATCATGATTGTATTTTGAAAAAGCCAAAACTTCACAGCTAGAATGTGCTTTTTACCTGTCAAATGACCTGGTCATTCAATTTTATTCTGTTTATTTTAGGATGAGGTAATGTTACTCTTTTACTTGCAGTTATCATTGGGGGGAGAGGGGGGGGGGGACTTAAGTGATGGAAAAAGAAAAAAAATTTAATTTTAAAAAAGCAAAATATATATTGCTTTTTTCTAATTAAAATTTTTAATACCTATTTTTTACTTTACCATAACCCCATCTTTTTTAACATCCCCAAAATTTTTCAGTTTGCACTGACTGAATGTCTTTAGTATAAGGTTGGTTAACCTGCAGATTACTACCTTGGCAATCTAGTTGTAATTTGCCTTATCATTTCTGTCACTTTGAGGAATCAATTACTTCTACACTCTAAACAGAATACATAACTCATGGCTGTCTTTGTTCATGTTAAGAAAAGAACACAAAACAAAAATCAAAGCAACAGAATACATTGCTAAATTATTTCTTAAAGTTCAAAGCTTACCAATAGTTGACCCCGCTCGGCTTACAGAAGAAATAATTACAAAGCCAAAGCCTTCATTTTCTTGCCTTGATACTGTGACATCATAAGGATAAATACTTTCCATGGATCTTGTATGATAAGCAGAGTCTAAAAATAAAAATATAGTTCAAGTATGACTAATATGACATACATAAGGTATGAAAAGCTTAGATTTATTTTCGTTTTGACTCAAAGATGATCCACGTAAGATTAAAAAGTTGGGTAATTTTTTAAAGTGATGAGAACATTGTCCATCCAAATGAAGATAAATCATTAAAAATTTAAAACTCTTGATAAAAGAGAAAACTTTCAGGATTTTTCAGATATTTTAGCCTAATTTTTCAAGACTCTCTGAACCTGTGGGAATCCTTTTTAATGAAATTAAAAGTGCTAACAAGATTAGAATTTTAGATTAAATAAATGGAAAAATATGCATAATTATTTTTTTCATAATATCTGTTAAACAAAATCAGATATCATTGCATAAATTTTCTATTTAAATACTGATAATTTTCACCGACAAATTAATACACACCAAGGGAGGAGACTCGCCGCCTAATTCCAACAGTCACTCTTCCATTAACTGCGGCATTTCCCATTAACTGTACGACATGATGGTGAGATGTGTTTAGCACTATTTGATTATCAACTGAGATAATCTCATCACCTATTCGCAAGCGTCCATCTAAATCGGCAGCTCCTCCAGGAACTATATGACCAATAGATACCTAGAAAAGAAGATAAAGTATTAAATTACCAAACACAGTGAAATTCTGCAAATAAATAAATATACAGTTGATTCCAGTTAATTGGACCAGCCACTTATTCGGACTGAACCCTGTCTTGTAACATAATTCATGTTCGTTAATCTGACGAGATGGTTATTAGGACCAAAATGATCCCGTCCCAATGTGGTCCGATTAACTGGAATCAACTGTATTTAATAAATGGAATTTCAAACCTAACATTACTAAAATAGACTACAACAGGTTTATGACAGCAAAAGAAATCTAATTTTTATTTATTACTATTATATAAAAGTTACAATGATATTGACTGCCTGTAAAAGAGTATTTGATAAGAGAAATGCCATAATAAAATCGGCTACCGTGAAACTTTTTAATCTCAGTTTTATTTAGATTCTCTGTAGTAAATTAAGTAAATAGAATAACACCTTTCACAAAAATTCACAATATGCAAATACATCCTATGCATAAAATACTCGTTACAAACATCAGAAATAATGTATTCCAGAAGTGAAATACATCAACCTTTTGAATGATATAATTTCCAAGTTTGTTTTTCCTTTGAAAATCAACTGCAAACAGATATTTGGATTTGTAACTACATGTTTGAAGATGATTTAGCAATGAAAATAGTAAAAGTCAGCTACAATTTTTGAAATTTTTATGATGGTAACAAAGTGTTATTAATTCATTTTACTAATAACTTGACTTGAGAAATTAAGAGTGATGTTAAAAATAAAAATGGGAAAAATTTAATCAGCAACGAGAGCAAAATCATTTTGTATAACATGGTTATACATTGTAGGGTAATATTTTTAAAGGATTTATTTATATATTTTTTAAACTGTTTCTAAACATCAGTCAGCTAGCAAAAATTCAAGGCAGTTTTGGAGTTTAGTTTTTACCCTGGTGCAACAAATACAGTTAATTATGAGAAAAGTCATGTGGCTTATTTCCCACAAATATAAATAAATTTTTTAAACAGGTTATCGACACTTCTATTTTTTTTCATTACAAAATCCAGACCACCATCAGAATTTCTGAACTTTAAATCTATCTATCTATATCTACATCTATATATATAACAGTTCAGTGACTGACTGACTGAATTTGAATCTTTACCTCTATTTTCTGATTTTTGGTGAATTTTAAGATTAATTTTTAGAATTTAATTTATTGAATGCTGGTCATGTGGTTTCTTTTCTTTTTGTGATATTTTAAATTAATTTTGCATCACATGCATAACAAAATAAATTGACAAAAAAAAATATTGAAATACGGTAAAAGATAAAATTTAACCACTAGACTAATTTAGATAGAAGTTTTTTAAGAATTTAATATCAAAATAGTATGTTTTATGGTTATTAAACATACAAATTAATTGCATACAGTGACTCTTGTATTTAATTTGAATATTTTCTTCTACATTATTTTGGTTATAAAAATATCCGTTACGATTTTTTTTTTTTTACATTAATTGCATACATTAACCGTTTTATTTAATTTGCATATACTCCGCAGCAAAACATGGGTATTCAGCTAGTCAGAATCTAAAGTAATACAATGTAAACTGGAACAAATGTTTAAGATACACAGTTAATTACAAAATCCTTTTATTTTATTTTAAAAGCTCAATATTTAAATTCTAAATAGTCAACTATTATATTACCTGGGAGCCTTCTTCAGTGCCTCCAACTATTCTAAATCCAAATCCACTTTCTTGTCGTAATAAAGTAACAGTCATGTCAACAAACTCTGACACTCTGTTAAGCATAGGTGCTCTTAATACTGTTCCTGGTTGAGAATACATGGAATTGACAGAATACAAATTTTCTCCCTTGTTCATGGCCCCAACTGGAGATGGATGTTCATGTTCAAATGATGTGCTTCGTTTCCGTCTAGTCAGGCTATCATAATGAGAACTACTAGGAGAATGTCCAGATGGATTGATGGATGATGCTGAGAGGGTGCGGTATGTAGGTTCATGATGAGGTACTGTATCATTGGTACTTGACACAGGGCCATAGTGAAGAGGAGGTTGGTTATAGGGACCATTACTGCGCATCGAGTTTGTTCGCCGATAAGATGTATCATTTGAAAGTCCCTGATTATATACACTAGAATTCCAGTCCATTCCATAATCTCTTGTTGAGGCACTATCAGGGGCACCTTTATTTGTCCAAGAATGATTTCCTGAACCATGAGAAGAGAAGACATTGTCATCATAAGAGTCACTGAAATTTGTTGTTCTTGAATGAGGTGGTACAGGTGGTGGAAGTTTAGACTGAGAATAACCATACTGGGAATTGGGTCCATTATCTAAAACATCGGTTGACTGACTACTCGAATTGAAGTCTGCAGACTTATTCATGTCTTTATTATTTTCTGACCAGTAAGTATCTCGTAATTTTCCAAGGGTAGTATACCACGAAGGATTAACACTAGTCTTGTCTAACACTGCACTATATGCCGTTCTTAAAGGAGGTTGGTCCATTTTCCAACTATTTGGAAAACCAGTTGGACGATTTGCTATGTTTTCTGTCATACGATCACCAACATGCCGCCTTGGATCTTGCATAGACTGCAAGCGCATTGTATCTTGTTGGTTCACTAGAGGATCACTACCTTTGGGAATTTGGTTATAATTTGTCCTATCACTTTGATCAGAAGTGGACTGTAATGTCTGAGACTTTGGCCAGTGCCTAGTATCAACCAATGGAGTTTTAGGGCGATTCACATGCAGAGCTTCTTTATCCCGTGAACTATATAAATCAGCAGTAGGAGTTTTGCTGCGATACATTGTAGCAACAGCAGGAGCATAACCATCTGTAAACAGATTATTTCAATACAGAATTATTCCAACATAAGAGAAAACAAGATATATACTACATAATATTAAAAAGTACTTTTCATGTGGCAAATTCTATGGTGCCCGGTATAAAGGGCTTAAGTTAAAAAAAAAAGAAAAGATTTTTAGATATTTGTTAGTACCGATAAATAAAGAAAAAATATTTTGACTTGTATAAAAGGCTTAAGTCTATCAATTTTGTATACAAAAGTACATTTCTTTTTGTATACAAAAGTACATTTCTAGAAAAGACTCAAGTCGAAATTGTTCTGTGATTGGTATAATAGCCAATAACTTGGTATATTTAAATGACTGTTTTTGACTTAAGACCTTTATACCGGGCACCATAGAATTATATTAAAAAATTAAGTACCTGTTGATCTATGAGCGTATGAGGAATTGTTGCTAGCACTACGCCTTACACCAATGTCATCTGCAGATTTCATCTACAAAATTTTAAAATAAAAAGAAAATTTAACAATACATTTTAAAATGTTAAAAGATTTTAGTAAGTAAAATTCTATAACAGAAAAGTAGTAAATTTCACACTTCTACATGCAAACATAAAGACCTTTTTCTCATTACAGCTGAAAGACAGCACATTTAGGAATATTAGTACTCATGAATTGTTTCTAATACATTTCTTTCTGAATCATAGGAAAGAAGTTGTGCTGAATTTTTTTGGGGGATTTCCCCAGTAGAAAAACTCCCCAACCAGCCATTGCAATCAAAATAGATTTCTAAACACTTAACTACTATACATATATAAGGATATTTTAGCAATTTACTTAAAGGAAGTATATTATCTAATTTTATCTTTTATGCATACCTTACATTATATTATATAAGCATCATCTACAAATAGTATTTAGTTAAAAGGGCAAACAAGTAGCCATGAACATAATTTATAATTGACAACATGCTACACCTTCCAGAAACTTAAAAATTAACAAAATTTGTGTTGATAGTGAGCATCTAAACAAATTATTTCACACTTATTTTTGAAGAATTCCCCCCCCCCCCTTCCTAGATCAGGGGATCAGCCAAGTTTTCCCAAAGGCAGCTCAATACCCTGGAAAACAAGTTGTCATCAGTAAAATAGTAGCCAGCTAAACAGGCAATCTAAAATGTAGTCAAAGTCCATAGGCTCCCCTGAAGTACAAGGGAACAGTCAGGGGAATTTTTACACCAATGCAGTGAAGAAATCCTTTTAGATAATCATGTTTAGTTGAAAGTCTAAAATTAGTCATGGGTACTTTGTGAGGTATAGGAATAGGTTCAGTCAAAAATTTATTCCTGCATTTTCTTAGTGCTATTCCATGATCTAATGGTTAACAGATTTCTTGATCCTGGAACTAGGCTGGTGGCAAAGGATAGAAAAGCCAAGTGGTTGTAATCTGCAACTCCACTTTAGCAAGGAAGTCAGCTGTTTTGTTTCCAAGGATGTTGCAGTGGCTGGGGATCCATTAGTTAATAGCTTTCTAACTTGAGTGGATGGCTGCACTGATCATTCAAACTGATAAAATACAGTTTTTGCATAGTGATCAACAAATTAACTTTAATGCTGTAATAAAAAACACTGAGTATTTTATGTAGAGGAGAAAATCAAAATTTTCAACAAATATTTAAATATGTTTTATACTATCTTTTGTACTAGCATTTATAATAAAATTTTTCAGTTTTAAATTCTGAATTAAATGTTTAAGAAATTATATAAACTTTATAAACAACTTAAGTTTAACCACAATGCAAAAACATTCGTTTGAAAAAGTAAATCCTGGGAAAAAAGAAAAAAAAAACACCTGTATTCATGTTAAAAAAAGAAAGATTCCCTAAGTGATACACAGTCGCAAATTACTGAAACTATCGTTTGAAATATGCTACAATACCTTGGTAACTCTCGGAAGCAAGCCTCTTTGAATCGTGATATGTGCTGATTCATCATAAGGACATTCTTTAAGTATTTGTACAACTTCTGTATGAGGTAACCCTCTAATGTTTCTGCCATTGATTTCAATTAATATATCACCCTCCTGCAGATGCTGACATCGAGCTCTGTCCAATATCTTTTTCACCTGAAAGAAGGAAAAGAAAAAAAATTTATAAAACTAAATTTTGATCATTCATTTGCTTAACATTTTATTTAAATATTGTAATTTTTCTGCCATTACATATAAATATATTTTAAATATTCTTGAACAAGAATTTTCTAAAGAGGGCAGAACCAAAAATTATGTAAAAAGAGTAGATTCTTTCATATGAATTTTAAAATAAAAATAATTCTCAAAAAAATAAAATAAAAATAAAAAAAAACTATTAACTAAAAATATTCCTAATTTTCCAATGTGTCATACAAATTAGAAAAAGGTTTATAAAAAAAAAAGAGCATAAATAGTTCAAATCTCTCATTAATGGATAAACCTCCATAAAAAAAAAAAAAAAATTCAGACTAAAATTTTATATATTTGTAAGATAGCACTTTTTACACCAGGTTTCAATTTCCCCACTGCTGTGCCTATAATGTAAGGAAAGAACAATACACAAAATTATTTCATGGCCAAATAGAAATGCTAATTTTTTACACAAAATACATGCATTTGAAATGCCTTAACAGTTTCCCATACTTTTTAAAATACCCTTCTTTTGAAAAATTTTTAATTTGTCATCTTTTGAAGTATATAGTTTATCAGTACCCTCTTCCTTATAATAAAATCAATAAAACATGATACACAGAAGGTTAAATTTAATTCTTTAATTAAAATAAGCACCAATTATTAAATTTAAATCAGAAAAATTAAGGAAATATATAATTGCATATGAGAACTTGATTGATTATTACAAAAAACAATTTGAAGGATTGATTGCCTGATGCAACATTTTACTCGCATCTGGCAAATTGTTAGACACTAGCACTTTAAATATCCGAGTTTGACTACTTGATCCCCCCCCCCCCCCACACACACACACAAAAAGTTCCACAATAGTGCAAAATCTACAATAAAATAAATATAGTGTTGTAAACATAATTAGGCATGTTTTTGACAGTGGCCATCAACTTAAGAAAAATTTTGAAACTTAAAGTCACATTTACTAGATGGAAATCAATTTCAGGCAACTTTATGGTAATATAAACATTATAAGGCACATGACTACAGGTAGTTGCCTCTTACAAGAAGCCTAGCACCCTAAAGGACAGAAGGTTGAGTATACTGGGAATCACTGTATTTGTTCCTCTCTCCACACACCTTGACCAGTGAACAAATAGAAAAAGTCATGTATGTACAACAGTAATCGAACACAAAATAACTGACATTAAACCTAGTTGTGAACGTATTTTATACATTCATTTAGCAATTGAAATAATGTTAAAACCTGGATTTAAATTATTTTTCCTCATTAGAGAAAGTGAAAAAAAAGGAAAAAGATAAACCTAGTCAATATAAGATAGTCTAATAAACAGATCATTAAAGTTACAATTACATACCTTCTGGCCATACACACTGTCAGCAATTGTGAATCCAAAACCAGCTTTCCCCTTCACAATTTCAACAGACAAATAATCTGCTTTGTTGGGTACTTGATGGTTAAGATCATGCGTGCTAGCAGTATGGTCCCTGCTGCTTGTACTTAGAAGATCAGCACTGCTATGCCTCTGAGACAAAAAAGAAGGCCTAGCACTGAGATCAGGCATTGATTTTGCAGACCTTGCAGATGAATCTGCATTTTCACCATTGAAGCAACCGCAAAAGCCATTTGGTCCATTCCCATGGTTGCAACTGGACACTGCCAAAGTTGTAACGATTTCATTGTTGGGATCATCTGGGTCAAAGGGTAAGGGGTAGCCTCGACACACTTCTATATGTACAGTTTCTCCAGGTGGGATGGATTGGAAAAGTGATACTACATCATTGTGGCTATATCCTAGTACACATATGTCATTAATGTACACAAGAACATCACCTATAAAAAGAACATAGAAAAATGATTCATATGTACCATAAAAAGCGAAAATCATGACATTTTATATTTCAGGTTATTTTTACATTAATAATATTACATATAATAATTATAATACATATTTTCCCCTATGACAGCAATACCTAAGAAACTAAGAATATTCTACATATATATCCGTTACTCTCCCAATTTTTTCTTAAAGACAAAACTCAATAGTATTCAGTTTTAAAAATTTATCTCTAGAAAATATTAGCAAGTGATAACCTACAGTTTCAAGATAAATTGTAGTAATAGTGGTACAAAATAAATAACTTAAAGAACAAAATCCTATAATTTTATAGGACTTCTCTTTGTACAGTTTGGTTTTAATATTGACTGAGGGGAAAAAACTACAAATTACTGATTTATATACAGCTCAAATCTTGATTAATGTTCAAGAAATATATATATATTACCTGATTATACATGATACACTACACAGCTCAAATCTTGATTAATGTTCAAGAAATATATATATATATTACCTGACTATACATGATACACTACACTAATACATAACTATTTGATACTTAATTATTCATAAAGGAAGTAGACATAATGCAATGTGTATATTGAAAAAGAAAACCTAACAGCTAAAATTTAAATGAGCTAAAAATTTAATCTCATTCTCAAAACATAAGATCTAAATTTTTTTTGAATTTTTTTATTTAAGTTTAAATTGTTGAAATTATTTCCCCCTTACATAAATTATTTTATTTATTCCCTTGAAATTCTGGAACTAGAAATCTAGAATTAAAAGCAAAAAATTAGCAGAGAAGGCAGTCATGAAATCCTACAAAATTTAGTTCTGAGGCAAAAGTTTGCTAAAATTCAGATGGTATTGATAAAACAGTAAATTAAAAAATTACAGAAAAATAATATAGAAGCACATATTAAGTTAATCTTCTGTTTTGACATAAAGGAACACAAATGTTTGAACATTGTCTTGGAGCCTACAATAAAGAACTCATTACAAAAAGTAGTTTTGTAATAGCAGCATAAACTTCTTTTAATTCTAGGTAAATATACCTGTTTTCAACTTTCCATCTTGCCATGCAGGCCCATGAGGTGATACATCTTTAATTTGGAGGAACTCTTCTACATCTCCATCATCACAACCGACTATAGTGAATCCAAAGCCTCGAGAACTTTTCACCAAGCTTGTTTTTATCATGCGACCTTGAAGTTCAGCTGGATTACTGGTGAAGACATAAGGTGGACGATATCCAGAGCCTCTGACTATAGAGCATAACAAAAATATCTGAGTATCAGAATCTATGTAAACACCAAAGCCTTCATATAAAATCATGCACATCAAACTAACAATGAGTAAGGAAATGAAGTTGAAGTAATGAATGAATAAAAAAAAAAAACTTGTATATTTATGACAAATCTCTTAATTTTTTAAAATAACATCCCTCCCCTCCCCTACAGTTGCTACATGGCATTTTAAAATGCAATTCTCTGTATTTTAAATTTCCATGATCTAATTTACTAAATATATTGCTAGAAATCTTTAATCACCCACCTGTTAAAGATTTCCAGCAATATATTTAGTAAATTAGAACATGGTCTTTTAAATTTACAGAGAAAAAACACCCCTTTTAAAAAAAAAATTACTATAAATGTTGATAAGTCTAGCACAAATCTTAAAGACAGACACTCAAGCATTTGTCAACAGTGGTACCTTTCCTTACTGATGATGTTCAAACCCCAGAATTTATGGTAAAAAAGGAAAACATAATTTAGTAGCAAATAAACAGTCTGAGGATAATGGCTGAAACATGATTTTGGTAACCATGCTGGTTAAAAAAACTTGAAGTTATCTTTTAGGCTATATTCCCAACAACCTGTTTTAAAAATTTCTCTGAAAATTTGAGTAAATTTCAAATACACTGATTTTTTCTTCTTCTTAAACTGAACTAGGTTTCTAAGATTAAACTTTTTAGGTTCTCAGTCACTTGTTGTATTCCTACATAATATAAAATAATCCATGCATACACACAGTCTTTTTTTAATTTTAATGGGTAATACAGAACCTTTTTTACTACCACCATCCTATTTTAAATTTCATCAGATCATAAATAATTAGAATTAGTATGTAAAATTTAGCTTGAGTAAATTTAGAATAAAATCTACAGTTAAAATCAACAAGGCAATAAAATTTTAAGATAACATACGTCCAGCAAAAGGTTGACCAGGTCTGTTAGCATCTTTGGAAGTAAGAGGACTATTATTGGTTCTCTGTTGAAACTGCACATCATTGTGTTTTGATAAAGCATTTCCATCAGATGACACACTATTATTTCTTTCATTCGGATGAGATACATTGTCATTATGCCAAGTCTCCTCTGAATTAACTTTTGATGATTCTTCATGAACATCTGAAAACATTAACATATTTCGCGTTAATCCAATGACCACTGAAGATTATAAACAAATAAATTGTTCATAAAACAACCCATAAAATTTTCAATTCAAAATAAGTTCATGCATATTAACAAAGAAATATCTGGAAACTAAGCAGTTGATTTACTATACACATGGCAGCAATGATTTTGGCACAAGAAGAGAGATACTTAGTCTTGCAAACAGTATGGAACACCATTATAAGAAAATGAGCCATTAGGCAGAACTTTTAAATTTTCAAGGAGCACAGTCATAAGATATTACCTTCGCAACCAGTTAGACAAATATTTTATTGAGTGTAGTAGATTCAATGAACTTTTAAAAGCAGTGAAATGGAGTTAGGTATGTAGGTTTGGAGGTGGAAAAGTCTAGGAGTGAACAGTACTTGTGAACTGGTTAGACAGTTTACCAAAAATGACAAATCAGAATGTCGAGGACGGCATTTTTAACACGGGGACAGTCTGAAAAAGAAACTTCATTCTTTAATGAAGACAAGTCAATGCTTATTTTCCTGGTTTATTAAACACGCACACACACATATGACAATTATGTACAGGGGTCAAGTATGAGCAAGAACATTAAAATACTGTATTAAGAGCAATGCGCGATACAGAAAGGCTGGTCTCCTGTGAGCACCACCTACACTTGTTCTCCGCCACCGTGACCCGGGGTATCTCCACACACACACCGCACCACACACACAAAAAAAAAAAGTTACTAGAGGGCGCCAGGCCCTACACAGGACTATAAAATAAAAAAGTGATACAGACTGTATAATTCCTTACAAAGCTGTACTCTACCTGTTAATTCCATATCACTATAAAGGGAGAGAAAAAAAGAAGCAACAGATTTCCATTGAGAACCACAAATGAATGTTGGTATGGTTTATGATTATCATGGAATAATAATTGGCATATGATGCACAGATTTAAAATAACTAAACATAACACAGCTTCTGGTGTGATTAGTTATACACAATTATATAAGAATATGATGCATAAATCCTACAGTCCAATGATCTGTCAGTCAAGTCGGAATGTGTAGTGTCAATAACACAGTTTAGAGAGGAGGAAGCATCATGCTTTATAATTAATTTCCATAGTTGAATTCAAGTGTAAAATATATTCTAGCAACAGAAAATTATCACTCGGTGTAACATTATAGACTATTTTGCATGTCAAGAATTATGATTACTGATCTAAATTATGATTGACTGGCTGTCATAATCATAAGCAAGATCAGTAATGATAGATAAGCCGAGCCATAAAGCAAAATCTTCATCTAATAAGAATAGTTTTTAAGAATTTGCTTCACATATTTTCAGTCCTGATCTCAACTCCAAAGAACACAACATTGAGTATGCATAAAATATTTACAATATGATGAAAGAACAATTTTAATATATAAACCTTTTAAGAAATGGATTAGAACATTGCATGATATACTGATCATAAATATTCATATTTCATATACTTACTGCCATTAGAAATTTTCCTCGCTTGAGTCACAGGGTTTTCATACTGAGTTCTTTTGTTCACATGACTACGTAAATTCAAAATAAGATATAAGACACAATTATATATATATAAAGAAAAAAGCTAATAGATAGTGGAAGAAGTCTTACTCAATATAATAGGTTCCGTAATGAGGATCATCAATTTTTTCCCATCCATATGGGAGCTCTAAAAGAAAATGCACCAATAAATTAAAAAAACAGCATAAAATATTCCACATAAAAACTCTAACCCCCTCATTCCCTGGATTTTTAGCAAAAACATATTAAGAGGGAAAAAAATAAATTTGGTAAATTTATGTTTTAAAAAACATTTTTAGTTGAGTTTTTTTGAAAATACAAGACAAGATGGTATTGCTAATTTTTTGTTAAATGTATATAAAGACATAGTTCAACAAAAGTATAAAATAGTAAAGTTAAAAAAAAATAAAGGATAACTGCTCTATGATGTAATATGTCACCTTTTAGGAAAAGAACTGAAATAAAGATATAAAAACACTTTGCAAAAATTCATGCATAACTCTCAATAGAAGTCAATGGTTTCTTATAGCAATATGTAAGTTAAGCATATTTACCATCTTCTTCACATTCTGTTACAGGCTTTTTATTCTTTGGCCTTGGATCAAGCCACTGAGATGTTCCGGTATTATGACTGTAAGAAGAGATATTTATTTACATTAGAAAAAGATCTAAAGAGCATATCAACAGAAGTAAAAAACAAAAAGAAAGAACTTATTTTGCTTGATAAATTTGTTCTGATCACAGCAGTTTCAAAAGGATAATTAAAAACTTTTTTAATTTTCAAAAATTACTGAACAATTGAAATACTCAAATTTATTTTAAAGAAATCTGATGAATGTACACTGTAGAAGATATGTTATTATAAAAACAGCACGAGAGAAATTTGATTTGAAGGCCAACACAAATAATTCTCTCCTCCCAAGGATGAACTTTATGTTTATATAAATTTTCAAAATTAATATAAACATCCAAATTAATATAAACTAATTCCAAAAATTAATATAAAGTATAGCATTTTTAAAGAACAAGAGAAGTAGTGTTAGTGGAAAATCTCATACATGTATATAAATTTAAATTTTATATTTTTGATGAATATTACAAGTACTATTTCTGTTTTTAAAACATTTTTAGACAGTATTCAATTCAGCATACTTAAAAATATTCTAATCAAAGTTAGTAACATACTGAACCATCAGATTGTTTTTAAAATTTTAACACCCCCCCCCCCAAATAAAAAGGGGGTGATACATACTCAATAAAATAGGGTTCACCATCCTCTGTATAAGCTTTTTCCCAATTCTCAGGTAATGGTCCTAAATCATCATCAGATATGGTAGTTTTCTTCAAAGAGTTAGTAATTTCATCAGTAATTTTTGTTTGTGGTGCATGGGAAGACCTGTTAGAAGTAAATATTCATTATGCAAAGAAATGTTAAGAAATTAATGCAACTACTAAGGTTCCTACACATTTTTAATAAGTAAAATCAGAAAACTTTAGAGATGTAAGATTTTTGACACAGAATGAAACTGAATGTATATTAACAAATAAAAATTATTCTCCATAATACAATTTTCACCATAAATGAGTGTAAGACTTGCATAATAACAAGCAATTATTAAGTTATTTTTTTTTTTCATTAACATACTACAAATTTAAAGATCTGAACTCTAAATACAAAATTTAAAAGTGGGGGCGAGGGGGTAATGATACATTTCAAAGTTTTTAACAATTCAAGGGGGATGGGGGGGTCTTCATGCACTTGGCTGATTAAAAATTAAATACTTTATACAGCAGTGTTTATAGCTATAATTCCAATCCATGAGAACAATTTGAATAATTATTAAACTAATTATAACATAAATCTTAATTCCTTGTTCCTTCAGCGATTACACTGACACAAAAAAGGATACAACACTAGGAATTGGCCAATGATACCATACTGCATTATTTAAATATAAATGTTTTTAGTCATTGAATAATACAAACAATAAAAAAAAGAAATTAAGTAATGATTTTGTGCCATCAAAAGAAAAACACTCTTAATGTCTCTTGCAATAACTCAAAGGAAAATTGTAAAATCATCATCATCAACATCAAAACCTGGTGAGAAAAACAGCAATAAAAAGATAATATAAGTATATTATATTGATAATAATATACTTATATTTATATTGCAGACAGTTTTCTCAGTTCCATGAATATATATATATATATATATATATATATATATATATATATTTTAATAATATAAACAGGAAGATTCATCCTAATTCCAAAAGAGGTAAAAGATGTCTTTTTAAAGAAATACATGCGTCAAATTTCACTTACTCTATATTACTTTTCCCTGAGTGACTAAAATTAGAATTTTCAGTCTGATCCCCTGCTGTTTTTGCAGTCATTGCTTCTACACTTGAACGATTTCTTCGTCTTTTGCCTTCAGAGGAAGGATGGATTCCAGGTATTACGTTATTGCTTGAGGAATTATTGTTGTTGTTATTATTGTTATTATTATTTGTGTAATTATTTGTGATTCTAGTTGTAGATACAGGGCATTCTTCTGGAGGCTTTGGGGTTCCGTAATGATTACCTGAATAAAAAATAAAAAAAAAATATTCATTAGAAAATATTTGACTGACATGAATGAATACTTTTAAGCCTCCAAAATAATAACATATTATCAAGTAGCATCTGTATAACATCTTAATACTTATGAAAATTATTATAATACACATAGATCCCACATTAAAATTGATTAATTTCAGAGATGATTCAGATCTCAAGTTCAACATTAATTATACATTATAGAACAACAAATAAATTATGCTTTTTATATAAATATACCTTCATAAATTCCACTTTCTAACAGGTTACCAGATCTTTCTAATGTCATAAATTCTTCAACAGTCAGAAATGTATAATCGACACCATTTATTTCGCCATCTCGAGGTGGCCTTGTTGTGCCTATAAAGACAATGTCATGCATATAAATCCATCAAACACATGCCTGAAACTGTATACAAGTATTAAACAACTCTCAGGTTACATCAGTATTATTGTGAATATGAAACAGAAAAACATTTATTCAATAACATTTTTTTTGACACACACACACACACACACACACACACACACACACACACACACACACACACACACACACACACACATATATATATATATATATATATATATATATATATATATATATATATATATATCTGAGATAAAACAGGCTCATGAAATCTGATTGTTATCCAACTCAAACTAAATAAACAAGCCGTGACAGAATTAGAAGATTAAGAAAACATGCACCAATTGACACTGATTGAAATAGAAAATGAGTCAACAAAAATGAAAACTTAAATGTTTCAAATATTAGTTTAAATGTGACAAGTAAAAACTTCACATTCCTGCTATTTTAAAAGATAAGGTTAAAAAGAAAAAAGGGTGTAAAAATAATCATCTATCGGGGAAATAAAAGGCAATTATATTAAAACGCTACAAAGAAATGTTACTTACATGGTACTGTTCTTAAATACAAATTATCTCGCACTGTATTTTGGAGATCACAGTCAGGAGAATTTTTTGGAAATCGAGTGTTGAGATGCTGCCGTAAATCTTTACCCAAAAATCCTGTAAAAGGAGAAAAAAAAACATAAGTGTCTGGATGTATATATTTATATATATGTGAGAAAAATTTTACTAGATAGAATGAAATAAAGATTAACATTAAAACATTTAAGAACCTTTCATATAAACAAACTCAAAAAAAATCAAGGGACGTTTCATTTATCAACACCAAAGATACTAATGTTTACGAAATAAGGTTTAAAGGGAGGGGAGGAGATTGCTCGAAGTTTAATACATGCAGCTTTTATAATGCACGTATTATTTAAAAAAAAAAAAAAAACCAGGAATACATATTCTTAACACTAGAAACCTTACCCTAAAAAAAAAAAGGAAAAAAAAATTACACCAGAAACCGTTAGGAAAACACATGTGAAGAAATAAGGAGTGCACTGAGCACATAACGTCTTGCTCCAGTCTCTCGCTTCTCCCCCTTGTTCCCAGAAACCGATCTTCTTGCGATTTAAACTAGGAAAGGGGCTAAACACAAATTGAGTTTCGGAAAGAGCAACGAAGTTCATTTTATCTTTATACATGATTACATAAAAAGAAGAAACAATTACTACTAGAATTCTTTTCAGATACTTTGCAAGTTTATAAAATTGCTTGAGGAATTTATATAAAGTCAGCTTAAGACGAAAAAAAAATTAGATTACATTGACATTTGAAATCATTGTACAACAATGAACAAGCAAAGCAAATTCAACTGTTCTGAAGAAAGTACAATTCCGTCATGAAACAGAAAAGTAAAAAGCTGAGGCTATTACAATAAGTTACATAAAGGGATGAATAGTTTTTAAATTGTAAACAAAAGAATGCAATTTTAACAAACCAAACAACGTACGTATCAATAAATTGGATACTTGTAAACAAAATACGTCGGTGGTCATTAAGAAGAAAAATAGTTACAAATCCACCAGTTTTAGTGCCCGTGGAGATTCAGTACAAACATTAATTTTTTCACTTAAAGCAAACTATTCTTCTAAAATACGATTTGATAAATTTAAAAATTGAACATGTTAACCGATAACGAAATTTCTCTGTATATCTGACATTTTACTTATTTAGGTCAATGAACTTTTTTTCTTAAGTAAACAGAAGAATACGTGCTAAATAAATAACTAAACCATAAAAGTCGCAAATAAAAACTGCTTTTACAGTACAAAATTTGGAGAGTAAAACAGCACCCAGAGCGCTGCTTTTTGTGTCACCTATAAGCTTTAATTAACCTACTATTGACTGTATTCTCGTTAACACCTATTTTACAGCGCCGATATATAGCTACTGAAAAGTATTGATAAATATTCCAGAAAATTGGGAGTGACTGTTCCAAGCTTAAATTTTCTACTAACCTAATTCATCCTAACAATAAATAAGATGAGTCAATTCTTTTTAAAATCAATATATGCTTTAGTTTAACAACAACATAGAAAAAAAAAACTCACCATCCGCTACGATATCCAAGGCACGACGTTGTGTTAAGCACAACGCGTCCAACTTTATAAGTAAATACGCAACGTTTATTACGTATATGACTGTTATGCCAACACAAACACAGGAAAAAGAAAATTAACTCAGGTTCACAGATATAGACTGCTCAGACTCAAGGTCGATTACGTGACCGAAGGCACTACAAGGTAAGTAATTTAAACACAAGGTGTCTCCCCTTCCCGCCTTCGTCTGTTTTATCAAGATCGAACCCGGCTCGCATTTTCAGCCGTTTTAATGCTTGCTAAGGGTTCTTTAAAGCGCACACGCGTGACATTAATTAACCACAAGCAAGAAAACAGCTACTACAATTAATGGGTAACCTCATACATTTTGAGTTCTTCACAGGTCTCTTCTCTTACAAGTTAACCAGTTATATCGAACTACTAAACGCACAACAAGAGAAAAATCGGTCCTTGAGAACCGAATAATGGCGAGAAATGGATCTACACTGCAGCATGAGCACATCTAAACTGTAAAGCGAACTTTCTTAACAATACTGCTTTTCGTAACGAGAATAAACATGTAAAACCTGAAAAGTATCCGACCAGAATCTTACACATCAATTTTTCTAAATGTAATCAAGTGCAACACAGATGGAATAATATTAAAAATTGCTAGTTGATCAAATTTTCAAGTAGCATTCATTTTACATTAGATTTTGTAATCATTTTAGTTACTTTAATCGAATTGAATCATTTTAGATAAGAAAGGAGCTCGAAATTCCCGCTCAATTAAAAGTCGTCTCAAATGAAGAAATTAAGTTTTAAAAAAAATTTACTATTATTCAATGACGGCAATGTATGTTTGACAATGCACTGGGAATACTAATCGCACAATTTATTCTGATTTATAAAAATTTTAAACATTGACACACACAAAAGAAAAAAAAAGGGGGGGGGGGAGAAGCAGAAAATCAACTTTAATCTTATTCCCGAAACTTATATTTTTAAATTGCATGCATTATTAAATTAAAACAAATACTGTCACGTGTTACTGACATTCAAATCTGTTTCAACCATTCAGTTTTAAGCTTTGTAATACCGAGCTCACAGTTAACCATAACTTATTCTTAGCAAAAGTGAAGATTTTAGTTAAATACCTCAGGTAAACTATTATGGTTCGAAGCATTTTCATAAAATAGCATCGTTGAAAAAATGTAACAGTTTGAGAAAACGAAAATCATTTCAAAAGAAAACAAATTATTCATATAGTCTGAAGTTAATTTATATGATACTGAATTTTTCGATTAAATATTATGCTTTAAATTCTTATACAATGACACATTTTTTATACATTAAAAACATGTGTGATATTGTTAAATGATGTGTCAAACAGTCTTACGAAAAAAAAAATTCATCAGCAAAAACGTATACTTCCATGTCTCCCATTTTCATCTACCTACCTGTATGAAGCTGATTTCAAAACTGCATTTTAGAAATACCTTGTCAAAATTTGCTTATTTTATTAATATTATGCACATTTTCCTAATTTTTGAAATTTTGGTTTCACCAAAAGATGTTCATCGGGGGTCGTGTGAGGTATACTTTATTCAAAGAAAGTGGTTGAAAAAAAAATTTTGCGCAGCACTGTCGAGAACCCTGGGATTTGACCGGTGAAAATGCAGCTCAATATGTGCGCGTCTCCCCGGAGGTTCGTTCGGGGTGTTTCTCCGCTCCTCGAGAGAGGGATCAACAAAAGATCCGCGGCTCTAGGGTCATCCCAGGAGGTCAGCCAGATTGCCATTTCCCACCAACAAGGCACGGATTCACTCGTCAAGAGTAGTGAGTGCGAAGAAGCACTTGCAGCAAAAATAGTGCCTTCTCCAAGGACGCCCAATCATTTTTTTGTTAGAACAACCGAAGACAGATGAAGATCCCGGGATGCCACTTAACACGGCGAAAAATCAGATGAGAGAAAATCGCGCTCACTTTAAAAATTAAGGAGTCATTTTTCAATGACAAAGAAATAAAAAGCAGGATATAAGTTTGAAAGCGACGATGATCAGCAAGCTCTCCTTAACGATCTCCCCCCCCCCCCCCCTCCCCAACCCCAATCAGCATTTTTTTTTATATAAGAAAGCAACACAGTTTAGTCTATAACTGATACTAATAATTAAAAAATAAAGGAAATTAACCCATGATCCCAGCTTTTCCAATAACTATTCTAGCAATGACTAAAAATAAACGTTACCATTGTGCCATTTCAATACAAAGATTTTTTTTCTAGCTGGATGGAATAAACAATTTCATTAATATAAAACTCAACGTTATTCTGGCGAATATAGTTTTATGAAAATGGAATCATGCTCAAATAGCCTATATGAAAATAAACCGATGGTATCAACCCATAAGAGTCAGCTGCAGAACACCAAAGAGCGGATACATAAACGCGTGTTCAATAGATAGCTCGATTTCCAAAGAATCCGGATCCATGGTGTCCGATTCCATACAAACTGTGAATAAAAGTATTGCCCAGAAACTTTCAGCGTCACTGCGCCCGATTATGTACAATGGACATGGATCGTGAGCTTGATTCAAACCTATAATGGGTTCACTGATACACTTAACGTGAGCCTGGAAATATATATATATATTTACAAACACATGTGCGGGCGCAAATAAATCTGTTCAACAAAATCGAACACAAACTGGTAACCCAGTAAATAGTGACCGGACGAGAAAGCAACTTGCAGTGGCTTTAAAATAAATAGGATGGAACTGAGACTTCAGCGAAAATTTGTAACTTTATTTTTCAGAAAAGGTTAGAAAAAAGTAATTTTATACATCAGAAATGACGTCTAAATTATGATTAGAATTATTCAAGGAAAAGGGTCACCAATCTATTATCTGACAAACCAATCAGTCATCTTGACAAATTGTTCTTCAAATTATTGGCACTGATGAGAGAGAGAGACAAAAGTCAATGAGTAAACGAAGAGAAGTGTCGGCAATTCTCTTTTTAATTGCTGTTTCAAAATAAAAGGCGGGAGAAAACGCAACGGTGAATTAATAGAAATAATTTATCGGAATTATCTTTTTTTTTTTTTCGCCCACAAGAATATTTATTTGAGGCACAAAAAATTACGCCAACACGAGCCAACGCTACCGATTTGATGGGCCCACGCTATTCGCCACGACTTCATTCATAAGAGAATCACAGCTAATTAAATTATACGGACACATTTCCTGTTTAGAGCGTAAGATGGAGTAGGCTGTAAAAAAAAAAAAAAAAAAAAAAAAAAAAAGAGAGAGAGAGAAAAATAATGTTTCTCTGCCGGCATGTATTCCATTTCCGCAACAGCCTGAGAGAATGTTTTAAATCTTCCAAGTTAAAATGAAATTTTCGAGTTACTAATTTTGGATCTTATGTTAAGATTACGTTCGTTGAAAATTCATTAATAGCCACATCGTACAGTTAAAACAAAAATTCAGAAGTTTTGTTTGGGGAAATTTTTTTCCCCCATATCTACCCCGTAAGACAACCATTAGCGATTCGCATAGAACGCTTGTCCGTCCGATATTTTCAAAAACATATCCTGCATAACTGGCGGGCGGCACTGGTCAGAATTATGGAGGTTTGATCTGTACTAATAGGCAGGGGAAATAGATAGCATCTGAATTCGTGTTGACACGTCAGCGAAAAAGATTAAACCACTATTTTAAAAAGGAGTGTGCATACTACGCTGTCGTGTCGTGACGTGGGAAAACATGCTCTGGCGTGGGAACTGACGCGTCAGCTCCAAATATAAATTCCCAGGTCTCGTCAGCAGGCATCTGGCCGTCAGCTATGAATACGGAGAGCTCATCGAGCATGTAAAGGAATACCCTATTTTATTTGACCATTTCAACAAAGATTACAGAAATAAATATGCACGCAATGAAGCATGGGAAGAGATTGGAAGAATCCTGGAAATAGCTGGCAATATTTACATTTATTTACTAATTTATTGCAAACTTAGGTCGTTTGATTGATTTAACCAATATTTCAAACACTTTAAAAACACGTTTATAAAATCAGCGCTTTCTTAACATTGTCATAGCATAAAATCTGGTTTCTTTAATAACTGGCGGTAAAGTTGGTTACTAATCTTGTAAAATGTAAACAAAGAGGAAGGGGTGATTTAACAATATAAACAGGTGTTCGTCCCCTCGGTTTGTTTTCGATTTTCGTCTTTTAGATAGCAAAAATAATTTATATGTGCTTATATTATTTACATTTAAAAATATAGTATTTTATTTAAATTTTTCATAGTAAAAAAAATTTTTTTTTATGAATTAGCAACAGTTGGCTACTGATCTTGTCAAATGTAAACAAATGGAGTGTGCAACAATACAATATAAACAGGTGTTCGTCCCCTCTTGTTTTTAAACTTCCATCTTTTAACTATCAAAAATAATTTATATGAACTTAGTTTATGTGTATTTATAAATTTATATATATTTTTTGATTGATAGTTACTTCCAATTAAATATTATAGGCAGACGACGGTCTTCGACCAAAAATTACCTACTTAGTATTTGAATTATTTGAATACTAGGCAGAAAAAAAAATTTCTCTACAGGTTACTTATTTACATTCTTTAATAACTCAAAATTATAGCAAAATTATAAATTTTTTCTTCATCGCTCTTTATTGAATTTTTGCTATAAAGATGCATCAAGTATGTTTTTAATGTGAAAGCCTCATCAGCGACAATAAATCGATCGGCCGCTATTTATAGGGTCCACCCCGCAACGATATGCACCTTGTGGGAACCAAACAACAACGGACGTGAATCGTCACGACACGTCAGCATAGTGTGCACACACCGCCTGACGCTGATGTTTTCCCACGTCAGCGTAGTCTGAATGCAGCTTTACTCGTATTGAAATATATTTAACCAATTATAAATCTCCAAACGATTAGCAACGAAATTGTTGAGGTCCGTGATTGGTTTAAAATGTCAATACGCGCTGACGGACTCGTGATCAGGCCCTAAATGTGGCGTCTAGGATATGACATAAGCCTAAATGAATAACACTTTCATCCAAATTGCAAACATTTAATAAGTTGAAATTTTTTTTATTCAATTATTTTCGGAGGGGGTTGGGGTGGCGACTGATGTATGAAACCTAGAAATTGAAAAAAAAAAAAAAAAACTTATTACATTTTATATTGCTATGATTATAAAATAAATCTCCCCAAAGAGGTGATATAGTTACTTTTCCTAAGCAATGGAAAATGTATCTTTTTCCACACACACGAGTTTCAAACTTAACATCGAAATTTTTGACTTCCCATAAAAACACAGAACACGACACAAAATATAAAAAATTCTCATTATCAAATGCTTAAATTTTCAACGATGCGGAAGTTCGTTACTTTCATATTCATCAGCTCATGTGCATCTTTCATTCGAAACTTATGCATCAAGATGATTTAACATACTGGGGAAATCCTGGAGGACAGTTTTATGACAATTTCGTGTTAGGCATATAATTGGATACAGGAAAACTATGACAAATGAATAATAATACTGAAAAAGAGATTACTGGATTCCCACGCTTCGTCGATGGGTCGCTCAATGCGACTGGCTTGCCTACTTACCATTCGCTTATGTCAACAGCAATTTAATTAGAAGCAGCTGATTGAGAACAGGAAATGCTCAAGATGTTGGATTTTCCTCCACAATCATCGCAACCCGATCTGCATCTTGCTTTCCATCCGATTCCACGAGTTCGCCAAAGCAACATTATCCGAGTAACCGAATTAGAAAGATTGATGACAAACCGATGATAATGCATCGACGGCTAAGATGGATGAGCAGAAAACGAACGAAGTCTAATTAAAATGTTTCCTGTGAGACAATTAAGAATGATCAAACTACAGATGAAAACGACAGCAATTGGAATGGCGACGCTAATTAAAGTTTGATTGGGATGGGGGAAAAATGAAACACAATCCTCATACAGAAGAATTCATACTATCCAACTAATCACTGTGCGTCTTCGAGTTTCTTTAATTGAACTAGCGTAACAAACGGCAGCAGGATATCGTGTTACAATGTCAAAATATTCTACTCAACGTCGCTAGCTGTTCCTTTCTTGTACAATGTGTTAAACTAACGGAACAGCCAGCAAAATAACAAAATTAAACCCGATTTGTAAATCACCTTTATACAGCAGTCTTAAGATTGATTAATGGTTTAAGTAAGTCAAGTTGGTACTTATACAGCAGTGCTCCCCAACCTTTTAATCGCCGCGGACCGGTCGACGTTTGATAATTTTACTGCGGCCCGCTGAGGGGGGGGCTATGACTGCAATTTTAATTCATAATCTTGAAATGTTTATTAAACAATAAACTAATTTAAAATAGTTACAAGATTTCTTTTGTTACAAAGGTATAAATTAGCACAAACCCGAGAGAAATACACCACAGTAAATAAAATGGAAATAATTTAATGTTCCTTGGGCGGCCCAGTACTATTTGATCCACGGACCGGTACCGGTCCGCGGACCGGGGGTTGGGGACCACTATTATAGAGTAATGACAGTTTTGTGCGGGAGAATAAATCAATGAACAGTGAACTCCCCACCTCTCTTTCTATAGAGTGTATATATTTTTATAACGTAAGGGCCTTATTATACAAAACCACAGTTGTGGCTCGCGTTCGCCACAGCTTCCCACGCCCAGACAAGCCACTCGAAGCAATACATGTAATCGTACGGAGCTTATTATACTGAGCCACAGCTGTGGCTACAGGTCGAGACTGTGGCCTGGGCGAACCACTCCAGTCACCTACCCTCGCTTCTTGTGGCTCGCCTGCGCGACTGTGGCTGCGGTAACGGACCATTGTTTCCTATGGAGCTTATTATACAGAGCCACTGCACAGCGCCACAGCTGTGGTTCTGTATAATAAGGCCCTAATGCGATTTCTTCCGCTTAAAAGAGAATTCTTACACGTGCAATACAAAGTTAGAATTTAAAAGGAAATATACTAATTAAAGGAGCAATTTGTAGGTCAGGAGTGGTTTATGGGGAAAAAAAAAACCTGGGGATTAAGATTTTTTTTCTTGGTTCTTTGTTTGTTGACATGACACACATACATTAATTACGTTTAAAACCTACAGAATTTATATTTAACTGAATTTACAGTGTATGCATTTGCCGATCAGCATCACGCAAGCAAAATTATGGGCTTTGTTTTCTCATTACAAATACTGCAATTAAAAAAATATATAAAGGCGAGCCCCAGCACGCGCATGCGCCTTCCAGATACATGTTCTCTACATAGGCTTTCTTTTTTTACTAATAACTTACTGCTCTGGGTGTCATTAAAATAACGAAGTTACTTATATGTATCTCTCAAAAAGTAGATTAAAGAAAACTTACTTTCTAAAACACACACTTCATAAGGAATCTTTAAAATTCGTGAGATACGCTGCTTTTGTTCTTCCGACATAAGCGATACATTAATGAATTAAAGTAGGCAAGTCTTAATATAACCAATACAATACGACTTCTCTAGTCGGCCACTTTTTTTTTCCAGAGCCATAACCGGCCGCCATTTGCCCTGCATTTGCTGTCACTGTTCGCGTTTTGTCAAAGTATTTATCAACAGAGAAGTCCCGCTGGTTGACTTCAGCCGCTAATAAATCATCTATTTAAAATGAATGATCGTATCTCATGAACGACATCAGTTGGCTGTTTGACAAGAGCCCCTGTAACATTTTAACAAGCCACCCCCCTGAAGCGAACGAATGGGAGTTTTTCTGTCGTGCAGCAAAAGCGGCATGTTTCATTTAAATTTAAGCTGATTATAATAGTTATTCTAAAACTGCCTTGTAACAAACCCGAGTTCGCGAAACAATAATGAAAAGCAATCACGTCAGACAATTCGCATGAAAAGAGATTTAATACACATTAATTAAACACGAAAGCCTCATCATAAAACCAAATTTCCTCCTTTTCAAAAGGTAGCCTTCAACCTTGAACATTTCACCAACCCACAAAATAAACAATAGGTTGCTCTTTGATTGTGATGAAGTTTTTCGCGTGTGGCACAATAACACGTGAAAATTCACGATGGAAGATCTGGACAGACTGAAGTCTTACTATGTTCTAACATGTTAATAACTTTAATATTTGAATCTCTCTTTATTTTTTTTCTTCTGCTGCTTGGTGGTGGGGGGGGAAGAGATACCAAATCGCAGAGTTATACGTTACAGATCCCCCAACATCCTTCGTACTACCTCAACAGAAGTTTTAATTTCAAGGTCAACATCCCAAAGACAATAATTTTTTATAAGTTAAATGTTTTTGCCGCCGAGAAACTTGTTTTCATGAAATATAAATGTAATTAAAAATGCATTTCATTTATAATTAATTGAAATTACGATAATAAATTCAAACTAGTTGGTACCCGTCAAAACATGACGGCTAGATAGTAAATAAATGCAATAATACACAAATTATACTCAACACATCATTGTCAAATGTTGAAAATCATACTAATGCGCAGAAACAAATTAATGTGTTTAAGCGGCCTTGTGCTTAGTGAGTATCTAAAGCCAGATATAAAAACGTCACTGAGCATGCGCAGAAAGTATTTTTTTTAATTGTTAATTATCGCTATTTAAACAGCGCGAAATAAACGATTTTCATCAGGTTTAATCTTATATTTCACAAACATAATTATCATAAAAATAAAAATGGCAGAGAGAGATCTAGAGAGACTCCTCGGAATAATCGTGTTTATCATTAAAACATGTCACTGAGCATGCGCAGAAACAGTGAGTTCCTAAAGCCAGATTTAAATATGCCAATGAGCATGCGCAGAAATAAATTTTTTAATTGTAAATTATCGCTCATTAATAGAAATTGCGGTTACAAAAACCAAATTTGACAAATTTACATATTACAATCTTTCGTTTAAGACCAAAATGAAGTAAATTGATGCAGTAGTTTTCTCTCGCTGACTGCCCAAAAAGTCGGCTCAGCAACTTAAATATATAGATTATAGGTTTAAAACGTAATGTCGGTAAATGAATCAAAACAAAAAGGCCTTTGCTCTTCTCCCTTTTTCGACATAATAGCAAAATATATCTCCCCCCCCCCCCCCCCCCCAAAAAAAAAAAAAAAAAAAAAAAAAAAATCCATTTAAATGAGAAATTTTAGCTTTTCCACTTACGCTCGACAAATTATTCGAACACTTGAGTGGAATCCATGAAAAGTTTCAAGAAGCCAGAACTAATTTCATGGTAAGAAACAAAATAGAAACTGCCCATGGATCGTACCTCTACGCACTTTCTAATGAAAAAACCCAGACGCTCGCATTTTTTTTTCTGCTTTCTTTCTAACCAATTAGGCCTGGGGGGAAGAAACATGGCTAATGAACACAGAAAATAAATAAATGGGGGTGGTCCTACCGATGAGTCTTAACGACGTGGCAATCCACGCACCCGCAAGCCGAGGGCACCATAAAAACCTGCAATAAAACCGGCAGGGGCTTGATTTGGAAGTCGCGTGGATAGATCGTGCCACTGACCTCCTCATTTGTAAATCACGATGACTAATGCTACTCAATGCGAGATTTCGGATTGAAAAAAAGGCCTTGACGATGTGAATGTATGGGGAGCATGCAAATACTCCACGGAGAGCGCGTACTGCTGCTTTAAAATTGTGAAAATATTAACAAGTAGCAGGCGTATCAGGAAATTAAACAATATGCTGCACAGTTTATCTCTCTCTTTCCAGCGAGTTACAATATATATTGGCGTCTCTTTTAGGTACGTGGCCTTCCTAAAATATAACAATAAATATCCCCCCCCCCCCAAATGCGGTGGCACTTGTCGTCAAACATTCGCCTATACTACGCCGCAGTTTTACTGCCCATTTTTTTTTGTGGGGGCACCATATAGGTGGTCAGCATTACCCCCTATGAAGGGACGACACGAACGGTGGCATTTTTCGTGGCGCGACGCCAGGATTCGATCCGAGCACCCTCAGCACCGAAAACCAGCGCGCTGTACCACTGGGCCGCCACAAGCCCTGACAATGTATCTTTGAACCTTTTAGTCTGATATATGCATCGATACACGTACTCTGAAACATTTAAAAGCTATCTTCCAGACAATTAGCTCAGAGATTATGACACTCCCGTTTTCAAATTAACAGTCAAAAGAGCACACGTAGTTAGTGTTGTCTCAGGTTGGAAAATTTAAAAATGTTTTTGATAATGCGGTAAGGTCCATTAGCAAGGCATCGTTCCACTGAAAAAACGGTCTCTACGAGTAATTAAATTAAGGCGATACATCACTTGACATGCAACATTTTCAATGCCTATGTTAGACTATGGGAGCGGGAAATTCTCAATACGTTTCTAACCGCAAATGCATATTTTTCAGTTGTTTTTCTGCATTTGAAAAAAGATCTCCAAATGCATTCGTGCGTTTTTCTTAAAGTTTAATAATTCAAGTTTTTCAAAAACAACTTTAATTTTGAAGCAATATACGTAAAAAAAAAATAACTACGGTAATTTTGAAGCAATATACGTAAAAAATATAACTACGGTAAAATGCAAACTTTAAAACTACGCGCTCTTTAAATTCATCTTTATCTGTGGGGGGGGGGGGGGAATAAAAATTATGCAATTGTTAATCTGATTAGAAACACACGGCTCGAGGTGGCCATGCGGTAACGTGCTGGCTTTCAATACTGAGGGAGTTCGGATCGAATCCCGGCACGCGCCGTTAAATACCTCCGTGTCTAGGACGTATATGGGTACGTTAAATCCGTAGATCGGAAAGTCCCTCTATGAAGGTTAGTGAGGGTGGGAGAGGGTAAGAGCCAAAGATGTCGCTCCTGGGGTGTGTTCTCGATCAAAATTGAGGTGGCAACTAGCTAAGACAGACTCGACCCTCGCAGTGCTATTTAAAACCGGAGCCGCACACTTCTGCCCGTAGCCTATATGGACCTGGTCGAGAACTTCCAGCCAGGGGGGTATAAGAAACAACAACACAACAACAGAAACACACTGCGAGAAAAATTCTTTTAGATTAACATCAGAATTGAAGATCAGTTACGTCAACAAAGTGTTACTTCTATCAACTTCATATGGCTTTAAAATATTCTAAAACCAGAGCACAGTTATTAGAGAAAAACCAGCTAAAGTACATTCAAATATCTGTTATAATCAACGTAAATGCTTAACCGCCAGCAAGCCTAAAAGCCACATTCAAGAGAAGCAAAAAAATTCAACTATTTTATTATTATCACGACAATCCTATTTTTATTGTGACAGCGACAAGCGACCGTCAGATATGGCCCAACTGTGTTCATTATACAGCAGAAAATAAAACTTTTAAATATTTACTGACACTTGCAAAACATTGCTTTTTATAAATGCACTTATTAAATCTGCGGGATATAACGGCCCTCAAATAATTTAAGGCGACCCAATAGAACAAATCAGAAAACTAAATATCTTCCCACGAAAAAAACATTCAAATGTTAGGGTAGTGTCAAATATGTTTTCCGAGTCGGCACGGAAGTAACTGCTGACATTAACGAAAAGTAAAGAAAAATGTCAGGGTTTACCTTTCAGCAGCACGAAAGACAGCTGATTATTTGCGACGAACTCGGGACATGGGGCTAATGAACTTTAAATGTTTAGTCTGCATGGCGGATTACATTAATTTCTCAGACACTGATTTTTCAGGCGTATTAAGTGAACTCACAGAAATGACGCAAGGGCGATTCCTTTTCCAATCTTTATCTCCAGAGCAACCCCTGTATGCCCTCTTTGTACGCTTTTGAATGCATCAAGTTTTGGTACTGTTCAAAATACATTCAATTTAGTACATATGACGAAAGCTATATCCTTTTATATTAACCAACAGCCTAAGATGTGGATACAGCCCCCCCCCCCCACGCAAATACAAGATTAAATACACCTAATTTTTAATGAAAGTTTCGAGTTATTCATTATGACCTTTGTTATCTCAATACGTTGTACATAATCAATAACTGTTATAAAATTTAGATAGTACCGGTAATAAAAATTAAAAAACGTATGTTTAATGTAAGAAAAATTTGTAAGATACCTATGCAAATTTATAATTTCAAGAATGTGGACCAGTGGTGCGCAACGTGTATGAGAGGGGTCGTGGATAGTCTGAAGTAAATTTACATCATACTGAATTATGTAATTAAGATTACTTTAAATTTTGTATCGCGCATTTTTAATTATATTTTTTTATATGTTAAATAATAATGTGTTATGATATTGTTAAATAAGATGTCAAACATTCTTACAATAAAAACTTCTTCAGCAAATGACTATACTTGCATTACTTCTATTATTTGCTCCGACCTATCTGAGTGAGACTGCGTTTTCAAAATTTGCTAATACAGTGGAATCTCGATCGATCTTTCCCCGAAACGTCGTTTTCCCGTATGTGCCGTTTATTTCACACAGTCCACACGGTCATATTTCTTTGTTATGTCCCCGCATCTATCGTTCAGTTCAGCCGGTCCCTTGAGAAACGATATATATATATATATATATATTATTTTTTAAATAACATTTCCTAATTTTTTTAAAATTTGGCTTCTACCAAAAATCTTTCGTCGCGGGTCGCGTGATGTTTTATTTTAAGAAAGAGGGTCGCGGTCGTAAAAAGGTTGCGCACCACTGATGTAGACCAGTGGTCCGCAAAGTGTGGGTCGCGACCCACAGGGAGGGTGTGGTGGGTCCGCGAATATAATTGAAGGGGTCGCAGATTGTTTAAAGTAACTTTATATTGAATTATATAATTTTAAAAAATGTTACAAATACACTAATAATTTTAAAATCATGCTCTTTTTATTTTAATATTTTTATTTTAATATGAAAAATATTTTTTTCATATTTTTGAGGAAAATACAAATACATATTAATATAAAGGAAGTTTTAGTCACCTGAGATTTCCCCAAAACCAGCGCAATAGATAAGCGACTTTTTTTTAAAAAAATGTTATGCAAAATAAATATTCACTCAAAATCTACCTTTCGATTTTTAAAATAGTTCGTCAAAATTTGATCAATTCTTTTCCTATTTTTTTTTTCGGTAAAATTTTCCTAATATTTTTTATAAAAAATTTGTTACTAAAATTTTTACCTAAGGATTTTCATTGGGGGTCACGTGATTTTTTTATTTTAAGAAACTGGGTCGAAAAAAATTTGCACACCACTGATGTAGACGACTAGAAAACAATAATTACAAGATAAAAAGAACTTTTTATACACCTTGTTTTTAAATTTTCTGTTGAATCATATAAACTTGACAATTCTATGTATTAATAAATATTTTTAAAAAATTCTTTTGATGAATTATCCCATCAACTTGAAAGAAAATGAAGTTAATTGGAAGTTAACTTGCGTTTAGCTTTTCGTTCCCGTCCCGGCCGATAGATGGTTGCACCAGTCTACAAAACAAAATTAACTGAAAAAGTATTCAATTCTTCTTGAAGATGGCTAAAAGTATTAAAATAATGCATTGTCATCGTGTTCTGAGCTATTCTAAAAGTTTCAAATGTCTAGCTAGTCGAGAAGTTAGTTAAAGATCGATTGCAAGATTTGTACAGGACAAACAAACAAACAAGAAAGCGAGTTAATAAAAACATGGTAAAAAAATACACTTCTCCAGCGTACCAGGTAGGTTTTGCCCTTGTTTATGGCTCCTTAGAAAGACAAACAACGAGTTCGCTGCACGGAACGGAATTACAAATGCGGAATTTCTCTCGATTTTTACAGGTGACTGGTAAAATGCAGTCACCCATCCTACTTCGGAGAGAACCACAGTCTATCGTCTATTATGTGCGAAACTTGGGTGCACGGCCACCTGGTAAGCTGGAAGCGTATATTTTAGCAATTGCCACCACCCGGCAGGATAGGGTCTATGCATTTACCTGTCAGTAAATGCTGAGGTGAGGACTGATTAAGATCATGATCCGAAGATAATACATACGGGTTCCGAGGCAAATTCCGAGATGTGATTACATCTGCCTTGTAAGCAAAATGTCGGGGTTCGAAGCGGGGCAGCCTAGTAGTTCGCGTGTCGTGATTCGGTGCAGAGGGTACGTCGATCGATTCCCGACAAGCGCCACTGAAAGCTATCATGTCTAAGCCGGATACGGGCACGTTAAATCTGTCCCTCCGTATGACTCGTAGGGGTGGGAAGAGGGTACGAGCCAACCAGATATCGCCCCTAGGGATGTGGTCTAAATGCAGTTGGAACATGGGGGATGATACTGATTCAATTACAAGCGACCAACAATTTCGCAGTGTAGTATGGACGAATGTCGAAAGACAAAAAAGTGCCCGTAAAGATGAAAATTTTCTTTCTTTCTTTCTTTAATGAAAGAATGAATTCCCAGCGGAAATAAAAACTGAGCCGTTGTACAACATTCATCAAAGCTGCTCAAATTTGACGGCACGCGCGCGAGAAATGGAAGGTATAAAAGAGTATCAACGAACCGACCATTTATAAAAGAAATCGAGTTCTGTAAATCACGCGCCATAACTTCTGAAAAATAGAAACAATTCCATTTTGAATCACATTCAGGGAAAAAAAAATTCTATTTCAAAATAGAGGGCACTAAACAATGAAGAATAGAATCACCGAACACTTATTCCACCTCTTCCGCGTGAAAACCTCAAGTTTAATAAACAGGAAAAAGTGCTTAGTCCATTTCGTTTATCTTCATCTGAAATTCAAGAATAACACAGAACGATGAGAGATCGTATCAGGCCATGTAGATGTGAGAGTGCATTCATCATTTTTAATTCCCTTAAATAATTTCTCGAGTGGCGCTGTGTATTTCCTCATAGGTAACGAGGAGGGAGGGGGGTTCTGAATTACGTCACTGAAACTGAGCCAAAAACTCTTTTAAATGTAAAAATATATCGAGTTCAAAACGCTCGAGATATGAATATACAATCCGATGAAAGCTTGTTTACCTTTGCCGCTATATATATATATACATATGCATAAAGTACCGCGAGACTCTCGTAATTTCTACAATCCAAGTTTAGCTGTGAGAAATTCTCAAAATAGACGAGTTTGATCGTTTTGCATTTATTTACGCGGGCGAAGGATATGCATTCATTTTACAGTAAAATTTAAAAAGATGCAGTACCCTTTTCCCCCCTGTATATTAAAATAACCATGCAGAAGGAATTAATATTTTAACTCTTACGAAGTGTTTTCTACAGTGTGTATCCATTACAGCAGGGCTTGGAGCGGTATCTCACGAAGTTTTAGAATAATACAACTTGGGCAGAAATGACAGCTAATTATAGAAAACATTAAAACCTTTTATCGCTACGAGTACTCTTTTCGGTGCGTTTTGGGCAAGTTCACCCAGATTACCACGCCACACGGCCAAATACACGTCACTGAGATGCTTCGTACCCATACTTCAATCAGGAGGCGAAACTCTCACGCTCCGCCCATCCAAAGCAGTCATGGGTGACTGCGCGAACCGCAGACATGACTTTGCATAACATCTCTAAATTTGATTGCAATTTGATACGCTTACTGATTACTGATTAGATACATTCCTAATAATACACACGAACACGAATTAAAGAAATGAAACAAAAGCACACACGAGACTCCTGTTTGCCGACAGACTTAGACATGAGGCCAAAATTGTGAAGACAATAGCCACTGTAAGCACTATGAAAGTCTCTCGCGACCTTCCAAAACGCACATACTGCCTCATTCAAAAAAACTGAATGAACGATAGATAATTTCCTTTTATAAACTCAAGTAATTATTATAATAATACTACAACGAGAGTGGTAATGAACTGGCGGTACATAAGGAAAAGATTAATGACGATGATTATAGCAACTAAAATTAAATCGACCTGCTAAACGCTGATTACAATGAGCAGAAACAGAATAAAACGGCTATTACTCATGGGATCAAAATCAATATGGGGCGGCGTCTTGTACTTCAGGCCCCTCAACACGGTGACACGAGAGTAATCGGGTCCGGGGTGGATAGTAGTTAGCGCGTCGGAATTCGGCAACGAGGGTGCTCGGTTCGAAACCCGACAAGCGCTGCTGAATGCACTCGTATCTTATCCGGGTATGGGCACGATAAATCTGTAGGCTGGAAAGATCCTACGTGCAGTTTGTAGGGGTGGGAGAAGGATACGAGCCTACCAAATCTCGGCCGTGTGAGGGTGCTCGATCAAAATTGTGGGTTCGTTTGGTGGCACTGGGCACAAAGTCGGATTTCTACCTTTGTAGTGTCCAATAGCCGTGAGCTGCATCCCTCCGCCCTGCAACCTTCGATGGGCATGGTTAGGATTTATCCGTCCAGTGACTGCAAAACTACTACAACAACGAGAGTAGGCAAACGGATGGAAGGAATTTACTGCCCACAACAATCTTTTAGATGGATGTCACCCTCAGATATAGAGGATAACAATCGACTTGTAAACAAGTCGCTTATTAGTCAGCGAACAACAAGCAAAATATTTGATATGCGACTCAATGTTTCGAGCAGTAACGCCGTCGATGCTATAACGACGATAACAGGGCAACAAAAATTTTAAATTTTCACAATAATGGTTTAAAAAAACACAAAACCACCAGCTGATGACTCGGAAGGCAAATAAACCACTATAACGCATTTGATGTAACATTTAAAAGATATTCTCCGAGCTTTTGATAAAAGAAAACGAGCGGAGATGATATAGGATCATAACGCAGTCCAAGATAGCAAAGAGCTTTAAATAAATCTAGCCGAAAAAAAAAAGGTGACACATTCATAACTGGGCGGATGATAGGGCGTGGAATACAGGGAACAAACAGAAGCAAGATATAAATCCTGCTTCATTAAAGAAAGAGAAAAAAAACCTTTTTTAAAAAACGAAAAGGTCTATTGTTAGCTCATGCACGACTTAAAAATTCTGGACGATTTCCAGGTTTCTTAGGATCGGTGTAGCAATTGTAGAAAAAGATAAGAGCACGGAGAAAAAGAAAAAGTTTATTCGCAACACACGATAAGAGAGAGAGAGAGAGAGAGATGAGTAAAAATAAAAATTTTCATATTTATAGAAACATATATCGAGCTAGCCATTATTGGACAAAAATAACTGGATCAACACATTTTGCTTTACCGCCACACCTTATACCGGAGACGTAAGAAAATGGCTGAACAACATAAAAATGCTATTTATATAGGATCAAAAAACGATTACGTGGCTAACGAACGTTCCTTTACGATTATTCCATTATAATGTACAGCTAACAATCCAACTCTACACAATACTTGAAAACCAAGCCCACTTTTACGCCCTTGTTCACAATGTTGTCGGTGCGGAGAGTAGCATCAGCGGTAAAAAAGTTAACCCATCACAGAGTCTAATGCAGTGGTTCCCAACCGATGGTCCGCGAGAGCCTCGTATGTATTAAAGATATTTATGTATTAAAGAATTTGTAGTTAAGTCGTACTATACATTGTACAATAGCAATAATAAATAATGTGTTCTAAAAAACTTTTACTTAATTACCTATTAATCAATATGTTTCAATTTCAGGCTGAGGTTTAGGCTATCTAATTCTAAAGATTGAATAGAAGGCTGAAACAAAAAGTGAGTACGTTAATCCTGTATCCCTTTTGCCCGAGGGATATTCTTTACCCCCCCCCCCTTTAAGTCGGGGGAGAAGGGTCCGCACATGGTTCAATTCCTGGTTTAGTGGTCCGCAGACTTCTACGGGTTGGGAACCACTGGTCTAATGCAATGACGTCATCCGTTGAAGTTTACGTTCAGTGCTGATGGATGGTGCAAAGACCACGTGATATGCCAAACCAATCACTGATCATGTGAACTATCTGGGCGCCAAAGGAGAAACGCTACGTTATGACTTGGAAGCAATGTGAACAAGGCCTTAGAATGAAAATGCAGAACTGACTACGTTCATTGATTTATTTATATCACGGGCGATATACCTACGTATCAAAGTTACGAATCGATCTCTAGGGAAAAAAGGGGTAAGGGGGAAAACAAATCCTCAGAATCTTTCAGACAGGCTTTTGAACGCACGGGAATCGAAGCCCCTATCTCGCTCGTAGGGTGCTTGTTAAAAAGTCAAATACCCTGACCACTCGGCTAAGATCGGGGCTCCTTCAATCAAGAATTACACAGACGCCGGTTTACTATTATAAATATTATCTTCCGCATAGTTAAGTAAGAACTTTAAAGATGAAAACAATAGTACCATTATAAAACAAGAGAATGGAAATTCAAAGCAGCATTAAAGCCCCCAAATGTACGAACTATTTCCCAGAAGTATTGATGGCTGGCAAGCAATCCCACAGAATGACAGAGCAACTTTTCGATTAAGAAGAAAATTTTTCTACCCTGTTTAGACCGAAAATCACCTGCCGTATATAATCCATAAACATTAGTCAAGGATACACCTTAAAAGTAGTAAAAATCGTGACGTTTTACAGAGTTGGGAGAAAGAAAAAAAAGATACAAACAGCGCGGCACCGTTCCCAGAATCTTCGCGTACAGCCTATTCATTTCTTCTCTCCATTCAACTTGAAGATCTATAGTGTTGAGAAAGAATAGAGAGAGGGCCGCGAGCAAAATTGCTGGAACGCAGTAAACGCGACGAATCGACTGTTTCCCTTGAAATACGACTAGAGCCACTAGTTACAAGATAAAGCGAGAAGTTTTTTTTTTTTTTTTTTTTTTTTTTTTTTTTTTTTTTTTTTTTTAAGAGCGAACGGCTGTCTTTCTTTGCAACAATTAAGTATACCAACACAACAGAAAAGTCTTTATTATACATATTTAAAAGTTGAATCTGTCATTAACGCATGGATGAAAAACAAATTCAGAAAACTAATGAAACGAAGATTAATAAAACTTGGTTGAAGATATTTTATTTGGCTCCTTCTCAAGTTACGTTTCAGAGACTCGGTTTTCATATATTTTATCTTTTTCGTAAGAAATTGCCGAGTTTTGTATGATACTACGGAAGCATTTATATTAAATTCCATACCTTAGAGTTTTGTTTTTGTAATATAGTGGAATGATTCAGTTTTTAACCCAAAGGTTTGTCCGTTACATACATACACACTCATACACAAATACTTTTCCAAATTATATAAAAACGATAAGTTCAGCATTAATTTACATGTATAAGTCGTCGGCGCTTTTAGCGAAAGAAACGTAAACAATTCTACAACATGTTCGGTCTGAAACCTTGTTAAGTTCGAATAAATAAAACCCAACAAAACGAAAGAATGAGCATCATGCGTTTAGATGACTATGAGCAAACTGTTTGAAGTTGTTCATAAATAACGATAAATGTTCAACACTGCAAGACTCGAAATATTTTAAAAGAAACGGGTCGTTCCTTGGGCATTTAATTTGGAGCTTGAAATTTCACGTGTGACATTTATTACAAGGCTGGCCAAATATCGACCAACCTTTGTCAATATCCATGAAGTCAATTCTAAAAATAAACAATTAGAACAGACAAATTCACTTGTAAACAATGCGCTGAATGACACTTGTGCACTCAGCATTATTTAAGGGTGTTTTTATAAAATTGTCAAACCTTTCACAGATGCACCTTTTTACATGTTTTTATTAACTCGCTTCCTTGTTTGTTTGTCCACTTCAAATCTCGCAATCGATTTTTAACTAACTTCCCGACTAGCTAGACATTTGAAACTTTTAGAATAGCTCAGAACACTGTGACAATGCATTATTTTAATACTTTTAGCCATCTTTAAGCAGAATTAAATTGATTTTCAGTTAATTTTGTTTTGTAGACTGGTGCAGCCATCTATCGGCCGGCACGGGAACGTAAAGTTAAACGCAAGTTAACTTCCAATTAACTTTATTTTCTTTCAAGTTGATAGGATAATTAATCAAAAAAATTTAAAAAGTATCTATTAATACATAGAATTGTCAAGTTTATGTGATTCAACAGAAAATTTAAAAACACGGTATATAAAAAGTTCTTTTTATCTTGTAATTATTAGTAATACTTACAACAATGAATACTTCTTTTGAAGCGTTTCATTTCGTGGGAAACTTTAAGGCATATAGAGCGCAAGTTTCGAAATAGACCGTTTACGGAACAAACGAGGGTCTGATCAAGTGTCACTTAAATGCCATCCACCAGTAAGGACGCATTACAAACACTTTTTTAGATTAGAGATCGCCAACCTTTCTTGCGTTGGCGGGCGGCTCTTTTCTTTATCAGACGATTAAGCATTATGTGCCTACGATGGTAAATGCTCTTAAAAAAAAAAAGTGAAAGAAAAACAACCTTAAATGATAAAGAAGAAATAAAAATCAAGATATATTGCATAATGCGCGTCCCTTTTTTTAATGCTACTAATGATTCATTCTGTTATAAGATACTATTTTGAAATTTAAGGAATTTTTTTTTCCACATCTTAACGCATGCACTGAATTCTCATCCTCAAATGAGTGTGTGCTGTTAAGTTATTAGCGGGTTGTTAATTGCGTTCGCATCGGATGGTATTACAATAGAAGGTTACGGATTGTGGGAGATGTCCCTCTCTAGAGAGCGATAAAAATTAAGGAGCTGGCTATGCCGCTGCTAACTCGTGTCAATAAAATTTTTCATGAATCATATAAATAGGACGTCATTATTATTTTTTTTTCATTCAACTGTTTTACAGTACTGTACTTCGGAGAGACGAAATATTGAAAAATTTAACATGTATTTTACCTTAATACAGAACGATATTTAGTATACATAATTAACAATTTCTCTCCCTTGTTACAAATTAATAATTTCAGCAAGGGATGGATTTAAATTATGGAGATAAATACACTAGATAATAATACAAATTTTTTAAAAACAAGTATACATGAAAACCAAGAGATTTTTTTATATTGGAAAATGGTAAGGAAGTACAAGAATTCTTATCCCAAACCTGTAAGAATACCCATTTGCCCGTTCGTTTTTCACAGGCATCAATCGTTCACCAGTTTGCTTAAAGTAATGCGTTAAATAATTTCAAAGAGATTTTTTTTTTTTAAATTTGAACCGTAAGAGGTGAAAACTTCAAAACAAACATAAAGTTGTAGCAAAAATTATTTTTAACCACATTGTTAATTTTTAAATTTTATCAGACTATAAACAGATCCTCCATGCTATCAAACCAGTTACAATGTACAGCCAGTTCCAGCATACGGGGACGGTTCAAGGCGGAAACTGAAACGAAACACACTGCTTCAGTGATTACCTACCCGTTATAGGGAAATAACACGTGCCGTAGATTCGAGAGATAACCAGTCTCCTGACACCATTTTTGGATGGGTAAAACTACAAAAAAAAATAAACAATTTTTTTGAGAAACATCTGCCAAGATGGTTCATTCCAAACAATGAGCATGAAATTGCTATTAAAGCAGCATACGTGCATTACCAATAAGCAGTCAGTCCGTCAGTCAGCACTTGGCATAGCGCCTTCTGGCAAGCGAGTCCATTACGGACTCCTTAAACCATCCTCGAAGAAGAGAAGCAAACTGCCAAAATACAAAAATCTTAAAAGTAAACGGCTCATTTTACGGGATGAAGGTATAAATGTCACGAGAAAGAGAGAGTTCAATGAAATCTGTGCTTACTTTTTATATGCACGAGCGAAGTCGGCAGAACTTTCAGGCAATGGATGATGCATGGTTAACAAGTACTATGGATGCATCCGGAAACCGATTTTTAACTAGTATGGTCCCTTAACTGATCCGATTGACCGCTACAGGCGAAGGTGCGGAATGGCCTACTTAATAATACAGGAAAGTTGTTTACTAACATTTAATCGCGGAGAGCGACAATCAAGCTAACGTTTAGAATACACTAACCAGTAACACAGCTTAATAGCTGCAATTTTGCTAGCAAGTCTGAATACAAGATTTAAAGCGATTATATAATTCAACGTACTACGATACGGTGAATTTAAAGACTCAATACCACTAAATTAAATTAAATTGAACATGCACAATTAATGTTCGCAATGGCGCACACACAGTTATAGAACAGGTAAGTAGAACTGCGATGAAAGAGGGCAGGTGATTTAAACGGAACATAAAAAGAAACATTTTTTTTTTTTTTTTTTTTACAATTGTATGTCGTAAGTAAAATGGTAGATAAAGCTGAACACCATTCTTTAAGGAAGCCACTGTCGTCTTTTCTCTCAATCCTTTTATTCATGTCCGATACTGTTGTGACATCAGTCTTCGATGTGCACAGGCTAGACGTTACAAGCAAAAATTCTATTCATTCAATAATAAGGTAGATTTCGAACTAGACGGTTGTGATCATCGGAGTGTGTCAATATTAATTGACCTTTACCCACTAAACTTTAACCCGTTTATAATAAATCTCTCTTTAAAGATATGAACGATAAAAGGATTTCCGAGGGTAAATCATCAATGCGTTTAACGGTTTAAACAGTCGAGGAACAACAAAATTTCATCGATAAGCCGCAAAGAATATGTTCAGCTACCCGCTGCGCATTTTCGTGCGGCCTAGATTTTTTCCCGCTCAAGGCTACAGAAGCCTTTTATGAATGTCAGAAGGAATGAAATGGCTAGCTTCTTCACGACCAAAGGCGTGAAACTAATGTAAAAGATTCCCAGACATAACACTACATAGGAATTCTCCCCCCCCCCCTTACCAGATGAATGTTTTCCTTTAATGAGTGATTAAATATGCAGGGCAGAGAAATTAAAGAAGCTAAACCGATTATACGACGTAAATCTTAAAAATATCAATAAATCTGAATTAGTGTGACTACTGGCTGATTGATTCACTTGGGACTTTGCCTAAAAGAAAAAACTACAATTTTGAAAGGGAATATAAAGTATCTTCACAATCACATCGATATCACAGAGGATTCTTAAAATGTTTGCCAATGGCATACAAAAAGAGATCAACTCGTCAGTGCATTGTCAAACGTACGTTTCAGCGTGTTGATACGTTTGCTGTTTTAATATCCTGCGTGATGTCGGTTTTCCAGCTGATGAACAGTCCTGGGCTTACTGCTGTATACAGTACCTTTAAGGTGACAGCTTGAAATATTCCCTCCTTTCAAAACTACAACGCTTTTTGGGCGCGAAGTCCCGAGTGAATCACCCTGTATATAAAAATGCATTAAGATATACGTTTTATAACAATTTGATAGACAACTTTCAAGTCACGACTACTGTTGGCAATCTGAGATACTCCCTTTCCCAACTAAGACAATATTTTGGAACACAGGCAACTGACAGTTAAAGACGCAAGCATTAGCGGGGACGTGTGTTGTGCATGCCTTGCACAACATACAGCCCGCCAGCCCTCACTCTGAGACCCGCGAAGCTTTTTATGAAGACACATAATACGATAGATAGGTAATGGCCGAAAGGTAGGGCGCTGGCATTTGGTTCAGATACTGTAGGTTCGAGTCCTGCTGTTGGCATGGATGTTTGTAGCCGTTCGGAATCGGCTTTAAACTGTAGGTCCCGGTCTAATGCACCCTCGTGTAGCAAAAAGTTGATCGTAGCGCTGTTGTTGTTTCGAATCCCCTTGGTGTGGGCAAGCCTGCGTAGGCACCTCCACTTTAAGGCGAGGTACCACTAGAGCTGATGTCTGACTTGACCTCGAAGAACATCGGTCCCGTAATTTTTTGAACCGAGTTAAGCGACGACCATTAGTGAACACGGCGAGGGATTTGCAGCGACGAGCACCGAACCAGGGGCGTTCAGATCACTGGCCCGCTGTTCATGCCAACTGGGTCACCGCGCCCTAAGCGTACGGCCAAATCAAACCATAATATGATAAAACCAAAGAATACGGAATATTACTTTTAGATTTATAATATTACGAAAGGAATATGTATGCAATGAATATTAATATCCACTTATTTTTTTAAATAATCAGTTATTTTTTATTAAATAGAATTTTCTTCGCTTTTCCCCTCTATCCGATTTTCTTAGGGCTGAAGCTTTCCATAAAGTAATATGGCCCTAATTGCTTTTCGAGTTGTGCGGGCCTCATCTATAGAATATGTCAAAGTAGCTGCAGCATATTTATTAGATGGATTTCAGCAATCAGCGGTGAAACAATAAAATTTTCCAATAAAAATATAAAATTTTTTGTTTTCTTTTGTTAGCTTTTTACAATTAGACTGCCAATTTACTTACTACAGGCAAATTTTTTTGCACGCAGAAAACTGCAAACGTATACCCTTATAGGCTTTCAGTGGCGCACCCAGGATTTTTTCTTGGGGGAGGGAGGAGGGGGGGGGGCGAGATGAACGGATAAAAGTATTTATAATGCAAAAGCAATATTCATAATGCAATTTCTATTTCACTGGGGGGGGGGGGGGCAGGGCCCCTTGCCCCCCTCCCTGGGTGCGCCACTGTAGGCTTGTTCTACGAAGAATAATTAAATCAGCTAGCATCCCAGGCAATACGAGTTATATTTACCGAAATTTTCACATTTTTGCTAAAACTAGTTGGTCCGTCAAAACATGACGGCTGGATAATCAAAAAATGTACTAATACCCAAATTATACTCAACACATCATTGCTAAATGTTGAAAATCATATTAAGAATAGAGATATACACTTTATTATTCCTTACTATTGAACCCAATTAAAAAAATAGGGTTACTCAACAGCGCGAAATAAACAATTTCCTTCAGGTTTAATTCTATTGATCACAAACATAAAAATGACAGAGCGAGAAAGTGCTAAAGAGATTCCTCGGAATAAGCAAATTTACCTGTTCATGCGGCCTCTTGCTTAATGGGTATCTAAAACCACATTCCAACATGTCACTGAGCTTACGAAGAAAGCAGTTTTTAAATTGCCAATTATCGCTTATTAATAGAAACTGCGGTTACAAAAACCAAATTTGACACGTCTATAGATTGAAATCTTTCGTTTAAGACCAAAATGAAGTCAATGGATGCATTCGTTTACTCTCACGGACTGCCCAAAGAATCGGCTTAGCAATTTAAACATATAAGATAATGAAGGTGCTCGAGAAAGATGAATAACACGACACTATCAAGCAGTACTAGGACCGAGGAAAACGACCAAATAAGAAAATCGCTCGATTATAAGAAAGAAAGAAAAAAATTTTCTCACTCCTAACGAGTTCTCCAGCTCATGACAGGCGGGCAGAACGTTCGAACTCTAACGGTGTTCAATCAGGTTCGAATGCGTATGACTAAACACCGACCACGTAATTAATAGCAGCCCACATTGCTTACCTACCACCTCGATCAAGAGAACGAAACCAACTTGACGTTTGTCAACCTCGTTAGCTCTCTTTCCTACTGACGAGCCGCGACCTCGACAATCGCGATGAAATATAAAACAATTCCGCTAAGACAGCTGAGAGCAGAAAATGTCACACGTATACCATTTTCGGACGGGTGATGGATGTTAGTTTGATTTTCAATTGAGTAACAAAGTAGAATTTAACGCGTAGCGGAAGTGTTCGGCGAAACGAAAAAAAAAGGAGCTTAATTTTTTTTTCTTCTCATTTTTCATGTAGGATTACGTTCCTCGATAACGCTCCTGCGGAGAGAAAAAAATTGTCCTGCGTCGCGAGTTATAATTTTGGCAGCGCGCCAAACCCAGTAGCAGTAAACAGAAAAGTACCAAAATACATAAAAAAAGGTGGTGAGTAAACGATAAGTATTCCTACGTTAATAACCCGCGGTACTTTCGTTAGAGGAGCTGAAATTTTTCTTTTCTAAATTCTCGCGTCACAGCAAATGAGCGACCAGATTCTTTCATCGAGCCTCTTATATATGGAGAGCCACTGGGTAAACAATCATTCTGAGAAGAAATTAATAAATTTGTCCGTACGTCAGGGGCGTAACTAGGCATTTAGGGGCCCCGGAGCAAGGACGCAAATTGGGCCCTCTGAAATATTATGACTTCATTTTTTACCCCCTGTCTTGGAGGCCCCGGGGCACTACCCCGGTTGACGCAACCTAGTTACGCCCCCGCCGTACGTTAACAAGGATATGTCAACCAGAGGAAAGGAATATCAGTAAAACCAACGAACATTCCTTCTGAGTGTGTGCATAAATTAAATGCACAAAATTGTTGGGTGGGGGGGGGGGGGGGGAGAAATGCAGTCAACATTTCAAAGGACGCCGGCAACTCCTCTCCAGTTTTCAACTAATAGAATGAAAATAAAATATTTTTTTTAAAAAAGCAACGGCGAAAAATTTCATGATCGTATATTTGGATAATAAAAAACTGCAAAACTATATTTTACTCCACATCAAATGGGGGGGGGGGGGGGGGAGACACCCATTTTCTAGTTAAGAATAAAAACAGTTTCGAATAAAATGTATGCGAGCCGGCAAACAGACAGGTGCAAAAGCGAGTAGGAACAAATGTATTTCCTACCAAGTGACAAATTTCGACGATAGCAATTCCCATACAGGGTTTTGTATTCCATTTTTAGAAATCAAAAATAACGATATTTTGAGGATCTGAAGTCGCACTTTTACGAACCTCAACAAAGATTTAAAATATGTTTCATTTCCGAAGTTTGGATGATATTTAAAAAATATTTGATCATTAGGATAACATGATAATTTCTGCAAAAATATCGCCGTCATGAATACGCAATATTGCCAATTTTTCAAAATTACTTTTACATGCTGCCATATGCTAGGCTTTTTCCAGCATTTAACCTAATAAATAACTCATATCTAGTTCACTAGTAAGAAGGGTACTCATACCTAGTATTCTGTTGGCAGGGTTATAGGGAGACAGAAGCGCAAACCAGTAATTTTATATCCTTCACACACATGACGTTGTTTATAATCTTTTTGGTCTAAAACTCAGCCAGACAAAAGTTCACCAAAAGATTGTCAACAGACATCGGAGGGTTCTTATAAATATCCCTCCTGGTCAACCGTAGACAAGCAATAGCACATTTGCGAAAATTTGGAAATACCTTGCGACCTTGAACAAATGAAACTGATCTCAAATGACCACTATCCGGTCTAGAGAACAAGGCCTTCTCGTACTTTCTCTCGAAAATAAGTACTTTTTTAGAATAGAAAGAAAGAACTTTTTCAGGGTCGTCAGAACCCTGGCATAATTGCCAGAAATATACATGGCTTTACATTACAATCAAAACAAATTATTTATATCATTATTTGTACATATGGATTCATTTAAAATAATTAAACAGCTAAAGCCAGTACAAAATGGTTAAGAATTTAAGTATTATCATTAGTATTAAAAACTAAAGGCGAATATATATATATATATATATATATATATATATATATATATATATATATATATATATATATATGTGCGCATTCTTATGTCTAAATTTTTTGTACATTTGTACCTAATACTCTGATATTTAACCTGTAGAATATAATCATCTTAGGTTAATCCAGCTTCTTGGGCCGAGATACTCTAATAAAATACATACACGCACTTAATAGATTTATATGGAATGTGCATATAATTGCAGTCATTTATTCCCAAACACACTGCGATATTTTCACATTCCATCAGTTAAAACGCTATCTGTGCATACTAAATGTGACTAATTGCAACTCAGAAGTAGGGCTAGTCTTAAAAATTCTCCGGGATGAAATTTAATATTATTTGTACACATTATTTTAATTTAGTTCTTGAATTCTAGGTAGCCTTTGACATGCCAAGAAGGGTTGAATATGCTAGGTTCACACTGGTGCATTAGTTTAAAGTTGAATGTTGATCATTAAACAAGTCTAAAAATTCAATAGAAAATACGACTGCGTTTGCTTACGAAACAATTTAAAAGCTTCACATGAGTGGAGCATGTAGGCTTTCAGTAATTAATCCTCTTAGAAAGAACTGAAGTTGAACAGATTAGTTAAGTTTTTAAGTCTGGATTACACTGTTTTCGTTGCACGTTATCTGTGCAAGCGCGTGCACTTTAAGACTAAAATATGTAAATACGGAGTTCCAAGAGAGAGAATAATAAAGGGCATCTTAAATCAATACGGATAAGACAAAATTAGCAACGGAAGTACATTAAAAAACACCCCCCCCCCAAAAAAAAAAAAAAAAAAAAAAAAAAAAAAAAAAAAAAAAAAAAAAAAAACCCGACATATCCTCGAAAGCAGGGATTTCGTATCCCAACAGTCATGATCTAATGTGACAAAAATAAAATAAAATAAAATTGGAACAGGCATTACTCGTATAACTTAAGATGCAGCGAATTTTGCAGATTTGCATGATTTCTGTCCAACAACTATAAATATTGCTAAAGGCATCAAAAGCAGATGTGCCTGGGACAGAGGTTTTTTAATAAACCCTCACTTTAATACATAAGGTTTTTTGGAACACTGCCCGGGATATTACGGGGCCTGAAAATCTCATCTACATTAAAAATACAACTTAATTTCTCTTTTTCGTGAAGTCCAAATGTAGCATTAGTCCCGAAAACGGGCTCGTCGTGACCTGTCAGCAATTCTATTAGCATAATTTACAGAAGTTTGATTTTCTTCCAATACCAGGTTCCAGAAACAACATATTAAGCGATGCTATACAACACAATTTGAACAGAACGGAACCCAGCAATCAACTAAAGATTAATATTTTTTTTTTTGCAATAACTAAATACAGTGATTTCCGCTTATAAGAATCACGTTTGTTATTACGGTTTTTGATTCTTATAGCCGAAATTTAGGTTTTTGGACAGGCACACACACACCTATATATACATATGAGAAAATTTATCATAAATTACTCTCTAATTTACGTTAATTATCTTTTATTAAAATTTTTTTTTTATAATTTTAAAAATACAACTTAATTTCTAGACCTAAAAGTAGATACACATGATTATAGTAAGAGAAGAAAAAAAATCCAATATTTGTTCAAAAATACCTGCTTAACAGTTTTAACATTTTAACTACAGGAAGGGAGCAAGAAAAAGTTTTCAATGGTAGTTTGACGTAATGAAGTTTCCAGGAGGCTGTTTATACCTCTTTCAATACTAATAGTCTCAGACGAAGATTCACCTGCTAGCTTACGTTTCAGGGTTTGATAACGTGCTGTATCTACTAATGTCACGTTTTCTAAGTGATAGTGGACACTTCGCCGAAGATTTATGTGTTTCAGGGTCCAGGAAGCCGCAACCAGGATGTGGGAAGTGAGATAAAAGAGTCCCTATTTTTGTTTGTCAGTGGAGAAAAGTGAAATCGGACACGGACGGGTGAAGATACCCCTGGGTCAAGCTAATAGAACAGAGTTGAGCTAAAGCGTTTAAGGGGAAACTATTATGTTATGTCTAACAAAGAAAGGGATGAATTTTAAACTATATTCCATCTCATCTTATCAATCTTTCTTTAAAAATGAAAAGAAAAACTTCGCGCCTTTTGAGAGTATTAGTGGCTTTTTTTGAAAAATGAAAGGAAAGCGATGAGTGTAAACTGATTCTTAAAACCGGTGGATTGATTCTTTAAAGCGAAAATTTTAACATGGAAATAATACATTTGTTTTTGTTTTCGCGATATTGATTCTTATAAACGGTTGATTCTTATAACCACTTATCACTATAAGCGGTGGTTACTGTATTAGCTTTAAATACAGCATGTTTTTTAGGGAATAGTTTAAAAACTGACAAAGCTAAATTTTATAAACAATATATTAACAAATGACAATTTAAAGACACGAAACTATCAATCAGTACTAGAGACAAAACGAAAAATGTTAGCGTTCATCATAAAATTGCATGCATCAAAAGCAAATATTTTAGGGTTTATGAAAACATATAAAACAATGGCCACATTAAAAGCTATCTCAAGCATCGTAATATGTGTCTAAATGCAAAAAGAATGAGGGAATATTTCAAAATACTATTAGGAGAATGCAACCGCACATATTCAAACAATTACCAGTTATGTTTCTTCAGAAAACCTCTATTCCAGTGAGTTTAATTCGCACTATATGCATAAATCACACCCGTGATTTAAAATCACAGCCATTCTTGATGTTTAATAATCAAGTAAGTGTTATCCACATAATATGATGTAAGAGAGGAGACTGAATCACATCACACGCCAAGATCAGAACAGCTTGATGATACACACAAGTAATTAAGACTTTTCTTAAACTGCCTGATTTAAAGTGTGAGTTGCATACATAAGAAATACCTCCAGCTGTATTCTTCAACACTTCGAAATCCCATATTATTCAATCCAAGTCAGTGAGCATAATGGTACATATGTAACAATCCAGAAGACAACATCCCAAGCACAGAAAGGAACGGTCACAAAAAGGCACACCACATGTTCAAATAATCCACATTAGACGATCGCTTTCACTCTAGAAGAAGTAATAACAGAGAGCCTCCTATTACCATGCGTCTCAACGGGTATAATGGATTCTTTGTCACGCTTCCAGCTACAAGGTTGGGAAACAAAACAAAGAACAAAAAACAAAACACGTGCTCCGAGTAAAACTTACTGTTGCTGCCTAGCTTCTGAAAAAAGAAGGAACTAGATGGTGCGCTACATTACCGAGATGGATTTCGTCCGTCTCTTGGTACAGCAGGTCGTCGATATCCTCTATGTCTCTGTACTCCACTTGGTATAAGGGTTTGTGCTCGGAACTGTGGTGGTGATCGCCAGTCCGCCACACGCCGCAAAAGAGGAGGCGACGGAACACCTGTAACATGCCTCATGGAAGAGCTACAGCGGAGTGGTAAACATTGCTCGAGCAACCCTTTCACGAAGACTGAATAGGGAGAGGGGAAGGAAGGGAAGGCAATCCGGTTTCTGGAGAAAGTGAGATCACTCACAAGGCATATATTGTTTGTTTATTTGCACACAGGAGGGAAAGTCGCCAAACGCAGGAACGCCAAGAGAAGCAGTGGGTTAGAAATCATATTTCGGATATGTGTCAGGGCTAGAGAAGCTTAGGAAATCGCAGGTGACAGGTGTAATTCTTTTCTCCCCGCTTCATTTCACAGGTGGTTCGGTATGGGGAGAGATTATGCCACATCTCACGAGCCGCGGATATATTCGACCAGCCTACACGAGATACCCGAGTTTAATGCTTTGCAATATTTTGTACAAATGAATAGAGATACATATGGCTTGGTACATGAGTCATTTGCAGCAGGGTTGACTGTTAAGCGCGAAATCTCGTAAACTTGTTATCGACATGTGGGCATGAAGTAGCCGCTTATAATAGCGATATATCCGGCGCCGTACCCAGGGATACTTTCGGTAGAACAGCGGTCTTTCCGAAAGGTAATGCATCGTATTAAAGGGACATGCGAGGAAAAAAAGGCACATCCGCTGTAGCAGCTGGCAAATTTGAACTCATGCATCACAAACTCTCTGTTTATATTATGCCGGGAAGCAAACCATTGCAGTTGAGATGACGTTATACTTAATTTCTTAAGCCAGTATATCAATATCAGATATATTTTGAGGTGTGATGACATACAATAACAATTTCGTGTCATCACACTTAAAAGTATACGATATTCTGCACAACTAAAACAAAAGTATAATTGTAAAACATTACAGATATAATCCATTAAATATTGGCATCAATATTCGAGGGATTCTCATTCTAAGGTGACCTTCGAAGATTTTAAGCATCCTATAAAAGATATGTCATCTCAAAATTCTCTCAAAGGGTAAGTAACAGTAATATTTGATATTCTCTTTAGAAGCATATCCAAGCATCTTGATAATATCTAATGCAGGGGTCGGCAACCTTTTTAACTAGGAGGGCATATTTCAGAAATGCGGGATTTCGGCGGGCACCACTGGGTGAAGAGGAGGAAAGGTGGAGGGGGGAGTTAATATTTAAACATGAAAATATTAATGCGACATAAATATTTAATACATAAATTCGAATTTTAATTTAAACAAAATAATCTTAAAATTGATAATGCAATATTTGACATTGCAAATATGCGGTCAACTCGTAATGTGGCACAGGAGTTGAGTTACCAGTTCTCGGACATTGGTCCAAGTAAGTGTCAGTGGGGCTTGATCGGTACTTTGATTTTAAGTATTTCAAATTAGAAAACAACGATTCACAAGCATGAACTCTTGGTATTAAATTCTTCCGATAAGGAATCAAAATGTTTGACAAACTGATAGGTGGTAGCATTTCCATCGCAATAATTTTCTAATTTTAAATTTAGGAAATGTGATACATTCTTTTTCAATATGCGATTTCCAGAGCGACAATTTATCTTTTAATGCATTTATCGGACTTATCATAGAATCACGGGGAGAACGACGTTGTCGAGAGATCAGGCTGCTCAGTTTTTGATTTTTACGGTTTTGCGATTTTTATTTATTTTTTTTTATCTACAATCATTCATTACAAGTACGAGCGTTTGTTCAAATATCTAAAAAATTTCTAAATTTGAACGGCGGGCACCCTAAAATTGTTTCGCGGGCACCGCGTTGCCGACCCCTGATCTAATGGTTTATCTGTGATGAATTTAAATAATTTCAGCTGTTTCAAGTTAAATCAATAAATTAGAAAAAAAAATACAATTATTTATGAATATGTACTAATTTAGGTACATAACATTTATTTTGCCTTTATTCCGTACGGAGGATGGCTAATGAGTATCGTCTTAAACAATTGTTTGCATCTCGTTCTATTATGATTATTTGCATCTTTTTATGTTTTTATTACATCTAATATATAAAAATGAATGTTTGTATCTCTGTAATTGAATAGAAATCCACAGTTTAGGAGCAACGATCGTGAAATTTTAAATACAGGCGTCTTTAAAAACAGCCGAGGGTCTGAAGAACTTCAAAAATCAAAATTAATTACCGTTGATTTTTAATTAATAAAAAACCACAATTTTGAAACTAAATGTAAGCTGTTACACTTTGTGGCATCATCCCTCTGAATATGGCGTCCACGTTAGGGTTAGCTGTCAAACAACGAGCGAAAAGATAAAAATAAATAAAATCAAAAAGTTTCAAGTTATATATTAAACCAGAATAATAAATGAAAATAATAATCTTTCAAGTCAGATTTTATACTTTAAGACATTTCGATTAACGATCGTCGTTTATTTTCGCCGTGTTATTTTGTAAACAAACGTTCTCTGTTGCCATTTTCATTTCAGACATTTCTTATTGAAACGATGTAATGCGTAGTAAATGCGTTAAATATTTCTTATCTAAAATTTATATTTTAAAACATTTCAGTGAAATTAACATCGTCTTCAGATTATAAACAGACGTTATTTGTTGCTATTTTCATTTTAGAAATTTCTTATTAAAATGATGGAATTCTCCGATATATTTCCATAGTGGAGATTTAGACCCATTACAGAATTTAAAAAAAAAAAACCTTTTGTGTAATTTATATATTTGTGTGTGTTTAATTATTTCAAGTGACTCTAAAGTGGGCGTGGCATTTTTTCCACTAGCGTCAAAAATCAGAATAATATTGAATTATTTAATTTTTTTGCTCATCAGACGACAGTAGCAGCGAGTGGCAGTAGTTACACAAGTTTGAATTTGAAACATTGTTTTGTTGTTTCCTAAAAGAAGCAATAATCCGTTACTGTATTTTATATTGTTCTTAATTTTATAATTCAAGATGTACTTTTAAAAGCATAAATATTAGTATATCTTAACTAAAAAGAATCAGTCTAAACTTAAGAAACAGTTTTGCGATTTATTTACGGTTAACTATGTTTGTGTTTAGCTATTCCATTTGTTTGTTTTAAAAAATGATTTTTTAAAGGTTTTTTTGGTGCTTTATGGTAAAATAGCACTTAAAAATAAAAAAAAAAAAGAAACAAAAACTTAACTGTAAATAGCATACTTTTTCTATAAATTGGTCAATTTGAAGTAATTTTTATTGAAATTTAGCTAAAATGCCTATAACTGCATAAAAATCTTAATGCTACTATTTTAATTTCCCAAGCACAATTCTAAAAATGTTATAAAATACGCAGCCCTACTTTCCGATTTAGTACAAGAATTTAAAATTGATTTCAGGACTTCGGGGAAAATAAACAATTTTTGTTTTTGCATGTTTTCTATTCTATTTACAGTCGATATAGATATAATGCTAGCAAATTGTCAAATGGAATGCATAGAGTTGCAATCTGACATCTAACTTAAAGAGAAATTCAATCGAGTCTCTTTGTTGTACTCATAAATCATACCTGCCCAGATATAAATATCCTTCACTGCATAGTCAAGCGTTATTCTGGTCATCAACGTTTGGAAGCACGTACATCTGAGAACAACTATTTTCAAGAGTGAAGCACACTAAGAGTCAAATTCGAACCAAAATTTATTCGTTGTTTTTTAGTATTGATGTGTATGACATTTCCCATCCCTTTTTTATACTATGTTTAATTTTTCATGCAGAGTTCACAAGGCAAAAGACAATTTGACAATTTTACTTTTCAGCTTTTAGTGATGAAAGGCTGAATCTATCTAAATTCTGAGATGTGTATAACATTTCACATGTTTTTTTCCTATGTTATTTATACTGTGTTTAGTTTTTAAGTTGACTTTGGTTAACAAACATTCATATTGAACCCCGAATCAAGAAAAGAGAAACATAGTTTATGAAGGTACTTCAGATGATATTTGGATCAGTTTAATTGAACAGAGATTTATATGGAGTTTAATAAGGACAGAATGTTTCTATTATTGCTACAGAATCTTGCATTTATGGTGCGTGTAGCCCAAACTGCAGATTTCTGTTAATTTTTTCATCACTCAGTGCCTTTAACAAATACTTTAATACTTTATTTATATATTTTTTTGGCTACAGAATCCTGCATTTATGGAGGTATTTATATGGACAATTAGACATTTTTACTTTTAAGCTTTTAGTGATTTATTATAAATGTATATATTTTATGATATTTATACTGTTATTAAATCTATGTTATTTATACTGTGTTTAGTTTTTAAATTACTTTTTGTTAACAAACATTAGACAATTTGACATGTATAACATTTCACATGCTTTTTTTTTTTTGGCTATGTAATTTATACTGTGTTAAGTTTTTAAATTGATTTTGGTTAACAAACATTCCACAATTTGACATTTTTACTTTACAGCTGTTAGTGGTACAATGATGAAAGACTGCATCTACCAAAATACTGAGATATGTATAACATTTCACATGCTTTTTTTTTGGTTATGTAATTTATACTGTGTTAAGTTTTTAAATTGATTTTGGTTAACAAACATTCCACAATTTGACATTTTTACTTTATAGCTTTTAGTGGTACAATGATGAAAGACTACATCTACCAAAATACTGAGATATGTATAACATTTCACATGCTTTTTTTGGCTAATTTATACTGTGTTAATTTTTTAAATTGATTTTGGTTAACAAACCTTCTTAAAATTCCGGGCAACGCCGGGTACTTCAGCTAGTATTTGATAAATATCACACTCAATTTTATACACCAGTGTCCCCTAACATTTTTTCAGTCGATTTCTAACGAGTGTCACCGGGCTTTATCAATCTCCTCCATTCTTAAAATCAATAAAACGCCTTGAAACCCTTAAGTGATTTCTGACCAGTGGAGAAAATACCTACTGGATACCTATAGACTAGGAGTGCCGGCCTACGCTCTTGATCCTCGAACAATCTCTCTAAAACATGCAGAAGAAAACTTAGTTTCCATGGAGAAGCTTATCGTAATTACGTTATAATTATCGGGATAGACCCTTAATTTCTTTTCTTTTCTTTCTTTCTTTTTTTTAATCGCGTTCATAAAAGTCCCCCAATGAAGAAGTCATTAGTATCTGCACAGATAAAAGTCACTTGGTATATATCTGTGCTGAATTAGGTACAAGCAAAATAACCATTTGACAAATGCATAAAAATACTGCACGTATAATTGGTAGGGGAGGTGACATTTCAGCTTTACACTGTGAAACCCAAACGTACAGAATATACACAGGTAAAACTTTTCTTTTTTTTAAAGTGCTGAAATATTAATAATAAAACATCAAAATAAAAATCGCACGACAGAAAGGGAAAATTACCCAATAAATATTTCTTTAAACGGCATCGCGAAAATATGTATCGTATAAAAAAGTAATTTATTTGGGTACCCAATGCGAGTTTCCGATGGTACAAATACTTTGGAAATAAACTTTAAAAAAAAAAAAAATTCTTTTTTTAACAAAAGAAAAGGAAGCTCTGACGCATTTATTGTGCTTGCGATTTGGCGAACTGCGAACACACAACCCGCATGCATTACGCACCCTCATCGTCTTCAGTAAAGATACGAGGAATTAACCATTATTCCATGAAGTAATCCATACAAGTAAAAATGCGTACCCCCGCTGAAATATTAAAAAGAGCTCTTTAAAAATGTACTCGGAAAGTTTTAAAGGGCGTAAAAAACATCGTTCGTAAACTGATCGGATGAACATCGCGAAAATATGGAGGTAAACAGCACCTAGTAAATGCACATTTGCGAATTATACACTTAAATACTTAATTAAAAGTAAGCGTTATGAAAAGCGCACAAAAAGGCTAGCTAAAACACAAAACACGTCTCCCCCTACTCCACTGAAATTAAAAATGTCATCATTTAATTAAAATCAAGATTTTATTGAAAAGTTCTAAAGCGATCTATGGAAACCCACGACAAACAAACGGACTTAAGAGATGCTTGCTGAAATCTCCAACCACCGCTAAAGAAAAAAAAAATCCTCCTTTCTGGGAGTAAAAGTTCCTTGTTCTCAATACGCGTCAAAAACCCCAACAAAGCAGCAAATGAAAGAAGAATAAAAAAACGCGTGTTTATACAATTATTAAACATAAACCCAATTTCGCCCAAGAAAGCACAAAGTGCAGGAGAAAAAAACAATAATCCTTTCTTTTTTACATATACATCCAAATGAGGGTGGAGAGCAAGACGAAAGAAAAAAAAATAAAATACTCCGCTAGCAACAGCCAGCTGGTAAAAAAGCTTAAGACCACCCTGCGTAGCCGGTCATGCGCCTTGGGGTCAGAGAAAGGGAAATGAGCTGTCGGCGAGAAGCAAGCATACAAAAGATGGGTCGGTCGCATCTCTGAAAAACTGTTTCCATTTCATGAGCAATTTTGTTCTTATTCGAACGCAGATAATGATATTTTTCCTACAGTGTGCCGTTATATAATGATCATTAAACGTATAAACAGAACTTGAACAATTAGAAATTTTGTTTAAAAAAAAATTCAATTTTAAAGCAGGTTTTTAGTTTTCCGTATATCTGCCGATCCTGGAGATTTGTTTCCATTATATTTTCACTTACCTTACAGTAAATAATTTCGAACATTTTATGCCAAATTAAAAATCGTGATGATAGTCTAGTTAAAAATAGATCAAAGGAGAACGCGGCACAAAATCTAATACAGGTACACTTTGAGGAGTTTTGATAGCAAAACCTCTACGGAGTGTTTTGAACCGAGGAACTAATGCTTTCTCTTATAATTTTTTTTGCCGCGGTTCCGATTGAAGTTGGAGGGGAAAGAACTGGCCAAGATCTCATGATTTGACGAGAGTGTTAATATAAATTTTAATTTGATTGAAGGACAAGGTAGTGTAATTTGAATCTAAAAACGAGTAATGTATTCCAATATGCTTGGCTTGCATCCGAAAATGCTAACCGTTAATTTCTAAATAATTCGTTTAAAAATAACAAAACACGCGGTACGTATACACAGAGGCAGGATTCGTGAAACCAACTACGATCACCTCACTGAAATGAAGTTATGACTCATGCGCTACAGAAGTACAAAAACAATTGTTTACGTTTAGTGCATAATAACGGAAGAGAATACCCAAACTGCCACACAGTTTGGAAACTGTCATTTTTGTATTTGTATTAAAGCAACCCGCATCGTACAGTGGTCAGCGTCTCGAGCTTCCAGGGTGTGGGGCCAGGTTCGAAATCCAGATACGGCACGGGCGTTCCCGCGCTGTCTCCAACTGGGAAACAGCGATGGCTCACCTATAAATAGGGTGCTCCCATGACAAAGTAGACAATGAAATCGCGGTGCGGATGGATCAATGTCCCCAGCACAAAGTACCTGCCATTAGCAGGGGGTGGGGGTATAAATAATAATGAAACAATTATATTATGTAAGTTGGCAGTCACTCAATGTAAAGTTCTTTTTTTTGTACTTTTATTAATTGTACGTCTTATCACACTATTTTGTCTCACCTTTTGAGCATTGTTGATTTGCGACATGACAATGTACCACGGCGCCCTGGTTGAAAATAACGGAGAAAACGAGGACTTGAGAGTGTTTGAAGAGGAATGACAGGAGAAACAAATAATAATGTAAACTCTAAATTAGTACATAAATCATGTACTTTAATTTCAAATATATTTTTCCTCTTCAATTCTCTGCCCATTACTTCACTCCAGTACACAACCAGAGTCTTCCGGGAGTTTCCTCACCGTGGCGAACGATCTAAGTGCCCGAAAACTCAAATTATTAAAACTTAAAAGTAAACTTTTTTTAAACTTTAACTAGAAATACTACCCCCCCCCCCCCCGATAACCAAACTACCAATGAAAATTTGCAAAAAGTAATGGGAAAAAAAATGAAACAATCGGTTACACAAAAAAAAATTTAAAAACTTTGATGAGGAAAAATACACTTTAATCATAAAAAACTGAAAGAGAAAAATTCTCTTGTAGGTGTGTGTGTGTGTGTGTGGTGGTGGTGGGGGGGGGGGTGCAATCTTCCAAAGTATTATTTTGAATGCTCTACATTTCACGTGCAATAAGTTGGAAGTGCAGCTGTACGCAGCGAAATTGAAGGTCACGTTTCAGCAAAGGACAGGGAAAGAAGTTCCATGGGGATGTTCAATTTTTCGGAACAATATAGACCCGTCTGAAGTTTTTGGTTTAGATGTAGAGGGACGGAAATTTTTGAAAACGAGAGCACGTAAGACAGCACAACGAGAGCAATATGTCAGGTTACTACACCATTTCGAACGTTCTACGAAGGTGAACACATTAAAGAGAATGTTCATTTGGCTCAACCACACTGTTGCATCTTAAAGTTTGATTATTTTGCATTCTATAAGCTACAGGCTTTTGAAAGTAAGCATATAGTAAGTTCAGGTATTATACATTTGAGAACTGGAACTCAAGTTCATTGGAATATGGTGTCGGCAAATTACAGGGTATACATACATCCTAAACAAATATCGGATAAAGTTCTTGATGCGATATGCTAATTAAAGATGAAGACATATTCATCATTCCACTGCAGAGTTGTGCACTTCACTGCAAATATATTCATAATTTCTTTTCTTTCTCTCTTTAACTTTACTTTCTATTTACAATATTCAACATTCCAAGACAGATCGTTTCTGTATGACTTGTCTTCGAATGACTAACAAGATTTTTCAGCAAAAATTAATTTCATTTACTAAACCTTTCTGATCAGCTTAGCTGTCATTTTACACTCGTCGATGCGGCAAGAAGTACACACGAAGGACATCGTATCTGTTGCGTCTTGACGCTCCTAGGGGCCGAGCGCTCCCCCGAGCAATCACATGATAGCCTCTGTTTCTATCACCAGCAGTAGTAGCTCGCCGACCACATACAAATGTTGTCGTTACACAGTACGGTCTGTGTTAAATTGTTACGCAATATGGTCTGTGTTAAATAATTGTTCATCGCAGTATGATCTGCGTTGGTCTTGCCATAGGGCAAAAAACGATTTACTTGTTATGTTTGCTTGTGTTTGTTAAATAAACCCCTAAAAAGACAATGCTATTTTGAATTAGAAAATTTATAGATTTACAGTCCACAACCGACGGATCATCTGTGGTCAGTCTTTAGTATTGAGTTTTTACGAAACGACACACACACATAAAAAAAAAACCTGGAATACATCCGAGATTAAAGAAAACGTTTTTTTTTTTCGACGTCTGAGAAAAGTGACCTTCTAGCATCGCCAGCAAGTAAACAACATGCAAAACAAAGTAACAGTAACCCCAAAAATAAAAGGGAACGGACAGGAGAGGGGAAAAAATAAAAAAAATGAAGCTTGCGGCGCGTTAGAAAGAGATTGGGGGCAATTAGTGACCCCGGGGTGATTGGACACGCGGCTGCTGCAACCAGTTTGCCTGTCAGCCCAGGTGTCTTCTTCGCGCCGTGGGTCAAAGAAAAACACGGACACATCGCCGTTATCAGGTATTTTCCCTACGACATATCTGCCGGCGGGCCAGCATGCAAGTACGTTTGTTGTCGAAAAGAGAATGAATGGCGCCACATTCTATTAGGGTTAACAGAGCGCATTATCCGCGCTAGAAGGGCAGCCCCAGTTTTTAGGAAAAGGACAATCGCCCGTAAATAAAAACACGGTCGTCTTGGGGGAGAAAACTGGATAATGGGCAGTCCAACGGAAGCCTAATCTGCAGATTTGAAAGCTTTCAAGCTCTGGTGATACAATAAGATAGTTTGCGGAAAAAAAGATGGCAGGTTTCACCCGACGTCAAAGGATGCCATGGAGACTGATAATCATGGAATGTGAACACAATACCTTTCACTGAAAAGAGAAACATTACTAAATTCAAAATGACACGTAGAATTTATTATTGTCGAAACTTAACAAAGAGGATTTATTTTAAATGTCACTTTGAGACTCAGTATTATACTTTTAAGCCCCTAAATGTTAAAATGAAATGCTTAAGCGAGCTACAACTGCGGAATTAGGTAACACCGTCAGAATTTAGAATCAAACAAGGCCGATTGGTAGACCACACACAAAAGGGAAAATCGACGCATACAATGAAAATCTATTTTTAAAGTATCTATTAAATAATTACTAACACTTCTCTGTAGATAATTGGCAACAATTAGCACAATAAAGGGTTTGATGGAACAAACCATATTCAAATCACATAATTAGATAAACAACTACAAAAATAAAAACGCTCATTATATAATTTAAGTGGGGATACCGAAAAGAAAGATTCTGTAGAAAATGCATGTAACATCCACGTGGTCGCTAGACCAAAATCTAAAGCACATTTTATTCTTTTTACTTCTACAGATCCATAATCTTCTTACTCCAAACTGCGCCATACCGGATAATTTATATTTCACGATTCAAACAAGCACAAACCTTGAAAAAACGTAGAAATGAAGTTAATCGAATAGAAAAATGTTAAATCCATGGCTAAAAATACCTCACGAAAAGGCATTTTGTATTAAAATCATAATCACACCCTTAAGAAATGAGGACTACTTACCAAGGATCAATAATTGTTTCATATTATTAATATGGTAAATTTAAGAGTGAAACATGAAATAAAACTGCTTTTCACACAATTTTATTAATAACTCCAACACACACACACACATTTTGAAAACGTTTTTCTTTGTTAAATCATAACCTATTTTGTAGCTTTTCCCTTTTTCAACTGCTGACAGCTTTTTCTTTTCTCCACCTTGGGCAAAACGCCAAATGAAAACGCGATTCCCCTTTTGCTTTAGAAAGTCATCATGCTCTGTAAAGGCAAAAGAGATATTTGATGTTTTTCCTAACAGTGGACCCTTTTCAGCAATATATTTGTGAATTAAAATCTCCCGCCCCCAGAATAAATAAATAAAAAATAATGAGGCAACATGCTCGCGTATGGTTTTCGATAATTGTACTATCAAGGTTACATGTCTTAGTATCTGTATTTCATCTGTTATTTTTGCGAAAAAACGTTATCATTAGACCATTTATTTATGTCATAGCTGTAAACAAAGCGGCAGCTAGGATAGACTGTTATATATTTGTAAACACGAGAAAAAAAACATGGCGAAAAAACAGGGACAAAGAAATGCTTTGAATTCCGCATAAGGATGTATAAAAATGAAAATACAGGGAAACTTCTCTGGCCACCCCTCAAAACGGTCACTTTTTTTCGAAACCATTACTGGCCGTCATAGAGAAACCCACCCCTCAAAACAGCTACTTTATTTCGGAAGAGAAGTTGTTTCACTGTACCTCATTTTTGTTGCTCTATCTGTCCAAGCTGCATCTTTGTCGTAAGAGCTGGAATTCTATATGGAAGATACTCGAATTTCATTGATAATAAACACCCAAGTCATCTTTGCAGGGCATTTCCTACAATGATAGTCAGCAGGAGTTGGCGACTCCAGCGTTGGATGCTTCTGCTTGCCTTTTGTTAATAGACAGCGGACTGCTGGATCACGCCTTAAGTTCATGTTAAATCTGCTACTGTAAATCCGATGTCATTAATATATATATATACAGTGGCTCCCAAATGTGTTCGTACACTTACGATTTTCAATGAAATAGGGGTCTATCCATTAATTAAAATGAATATTTCAGAATGGGTATTTAATAATAAGATCTGTCATCTATTCTTAACAAAACTACATGAAATATTTTGAAAACATAGTAAAACTTTATTTTTAAGAAACGAATAATCCAAAAGTAACAAAAACTTTATCTCACAAAAGTCATCGTACACTTGTAAAAAATCTCTACATATTAGTAACTATTCTAATTTTTCGTTAAATTAATATTTAGTAGGATATCCTTTAGCATCCACAACAGCTTTTAAACGTCTGGGAATAGATTGCTTTAGTTCTTTTGTAATTTTTGCATCAATGTTCATCAATTCCTTCATCATAATTATTTTTAGTTCGCTTTTCGTGTGAATGTGGTGTTTTCGTACTCGAACCTCCAGTTCTCTCCAAATATGTTCTATTGGGTTTAAATCTGGCGATTGAGGTGGTATTTTCAAAACTTGTGGAAAATTATAAAGACACCAGATGCGAACGTTGAGAGCCGTGTGCTTAGGATCGTTATCTTGATAAAAAACAAAGTTGTTTCCAATACCCAAATTTTGAGCTGATAATTTTAAATTGTCTCTTAAAATATTTATAAAAACAGCATGATTCATTATGCCATCAATAAATACCAAATTTCCTAGTCCTGATGCTGACATGTACCCCCACACAAGGATACCTCCACCGGCATGCCGTTCCTACTAAGTTCTTTGGATTAAGTTCCTCATTTTTTTTTCTTCTCCATGCAATTATACGCCCATCAGCACCAAAAATGTTCATCGGCAAATAAGACATTATTCCAATAGGTTTGGGGCTTATTTATCATTCATAGTGCGAAGGAAAGCCTAAACTTTGTTTTTCTCACAAAAATTTTTCTATGGGCAGTGCCCATGTAATCCAGCTGTTCTGAGAACTCGTCAAAAAATTTCAGGGGAAATTGAAGTAGAAAATGTTTCATTGAATTCTGCAGAAACTTTTACAGCACTCAAACGTGAATTTTTCACAAATTTTCTAATTATAAATCTCTGATCACGTTTTGTTAACTTTGCTGGACGGCCTTTTCTTACCTTGTTTTCGATCCAATTTTCTTCTTTAAAGCATTCTTTAAAGCCCAATTTTCACATACTGCACAGTAGAATGGGATAAATTAAGTAATTTAGCAATATTCCGAACTGATTTACCACTACTATGATGAAAAATAATCAATTTTCGAATGCTGTTTGTTGTTTCTTTACGAATACGAGCCATTTTTAAATAATAAATAGAATATTACGGAGTAGGCAAGCAAAAATTAAAGCCAAACGATATTTTAAATGCCACCACAATTCAAAAATAAAGCGCCAGACGATAATTTTAATTATGAATTTATCCTAAAATATTTCAGTGTACGATGACTTTAGTGAGATAAAGTTTTTGTTTATTTTTAAGAAACCAGTAATCAAAAAGTAAGTTTTACTATGTTTTCAAAATATTTCATGTAGTTTTGTTAAGAATAGATTATAGATCTTATAATTAAATACCCATTCTGAAATATTCATTTTAATTAATGGATAGACCCCTATTTCATTGAAATTCGTAAGTGTACGAACACTCTTGGGAGCCACTGTATATATTTTCATACTTAAAGAAATGAATAAAACTCAGACACTGACTATTAATTATCTCTTGTAATAGTAGCAGCGTTTTCCGCGAGCCATTGAAAAACTCTAAACCAAAATGATCCAATATTTCGGCTACTCGTGGCTAAAAAATTCGAGGCAGTTTAAAAAATGAATGATACTACCCACTCATGATCGACTACAGTTTATCTGAAACAGCTTATCCGTTAAAGAATCAGGAAGTGAAAGGGGGTTGACGCAAGAATTCCACTCATCAACGAACTCATCAATAGGCACGTGTGTAGATTCTTTTTAAGATGAATACAATCGTTGTCGTGACTACTAATACCATCTTAAAAGTATAAACTGGTAGAAAACGAAAAACAGATAGTTCCGGCAAGAAACAACGACGTACGTAATAAAGAGAATGATTTTCAAATCAATCCAGATTGATTGCAGCTTTTTTTTTTTTTTTTTAAATCTTTCAAATTTTAAACACAAACCACTTTAATCTTAAGGTTCGACTCAAAGAAAACGGTCCTAAATATTTTGCACTGCCGAAAAAAGGTACAAATAATGTAAAACGAAAAAAAAAAAATACTTACAAATAACCAAAAATATTTAACAGAGAGACGACCATTTTAACGAACTCATAACATTTATATTATAATGGTTCGGAACTTGAATACTTCCTGCATGGAAATCTACCTTAGAACGGTAAAAGAACTAGGGCAAACTTGAAGGAAACCGCTAAAAATATTCGAAGGTAAAAATCCAAACACCACCACGAATAAGTTCCTAATTTTGTAATAACCAGAAAATAAAACCACATCCAGGACTTCATTTCCTAAAACCCGACCGGCGAAAAAAAGTTGCAAAACAGACAAGCAATAGCAAAAAAAATAAATAAATAAATAAATTTTTCTAAAAATTTTTTAAAAAATTGGGGTGTCAGGTAGTTTGCAAGGACTGTAAGGGGGAAATTTAGGTCTTAAATTATTTGATATCAGCAAAGGAGTTCATATTCACGATAGAGCACAAGATTCTTGGGTGTTATTAACAGTAAAATTTACATAAAAGATACCTCATACTCGTTTCTGACAGTCCGATATCGCGTTAGAGCCTTACAAGTATTGATTTTTGTTTCTCTTTTGACGATTAACATCCTGAATTCTTCCTAACAAGATTACAAAATTGCTTGAAACGAAACCATTAGGTTTCGTCGAATTGACTCACAAATTTCAACTCTGATATTTCTGAAGGTAATTTTTTTCCTACAGAAGGAACTAAGGTAGAAAGGTATTTCCTACAGAAAGAATGATTGATGAAACGGCAGCGATTTCTGCCAAACAAGGCGACTTCAGATGCTGATTGAAGTGTTTCAAATATCAGTTAAGATTGCCTTTAAGAAATTTAAACTTTTATTGCCGAAGCTATCGTAAATACGTATCAGATCCCTTCTAAATGCTTCTTCACTCGTCAAATCCCTTCAAGTAAAGAGCAAATGAAGAAAGTACTCATGCAACACAGATTTTCAAATAAAAAACAGTGTTTAAAATATTTCAATAGCTACAAAAAATTTACTCTCGAATCAGCATTTGCACTAGAAATTTAGGTACATGTTAAAGATACTTGTTGGAAGTGGAGGGAAAAAAATATAGCTTTTTCTGCAGATGGGAAGTATTTGCTAACCCGAAAACAATATGGGATATATTGTCACGTAGACGGATCGACGGATTAACACAGAGAGCACAATTTAGATAAACGAGACTTTTATTCACAGCAAGCGAGTTAACATGCACCCAGCTGGAACCTAACTGACTTCCCATCAACTTGAGGGAAGCCTTTTTATACACTAAAGAACTTTCTAGAATTATTAAAATTAAGAGAATTAACATATTTTGTACTTTCCCGAAGCTTTGAGAAAGCGAACATAAATTAACTAAAAAGAACAGGAAATACTTTCGACAGTCCGTCTCGAGGTTCGAACCGACGACCTTCTGAATTGGAGCCCAGTGCTTTAGCCGTTGCTCGAGAACGATTGTAAATATGACAATATTAATTGTTCGGGATGCGTCATAAAACGAAAGAAACCAATTTTTTGTGGAATGAAAGTGTTTCAAATCTTTGAATTGGTAAAAACCCCAATTTCAGTGTTGATAGGGAGACCACGTACTCCGTTGCAAATAATAAAAAAAAAGGGTAGATTTGTAGTCTTTTCAACATTGGAAAATATTTCTTGCTATAGCCTGCTCTATTTCTTCAGCTACGCAGGGAAGCAATTTTTCGAGCAGGAGTTGCAGAAATATACATGAACTCCCGTCTAAATCTGCAGCAGAACCCTAATATGAAGCAAGGACCTCGTTTGCATAAACAGTTTGAAAAACATGCAGATAAGGTTTAACACTGTCGTGTGACATGGAATAAGCTTTCTGATGCCGCGACAAGAGGCAATAGCGAATAGCCTCGGCTGCGAATTTTTATAATGTGAAACAAAGTTAACTGTGCGATAACGATTTCGTATAAAATGTCTAACACATGTCTATGACTGAAAGGGTAAATGCGTTGACCCCCAGATTAATGCTAAATAAAACAGATAGCACGAGAGACCACGAGAAAAAAAGGAAGGAAGAAAGAAAGAACCCGTCATATCAATAGATTTGGGAGATTCTATTGAAGGATCCGTCAGTCCAAGGTGAAGCAATGGGTATTGGAAGCGGGGAACCCATTCCTATGATAAGAAAAATGGATTCCTCTCCCACCAGGAGCCAATACTCATTGGCTGTGTACTTCTATCTGTAAGTAACGAAAATTATCATAAACGTCACAAAAAAAAAGGCCAAAATTGTAGCACAGTTATCAATGTCGACCATTACTGAAAATAGTTTCTCTCCGATTCCAAAGTATTTTTTCATTTAAATCCAAATTAATTGATCCTACGTTCAGGAAAAACTGCTTTAAAGAACGAAGATACAAATACTGCAACAAGTGACGGCATGAATACTTATTATCAAACAACATGCTAAAACGTTCAGTTATTTTTACGTAGGAAGGAGCTCTAGAAAACAAGGAGGAGAAAACGACCTTGACTTTAAAAAAGATAATACAATACAGCCATATGCATAAGCCTCCCACACATTTATTTTATGATTATCTTTTAATAACACTAGAATATGTCACACAAGAATAGTTTATTCATCCTATTGTCTTGAAATCCCAACGAGATCTGACACTACGTTATCATCAGACGTTCAGAGCGGGTTAAAGGCCCAAAGGGCAGGGCAGTCTGATACGCCGAGCGACAGAAGTTTTAAGAAAACATCTGCCTGCTAGCGTGCAATTATTTGCATTTGAATTTTTTATGCGCAGCTGTAAGTCAGAGTAAAATGAAAATAACATCCTCTCTAGTTAACACTAACAGATGTGTACATGGTTGGGATACTCATAACACAAAAGCAATTTTATATTAACCGGACCTTCAACTTAACCCGATAAAATCATAAAGCAACACGTTCATCCGTCAAAGTTCACTATTTGGGGGAAAGAAAGAAAGAAAACTTAAGTCGAAATATCACGATAGGAGATCTGCTGAGGTTGAGTAAGATGCCATCCGTAATGGGTTGGTTTAATACGGAGAAATACTCAGTAACTGGGGAACTAGGAACTAGCTGAAGAAATGCCATACTACGTGTTCTTCACGAGTCACTATGACATTCTTAAAGTAGATCTGGTTTATCTTAATTTCGGTTGGCGAAACATTAAGTTAATCTGCCAATTTTTCACGATTATGATCGTTCATCTCATACTTGCGACTACAGTTACTAAACCACCACATGAGGGTTTTTGGTACCAAATTTAATGAAGTCACATCATGTCTAGACACATTGTTTTTGAAGGATTTTTGCACATGTGGATATAGAATGGTACACCTGGTCCACATGATATCTCCAAAACAACATTCCTCGAAGTTAACCCGTGGAAATTCTATTTCCATGTTTAACAGCAATAACTATTTTCTGTTAGAAAAGTTTTGGGATCTCCTTTAAAGGAGGATAACCACTCATGTGAATATAATTTAAACAATTTCACAGAAATCGCGGTTACTTGGAGGAAGTGCATATGAAACCAGGTCAATGAAAGATGGTGTTTAAAAAATAATCACAAAGCATAAATTGACATCATCCATACTTGGAATTGGGCATTTGCATAGCTGAATTCTTAAATAAAAGCTAATCAATGAAAAGGGAAGGGGGGGGGGCAGGCTATACTACATTTCCCTGCAATATATTTAAAATAAATTGACTATTATGGCTGACACTTATGATACAATTCCAGCATTAGGTAAACTAATTCATAAAAAGTTTATTTTATAAAATATTAAGGCCATATGAAAATACTTGGGAGAACCAACACTGACACATCTAAAATTCCCAACTTCGATTCTTTTGCATAGTTTATAAAAATATGGAATTTCTCCCACCCACCCCTCAAACCCTTCACAGAAGGTGTCTGAAGATTGCTATCCTTGTTAAATTACAAATAGCCTTATACTATTAGAAGCATTTGGGTGAGGATTCAAAGTTATTTTTTTATAATGTTAAAGGACGAGTACAACGCTTTAGTCACAGTTTGTAATAAATAAAAGATGAAACAGGAGCCTTAAAAATTTCATTAAATTTCAAGTACATAGAAGGCTTTGTAATCCATTTTATTTTCAGATAAACAGAGTTTGATTAGTTAATTTGTTAGTAATAAATAAAGTGTAATATGTAAACAGCTGATTCGGAGATGAATTTTTATTTGGACAACAATTTTGCAGAGATGAATGCTTATTTACAGCATCAAAAGATAGAAAATTTAAATTTTTCCAATCACATGTAAATATGAAGTTTTTAAAATTAATTTCAAATGCCCAATAAAAGGGTGAAAAAAAATATAGTGCTTATCACATAAGTGAATTAAAAATTGTATCTCCTAGAAGCAATCAGTTACTTCATTTAATACATAATTTTAATATTATTTAGAACATACATAATTTTAATATTATTTAGAGAGAGAGAGAGGAAATAGTTGAAATAAAAAGACCCTACCACTTTGAATGTAAAAATGTTTTCAGTTTTACAGAAACTTCAGTGCAGTTTTATTTATTCATTAACACACACTCACACACCCACACACATACATATACAGTAACCACTGCTTATAGTGATCAGTGGTTATAAGAATCAACCGTTTATATGAATCAATATCGCGAAAACAAAAACAAATGTATTATTTCCATGTTAAAATTTTTGCTTTAAAGAATCAATCCACCGGTTTTAAGAATCAGTTTACACTCTTCGCTTTCCTTTCATTTTTCCAAAAAAGCCACTTAAACCCTCAAAAGGCACAAAGTTCTTTCTTTTTTTTTTTTTTAAAGAAAGATTGATAAGATGGGATGGAATATAGTCGTAAAATTCATCCCTTTCTTTGTTAGACATAACATAATAGTTTCCCCTTAAACGCTTTAGCACAACACTGTCCTATTAGCTTGATCCGGGGGCATCTTTACCCGTCCGGGTCCGATTTAACTTTTTTCCACTGACAAAAATAGGGACTCTTTTTTTCCCACCTCTCACATCCTGGTCGCGGCTTCCTGGACCATGAAACACACAAATCTTCGGCGAAGTGTCCACAATCACTTAGGCAAATGTGACATTAGTAGATTCAGCACGTTATCAAATCGTGAAACGTAAGCTAGAAGGTGAATCTTCGTCTGAGACTTAGTATTGAAAGAGGTATAAACAGCCTTCTGAAAATTTCATGACGTCAAACTACTATAGAAAACTTTTTCTTGCTCCCTTCCTGTAGTCGAAATGTTAAAACTGTTTAGCAGGTATGTTGTAACAAATATTGGATTTTTTTCTTCTCTTACTATAATGTGTATCTACTTATAGGTCTAGAAATTAAGTTGTATTTTAAAATTATAAAAAATAATTTTAATAAAAGATATTTAACGTAAATTAAAGAGTATTTTCTGGTAAATTATCTCATATGTATATATAGGTGTGTGTGTTTGTCCAAAAACCTAAATTTCGGCTATAAGAATCAACCGCTTATAAGAATCAAAAACAGTAATAACAAACGTGATTCTTATAAGCGGAAATCACTGTATATATAAAGCTTGAGTTGTTACTCTAATGAATTTTGGCATTACATAGTGCTCTAGTAGAAGAAAAACTATTTACTAACACTAGAAAAAGCTAGCTACACTAGAAAAAACTATTTAGCATTTTTCCTGATCCCAAATTTAATTCATTAATGACTAATTATCAACCATTCCACATTTATAACAAAAAGTCATACATAGATGATTAAACATTTTGTAAACGTTTTCGATAATTCCGACTTTAGAACAGGCAATATCAAAGTTAAAATACCTCGATGTAAGAAATTTTTTTGTATAAAACAAACTTGTTTTAAGCTTCTTATAAGCAACTTATTTATTTTTTTTAATATAAATGTTACAAAGTACATACACAATAACTTTTAAACACTAGTTATTTATTATCCGATTACAAATCGCAATCAAAGTTCAGAATATTTTTGAAATTGGCTTTAAAATTTTTGAAATTAATTTTACCACCTGTAATCGATTCACGAAATTATAAATAAATTTGTACTCGTTATCTTTACGTCAGTAAAGTGCACATGGAATCGTTAAATTATATATTTTTTTCATTTAAATTATTAAATATGATTAAATTAATCAACAACAATAAGACAGACCGATGTATAAAATTGTTATCTCAAATGAAATGACATTTCACAATTTTAAACAGGGGCGTTTCCTAACCTTGACCTTGTAAACTTTGATCGTGAATGGATGGATGGAGGCAAAATAAATAATCTATTCAAACTCCCTTATAACCAAATGACAACTCAAAAACAACCCTGTAACACGTTCCCGAAGGAATAATACGCTAAATAATACCAATATTACAATTCCAAATTTAACTCGCTAGTTAAAATCGCCATTTTAAAATCACTTCTACTCAGCAAAATAGTAAACACGATAATAAGACTCCTCACAACACACGATGCCGTCGCGGAGAAAAAGGCGAATTTGATAATAAGAAATCTAAAGCGTTTTTTTTTTCAAATCAATCATGAATAATAAAATGTAGAACTTACTCTCTCACATTTACACAGGTCACTGATGAACAAATGAATCACGCACGAGTTAGTGTGTGTGTAGGTTTACTCAGAAACTTTGATAAACTCCATCGTAATTCGCAACCACATGACGAACACCAAACAACAGCGATGTGTAGCTATTGAAGGGTTGCCGTATGATGTTGCTAATGGCAGACAACTTTTTGGTCGCCAAGCGAGGAGAGAGTGAAAAAGAAAACACTGCCAAGGTGTAAAACTGGTTAAATCGGACAGAGAATTATCGCAGTTTTACTAACCTCCTTATTAAAATCTAAGTCAATAACCGGCGAATATTTTTTTTGAACGTAAGCATGAAGCTAATTCTAAATAAAACGGGGGGGGGGGGGGAAATCGGTAACGCCTTAAATTAAAGGACAAACTTGCGATCAAAAATGTAGGTATACAGCGATAACATACTTTTTATGCTGTAATTTTTATTCAAACGTATGATATAAATATAAAAAGATAATTTCCTACGTAAAAATAAACAATAATGTGCTTTTGAAATTATATTAAATACAGCAATACATCATACTGTTTTCAAAATTACACAACAGAAAATTTTAATAAAGCTCGAATACACTAGTCTAAAATAAATTTTTCATACAAAAACGAAGCAAGTATTTTCAGAATTTTGTCATGGAATTTAAAAAATAAATATATTAAAAGAAAATTTAACACAAAGACGAGTCCAGTATTGAATGTTTTTGACGGTTTTTACAAATAAGTACTTTTTAAGTTTAGAATAATATTAAACAAGAGTGCATTTCAAGAATAAAATTCACTAGAACAACCCATACACAAATCATTATCTGCGGTACTAACATGAGATACTTCATTGTTTGAATACAGAAACTCAGTCTTCAAACTATTTCAAAAGTTATTTTTCAATGCCGCGAAATTTTTAATTGAGTGTGCGACAAATTATTTTAAATTTCCTATCTAATTAAAGAACAAATTTACAGTTAATTTTTCATAACATTAGTACTTCCTTCGAAAAGGTAAAATGTTTATGCTGCACACAATGACAAAGCATAGTAGGACATGTAGCTACTACAGGTGAGTTAGAACGCAATTTTCAAGGTCCGCGCCTGAAAATCCCAAAAAGGAAGCCCGAATGATTTTGAGTTAGAGAAGATCAAGCTAGAGACTGCTACTTTTTGTTTTTTACTTATTTTAAAGTTTGTATGTTTGAGAAAAGAAGTGCTTTTAGTTAACACTAAATAAACTAAAATATAAGTACTTTTAAAACCAAAAACTACATTATAAATAAATTTTGAATTTTTAGGTATATCTTATTTTTTTTAACTCATATCTATTAGGTGGGTTCAAGCTCGGCTCCTGAGCTACGGCCAATATTATTGTTCTGTTGATGACCTCACTTATACCTGCACATTAGCTAGATATTTCCAAAAATGGCGTATACTTAAAATAGGCCGTACACAAAATATTTGTGCACTCAGCCATAGATATAAACCTCAAATACACTTTTTCATTTCAGCATAAAAGCGAAAACTGCTAAACAAGAACACAATGGGGGCATTTAACGCACGACGGAAATGTGAATCACAACAGCGAAGCAGTATTTCACGCAGATAAAGTACTCTAAAAGGTGACAAATATGTGTACAAATGGAAGCATATCTCCTTCGGGGATGATTGCGTCACTCAACGTCATCAACAATGCAGAATGTTACCAATGGTTTAGGATGATTTTTATCACTTAATTTTTACTGTTCATACACAATCATTTACATGTATAAAAACGTATGTGATATATTAACAGACGCCTCATAAAATGTCATTTTTGTTAATTCCTTCGACTTCATATCCTAGTCTTTCAAATTTGCTAATCCAATAGAAAAGCCTCGAATTCTTTTTGTACACAGATATTAACAATGGAGTTCAAAGGACACTCGGGTCACAGTGAACGACCTTTAACTGTTCGAATCATTCATTTCTTGTCGGTACTTAGGTAGGTTTAGATCAATTTGATAAAGACAATTCATTTTAAATTTAATAGTTGATCGCAGGGTTAAGTAAATTAACGCATCTTGCGAAAATTTTTATGCTTGTTTTTTCTTTACGCAATGTGCAACGAAGACCTTATCACAATTTATTCTTTTGAATTAAATATAGAGATCATCTGAGCCGATTGATCACTGTAGTCCTTATGCACACCGAAAACATATAATCCACCAGTGGCGCACCCAGGGGGGGGGGGGGGGGGCAAGGGGCCCTGCCCCTCTCAAAGAAATAGAAATTGCATTATGAATATTGATTTTGCATTATAAATATTTTTAACCGTTCATTTCGCCCCCCCCATGCATTATAAATATTTTTATCCGTTCATCTCGCTCCCCCCCCCCCCCCCCAAGAAAAAATCCTGGGTGTGCCACTGTAATCCACAGATTTCCGTTCATATCAAGAATGAGGATTACTTTTCTTCTGATTCATGATCGTATCAGTATGTCAACTTTAAATTGTATTACAGCAAGCTAATTTATTTTTATTTATTTATTTTTTTTTTGGGGGGGGGGGATAGCAAAACGCTATACTTAACGACTCGTAAACCCATTTCGAAGCAGAATGATTTTGAGGAAAACTATTCAAAATAATGTTTTACCAGATGCTGACATACCGAATACCGTAACATGTTCATTTACCGTAATGTGCAAAAAAGGCGAGAAAAAGAAGAGGATATATTTTACAAAGATTAGAAAATCATGGTTTGCATAGCTTGAAAGTAACTTCAGAATCAGATGATTCAAAACGCTCGCGCTGTTTTGTTATTTTAAGACCTACAGTACAGCAATGCGCGCGAAGAAAGCAGCATGCCTTTGGTAAAGGATTGCTGCTGAAAGGGAATACGGTGCAGCTCAGCGATATGCAAATAAAAATAAATAAATAATTGAAATTACAGAGCCAGGAGCAATTTCGGTACACTGCCAAGATAGACTTCGAACACTCATATGGAAAGAAGGTAAGCAGAAAAATTTGAGTCTGCTATTGTTAAGTAAATGCATAACATCACGTAAACATAACTTCCAATTATTTTTTTCTTTTAGATTCGTCCTTTTTCGTCTAAAATCGGATATCAGCACTTTATCATTCCTTAATGTCTATGACAATCTCATCGGGGGGGGGGGGAATGTATTGGTTTTAATATCATTTTCTTTGAAGTGGTACGGCAGCTGTGCTTAGGAATGGAATATTTTATTTGATTTGATCATAAAAGATAGCCCTCCTTGTATATAATGACTCGGCATTTACCGTCACATCTGCGAGATGCATAAACATACAAACACCAAATGCTATAAAAATAGTACGGTCCCCCTATTATATATAAGTCTTTTTTACCATTTTACAACTACACTTAAATTATAAAAATTCGTTTAACGAGGAAACTCACTAAAATATATGGTGACGAACTGATGGATAAATGATGGCGTTTAAACTCTTAACATAAAATTAATATTAAAAATTGGTTAAGAATTTAATCTGCGAAGAAATTTCTATCGAAGTGTCTAACGATTTCTTAAGCCAGTTAAAAATTTTAAAAAGAAACTAATTTTTAAACTATTATGCAAAAGTTTTGACGCAAATAACTACATCAGAAGAAAAATAAATTCTTAAAATATCTAGAATTAAAATAATTTAAAAGCGGGTAGCAAAAAATACGTCATAAAATATTTTTAAAACTTAACTGATAAATAAATTTATATTTAGCAAATGAATTACAACAATTATCTTTACACTCTTGAAACAGAAATTCCCGTTTCACCATCGAAATGTTTTCAGAGTATCCAAAATAAATCACTCAATTAATTAATAAATAAATAAATGTTTCAGAAAATGCTATTTTTAAAACACTACATTAAACGAACACAGAAATAATAAGACCGACTATTTAATTTTTTAATATAGCTTTAAAATGGACCCTTTCTTATAATCAAAGAACAATAGGGAAACTAAATCAGCGGGGGAAAAAATCGAACAACTATGAATGGATTTCGAATGTACAAACAGATTAGCACATTACAAACACGCTCGCGTCTCGTTTTGCTAAAGATACGTAACTGACGAACACAAGTTTTTCCCTCCTGAATAGATACTCTCGCCAAATGTAGGCGTCCTTGTACCCGAGTAGTGGCACTTGATCTACAGAGACGCCACCGCTAGAGGGCAGCACTACACAGACCTTGCCTCCCAGACAGAGCCTCCTTTTGAGTGTAACAGTCCCCCTGTGTACTTCTTATGTTGCGGAAAAACAAACACTAACGCCAGACTACTCAAAGATGATGAGATACCTTACGTCACCGCTCCCTCATTCCTTTATTTCAATGAGTTTGTGAAACGAAGTAGTTTATAAAAACAAATGAAATTTTCTCTTTAAAATGTGAAAAGACTTGTGCTGAGCATAGTTCTAAATTTATAAAATTCTTATTTTTAATTTAATACAAAATTTATAAAATTATTGTTTGTTTGTTTGTTTAAGCTTAGTTAGACCCCCAGCACATAAATATGACGTAATAAAAACAGTCATTTATAAATTACAAAAGTAATCTTACGGCAATTCAGAAATTGAATTTGCACTTTTCTACCCCCCCCCCCCCAAAGGAAAAGAGAAAAGAAAAGAAAATGGTGTTAAAACGGTGGTTTAGGCCAATGGTGCTCAAACTTTTGCCGACCGTGACCCATTTTCTTTCGTTGAAATATCCCCCGAAAATTGATTGGTAATAACAATTTAAAAGTGGTAATGTAAAAATTAGAAAAATGTTAACTAAAATACAGAAAAAACTTAATATGTAAATTTTGAGAAACTATTTAAAAAATCAATGAACTGACGATTTGGGGTATATATTTACTTTGCATAATAACAATTTTTAAAAAAATGCCTTCTTTACCATCTTCACATTTTTTTTCCCCTCCAAATCTCGTGAGAGTAAAAATTCATATTTAAATATTAATATGCATTTGTATTGCAAGTTAGGTAAACGTTAGCAAAAATTAAAATTAAAAAGAGAATGATTTTAAAATGATAAGCTTCCTATTAAAACACTGAAAATTATAAACTTCATTTATCTATTTAACTGAACTTAAAAAAAAATCAACGAGAATGGTGAACCTGGACCTCATATAGTAATTTGTTCAGTATTTGGTGAAACATTTGAGTATGCCACTCTCGTATCACAGTTATTTGGTTTTTTATAGCTCCTCAATTTGAAAACCCAGTCTCGTACATATAGGTAAAAGCAAATGGAAGCAATATAGTCTTTAAAACTGTTTGACTCCTTATTTAACAGTATCATCTATTTTTAACATATAAAAAAATATAAATAAAATTATTAAAGATATATGTCATTATAGAAATTTTAAAGGATGTTTTTAAATTAAATAATTCAGTACATATAATTGCTTCAGATTATCCATGACACCTTGCATTTTTTTTTACGACCCCACAGTTTGCGTTCCACTGGTTTAGGTGCTAATTTGTGGTGACTTAACAGGAAACATGTGGCAACACAGACGGGGAAAATGGACTTCGTAATAACCACAATTTAATTTAAAGGTTTATTCCTTCTCACTAAACAGTGATTATTAAGAAGTCCCCCCCCCCCCGTTAATTTGTGGTTTAAGTTTAAATACGATCAACAGTGCTTAAATGTTAATTCATGAGTGGAAACACATGCGGGAAATCTGTTCAAATGCTTATTTAGACATCCATACAGAAGATTCTTAATTCGATAAAAGCGGTACAAGTTCGTTTACAAAGGCTATTGTCTCCGAAAGCTGCGTAACGTAATAAATAAAGGTAAATCTGTCAAAACTTCACATCACGCTATGTAATATATGATTAAAAAAATTCGTTAACTTACAAATGTAGATGAGAATTATGATAAAATTATTACTATTAGAACAAATAATTTTAATTTTTAATGTCTCATGAAATTTCAATTAAATAAAGTAAGATAATTCATCGCTCATTCAATTCAAATAAATATTTCAAACAAGAAATTTAATAATAATAAAATTTTCTCATCTCAAAAATTAACTACAGTTTCGCTAATTGCATGCAGTCATTACAATGCAAACATAAATCTAAATTTTCCAATTAAAGAAACCAAAGAACATTATTGTGCAATTCACGTTCCAAAAAATTTAAATGATCAAAAACAACATTCTCATTTGAATTAATTAAAACAGAGTAAAGGAAAATTACGGAAAAGAATTAAAATTAGGCTCTTAATCCAATTGCGACAATAGACGAGAAGAATGTCTTTTGCCCTTTAATTAGTTTTAAATGTTATACAAGATATTTTTCGAGAAAAATTATCTCAAATGATAATACTCAATTTATATTAAGGGAAATATTCTTTCATAAAACAAACTTGCTCGTAGGTTTTAGATCTCCAATATTACTACTATTTTTAATATGCTCCCAAAATTACTTCAGAAATAATAATCTTCACTGAAATTTGAATTGTTCGCATGACTTCATCTATTTTCTTCGAGATTATCTGAAACGGCACTTGCTCCCCATTATCTTCAAAATTATTTAAAATAAATAAACATTTTTTATTAAATTTTTTTTTAAGTGGCAAGCGATTTAAAAATATTCCTTGAAACAAATCTGGTTCAACATTTTGCAATGATTGACTTGTATTATTTGTCCGAGATTAAAGTTTATCTTTAACTTAATAACGATGTTTCTTTTGCCTCTAATTTATCCACTGTTCCTAGTTTTCTACTGAATGAAAAAAGACGTCTTTATTTTAGAATTTTAAAATCATCGTGCGCCCGTATTTGAAATCAATATATAGGGGAAAACTAAATTGTTTTAATTATGGAGATTTTACAACGTTATATTAAGTCGTACATATTCCATAAAGTATGATTACGGATGCATACTTCATAGAGAATGATTACAAATTTACTTCAAATCATTATGCTATATAATTTCTAATACAGGTTATATTAAGGGCCTAATTTTTAAAAGACCTTTAGGTTTTTGAGGCCCTAGGCAGCATTTAAGCGGAAAAATCCTTTCTGTAAATGAGAATGGATATGCAGTGGAAACAATTAGATGTACAGCATCTAAATAAAATGATTTTTATACAGCTTAATTATTTTCAGAATAGTAAGTATCGATACAAATCACACAACTTTACTTCCTTGATTCTCACACGACAGGTCACCGAGAATTAAGGGCCTTATTATACAGAGCCACTCGAGTGGCGAATGCGAGCCACAGAACAGACGCACGGGCTCATTGTTCACAGACACTGTGGCGCATCCAAGCCACAGCTATGGCTCATCAAAGCCACAGCAGTGGCCCGGCCTAGCTTCCGTGTGCTTTGTCATGATTTCATTCCTTTTTTAATATTCAAGATGTCTTCGTCAAGTGAAGAAGATGATTTGTGCTTGCTTCTCTTACTGAAAAATGGGAAACGCAGACAGAAAAGGACTTTAGGAGTACATCCCTTATTATTAGGAAGACCCTCAAAAAGTGTTTTTCATACACTGTAGGACGGTTTAAGAGCAGACAAGTTGTTTTTGGGTACTTCCGGAGGTTTTCTGGCGGTCAAACGTTCTACATTCCTATTGAACAAAGAGGGAATCGTTGTAAACCCACATTAAATTTTTTTTTTAAATTAAAAAAAAAATTATTGAGTTAAAATCTTGAATTTCTTTGTGATGGTTAAATTAATAAAATATAATAATAAAATAATTTGTAAACAAAATCACATCATAAAACTTCTCACACAGTTTTTAAAAAATTTTAAATTTAAAATTTTTTTAAAAGTGGGGTAATTTAAAATCGTTATAACCCGAAATATTATTTGTCGAATTTCAAAATTTTAATTTTAAAAAAATTAAAAATATTTAGAGTAAAAATTTCAAAAAAAAAAAAAGCAACTTAATTTTAAAAAATCATATTTTCAAAAGTAAATATTTTTTTCGAATTTGCTAAATCAAAATTAAAGTAAAATAATTGAAAAAGACATATTCCAATTTTGAACCATTTATCTTTAACAGTTCTTGAGTTATAACAATTTAAAGACGAGAAAAGGTGAAAAAACCCATGAAGCAGAAAAACGCATTTACAGGTTTAAACATAGATTGGCTACTATAAGAATCTTGCAAAAATAAAATGAATATCTCCTGTTCTAATTAAGGTAGAAACATGATTTGAACGCCATTTTAAGCGGAAAAGAACACAAAATATTTTAATGCAACAAAATTTTTTTTCGAAAATTTGAAGAATTTTGTGTCTTGGACCCCCTTAAAACTGCAGTAAAATTGTTTAATTATCCACTGATATCCATGATAATCCACTGAGGAATATTATTATTTTTCGCCATTTTGAAACCAGAATTTTAGCCTACGACCAGCTCAAACAACGTCAAAGGGTTTACCGAGTCAATAGTCTTGCCAAGGCTAGGAATGGGAACTGTGGCGCTGTCCAGTGGCTCTGTATAATAAGCTCCATAGCAAACAATGGTCCGCTACCGCAGCCACAGTCGCGCAGGCGAGCCACAAGAAGCGAGGGTAGGCGACTGGAGTGGCCCGCCCAGGCGACAGTCGCGACCTGTAGCCACAGCTGTGGCCCAGTATAATAAGCTCCGTATGATTGCATGTATCGCTTCGAGTGGCTTGTCTGGGCGTCTGAAGCTGTGGCGCGAACGCGCGCCACAGCTGTGGCTCTGTATAATAAGGCCCTAAGAAATCCAAACACGATAGTAAAAATATTTTTTTAAAAAGTAATATCAGTCAGCAAAACACTACTAAAAGTGTACATAAAATTTAAACTTTCGGTATCCAACAAATAGGAAATAAAAATGTCACATGAAAAAAATGGAAATAATTCTGTTAAGCAGATATTAACAGGGTAAAAGGTAAATATTGTACCTATTTCTTGTAAAACAGAGGCAGGGAAGGCAAGAATGTAATTTTATATGTAAAGTGGAATGTAGTTTTTAAAATAAAACTAGTTGGTACCCGTCAAAACATCCATCCATCCGTCAAACGGCTAGATAGTAAATAAATGTACTAATACACAAATTATACTCAACACATCATTTCCAAATGTTGAAAATCATAATAATGCGCAGAAACAAATTAATGAATTTAAGCGGTCTCGTGCTTGGTGAGTATCTAAAGCCGGATTTAAAAATGTCACTGGGCATGCGCAGAAAGCAATTTTTTTAATTGTAAATTACCGCGAAATAAATCATTTCCATCAGGTTTAATCTTATGTTTCACAAACATAATTATCAAAAAAATAAAAAGGGCAGAGAGAGATCTAGAGAGACTCCTCGGAATAAACATGTTTATCATTAAAACATGTCACTGAGCATGCGCAGAAACAGCGAGTTTCTAAAGACAGATTCAAACATGCGATTGAGCATGTGCAGAAATCAATTTTTAATAGTAAATTATCGCTAATGAATAGAAATTGCGGTTACAAAAAGCGAATTTGACAAATTACAGATTGCAATCTTTCGTTTAAGACTAAAATGGAGTAAATTGATGCAGTAGTTTTCTCTCACGGACTGCCCAAAAAGTCGGCTTAGCAACTTAAATATATAGATAATAAAATGAAATCGCATTTAATCAAACCAACACATGAAATTTAATATAGTCCCTCAGAAAGATTTTGTATTAAAAAATCATTTGTTCAGAAACATTGTTGCAGAACAAATGACCAGTCCATTGCGAGGAAATTAAATTTGCTCGCTGGCTAATATAAACTGCGGATCCGAATATCGGATTCCGATAATGACCGGCTGCTTTAAAAGAGGTGTTAACGATCACAGGATAATCGCTGTCACCGGATAGAAAGAACCCAGATAATAGCTTGGCGAATTTTATCAATAAACATACCGCGCAAGATTTAAACGACAAGAGATTAGTATGTGAAGATAGCATTGGATGCGCATAAAGCGTTTAATATTTACAAGACCATTTTATTTTTCGGTCGAATTCAAGAGAAACATTTTATTCAAGTTATTCGGACAAGTGATCGGAATGATAATGTACCGATTAAGAATGCTGGGCGGTTTGTTTCAACTTATTTAAAATTTAAGAAAAAAAAAACGGTATGAAGCTGTCTTGTGACAGTTTGTTATACATTCGAACTACACGTGCTACTTAATGCGGACACATCTCAATATACTCTTTAGAATGTTAAAAGAATTAAGGATGTTGCAGAATGGGGAGACATATTAAAGCACTCTTAATTGCTAGAAAACAGTATATTCGTCTCACAGGTATTGTCTGATAAGGAGGTATTAAAAGAAGTTATCACAGGTATGTCCCGGTCAGCGCAACACCCAGGATTTAATCTTGGTGGGGGGGGGGGGGGAGTTGAACGGATAAAAATATTTATAATGCAAATTCAATATTCTTAATGCAATTTCTATTTCTTTGGGAGGGGCCAGGCAGTGGCGTAGCGAGGGGTGGGCAAGGGGGTCTATCATGCCCCGGGCGCCGCTCGCACAGGGGCGCCAAATGGTCCTTTTCACTAATTCTATATATTATATTACTATATGTTTTTCGAAAAGGGGGGGCGCCAAAAAGGTATCGTGCTCCGGGTGCCATTTATGCTCGCTACGTCACTGGGGCCAGGGCCACCTTGGCCCACCCCCTGGTTGCACCACTGCTCCCGGCTATGCCCTAGGTTCCGTCATATCGTAAGTAATCAACCTGACGTCTTGTCTAATCCTCTAAAGACAGAGTGAAATCCCTGGTAGAGAGAGACCCAGATTTTGGAGAATTAATACGGCACGCTGATACTAAAATGACAAACCCTTTGGGGGAAAAAAACAAACATGTGCTAATGACATCAATCTGTATTACAACATAGAGGCTTTATAAAAAAAAAAATTAAAAAAAAATCACATCTAACGAAGCACACGCGAAGTTATTGAGCTTCACCACAGTTCAATCGTGAGATCCACGAACTGGTCTCAAAATGACACACGCCTGATTCTATACGGCAAATTCCACCGACTTGAGTTCAAAACTCCTTCAATCCATTAAAAATCCTTAAAAATAATCCACACACGCAGCTCGGCTTCGGTGATGTTTTGGATTCGCCCGTTAGCTATCGCACGAGATATGAATAAAAATTTTAGACATAAAACTGCAAGAGCTCCCCTTGAAAAACTGCAAGGACATCCGCGCATCATTTTAAAAGCAACTCTCTTCTTCCATATCTAGACACGTTCGAGAATGAGAAGAGAGTTGAATGGAGTAAATAAGGAGAAATTTATCGGGCTAAAGCAGGGGTTTCCAACTGACAAGTGTCCAAGGGCCGCAATCGAAAACACCTGTCTAGTGGCGGGCCGCAATTTAATCAGGACCATACCCAGGACTTTTTTTTCTTGAGGGGGGGAGGGGGATTTGGAGGATTTGTGTATAGTATATACTATGAATTTTTTTAAAAATTCGAGGGTGAACCTCCAACAACGACCTTGATTATAACTGGCCAACTTTCGTTAAATTACACAAACACACACAAAAAAGTGAAATAAGAAGTGGGGGGGGGGGTATGAAATAGAATATGAGTGGACACCCTACTTTTCATGGAATTTGAGGAAAATCAATCTTTTTTGTAAATGAAAAGCATTTGAAAACAATAAAGATTTTTACAAAAACATTTTTCATTAACTAAGAATATCTAAATTGATGCTGTAAATTATTTTCCTAGAAGTCTTCGCGGGCCGCAAAAAAAGGCACCGCGGGCCGCCAGTTGGAAACCCCTGGTTTAAAGATGAGAATGACAGCCCTCGTTAAGATGGCGCAGAGTTTCTTACCCCGCACATCTTCGGTTCCCATGTTAAATTGGGGATAGTTTTCGTCTCAATATTTTTGCAACTACACAATAGAAAATGCATATGCAGTCGAACCCCGTTATAGCGAACCTGGTATATAACGAACTCCCGGATATAACGAACGAAAATTTTGGTCCCGCCATTTTCCTATTGTATTTAATGCTAATTTATCCTTTTATAGCAAACCTCCGAAATCTTAAAAATCGGCTATAACGAACATTTTTTTCAGTCGACAACTGATTTTTTTTATTTTTAAACTTTTTAAGAATGTTGAAGAAGATGATGAAGATTTACCTATCGCGATGTGGATAGAGAAGCACAAAATTTCACCATTCTCAGATTGTGGCGTGCAATTGTTCGAAACATGTGATGATGAAGTCATAACATGTGAAAATCCGACTGATGAAGATATTGTGGAAGAAATTAAAATGAATCCTTCTGAAATCGAAGATTCTGCTTCTGATGCTGATGAAGAGGAGCACATAAATGATGAAATCTCCACCACCTCAGATACTACAGCAACGATGAGTGCAATTAATAAGTTTTTGTCTACACAAACAGTGGAAGAAAGAGTGTTGGAGTCATTTGATGTATTGGACAAAGAAATTCATAAAATGTTTTTGAAATCGGCATCACGTCAGCCGAAGTATACCGGTTATTTCTGTATCAAAACAGTGAGCAACTATTAAAGATAAAATCAATTTATTTCCATTTGTCTTCATTTTTAGTTAATTTAATTAGTATTGTGTCAGTTTAATGTAATCGATTTTAGTCAATTTAATTCATTAATGATAATTTTTAATAGATTTTATCATTCTTTCAATACATCATTATTGAATATATATAGCAACTAATGAGTTATACATTTTGTAAACTCTAACATTTTTCTTAATCGTTCTGATATAGCGAACAAAACCTTTGGTCCATTGAAGTTCGTTATAACGCGGCTCGACTGTATTTGAATTCTGTTTCTTGCATCTGAAAGTATATTTGTAAAATGCAGTGCGCAGGATTTTTAAAAAAAAAGACTTTTTCAAAAATTCTTATAATTTTCTAGGTATATGGACATCAATATTTCAACGTCCTGTAACAAAATAATAACTAACAACTACCCGCTCTTTATTCATATTTTTACTTTCATAAGCGGGAAGGGAAAAAAAATCTCAAAATACTGCATTCGTTAATGAGTAAACCGGGAGTAAAATTTCCCACAACTCAATATGATGTTGATGGTTAGATGAGAGCGCTACGGTCTTTTTTTTTTTTTACTACACGGGGGCTGATTATATACCGGGACCTACTGCTTAAAGCTGATTCCGAACGGTTACTACAAACTTCCATGCCAATAGTGGGACTTGAACCCATAGACTCTGATACCGAGTGCCTGGATGATTTGCGAGTCCGCCACCATAAATAAATCCATGGCTGTTACACAACTCATTAATCATGCTCGCAAAAACATCCCGCATTCCACAACACCCTAAATACACCCACGGATATACAATATTTGGCGGCCATCAAGAGAATGAACTCGCCAAGACTCCGCTCGAGTCCGAATCATTGCACAGTATATAAGAAACTGTATTCAAATAGTTCTCTTTAGCAGGGAATTTCATGAACTGAAATTTTCAAAAATTAGCTGCCAAAAATATTCTTTTTTGTTTTGTTTTGCTCTACGTTTAGATGCAATAGCAAAGCACTGAGTGAGCAGTGGCGGCAGCAGAGCTGAGGCAGCAGACCATTTGGGGCCCGGGGCGGATTTATTTTTGGCCCCCCCCAAACAAAATGGCAATTTTTAACTTTTTCTATTGACATCTAGCCTTTCTTTGCCTTAATCAGACATTTTCCTTAGGCTATTGACCTGTGCAGACAGTGGCGTGCTCAGGATTTTATTCTGGGCGGTCAAGTTTTCCATGTGCTAGGAGTCATCCATTTCCCTGACGCCCTATTATCAGCGTGGACTAGAAGGGGGTGTCTTCTGGGGGTATGGAATACCCCCCAGCCGAAGGGGGGTCCTCCCCCGGAAAATTTTGAAAATTAGGTGTTAAGTAGTGCCATTTTAGGCTATCTGGAGTACTAGATGCCACTTCTTAAAAATCATATATCTATGAATTCGAATAAAATATTTAAAGCGACGTCCCCGTCATTATTGGAGTGAAAATCTAACAAGAAGTGCTTTTTAAAGCAGATACGCGACGAAACAGTGCGTGCGTGCCCTGTTGAAAAAAGACGCCTTCAATACTTTGATAGGCAAGGGTTCGGTTCGCGGATAGTGCTATAGAAGTGTATAAACAGCGCTCGGCACTTGGCTTTAGAAATACTGTTTTTGGCACTGTATAGCGCTAAAATTGTAACAATAAAGATCGCTAAAAATGTAAGTGCAATAAAGATCGTAATAGTAAATAATAAATAACACAATTACTATTAGGCCTATACGAAACATTTTTGCATTATTTTGTAAATTAAAAAAAATTATTTTAGCTCTGTGGCTCCCGCAGAAAAACTTAGTAATCCCTTATATGCACTATAACATACATATGAACTATACATATAACTATGCATATGATGAACCAATCAATCAAATTTGAAAGGATATATAAAAAAATTGATATTGAAAAAGGTAAAATAAAAAAACTGAATTGGAAATTTTCTTTTTTTCTTTTAAAATAAAAGTTTTGGGGGGCCCCTAGGCCCGGACCCGGACCTGCCAGGCCTAATGGAAAATCAGGACTTGATCTATAAGGACTTTGCATAAAATAAAGACTATCAGCCTATTTAATGATTTTCATGCGTTTATTGCACTTCTAGGATAAATACGGTTACGTACAAAATTTTAAAATTCATCAAGAAAAGTTCGTGGGTTCTGGAATACGACGAAGAATGTCGGGCGATTCTCAGCAACTCAGCGTCAGCTCTATGGCATCTCTCCGCACCATAGGCGTACCGTGCTTATAACATTTTTTTTTTTTTTTTGGGGGGGGGGGCACGAATTGAATTCAGTTAGGGCCCTCCTCAGCGCTTTAAAAACCGGACAGTTCTTAAAATATGAAATATTAGGATTTTTTGAAATTGAATAAAAATAGAATTGATGTTTGAGTAGTTAGTTATACAATGAGAAAAATAAATAAAGTATTAATAAAATCAGAAAAAAATATAGCATCGAATTTATGCTATGGATCATATCATTGTTAAAATTTATGTTAAGGCTAAAAACATAATCGGAATCTTCAGTTTCACATTTTGAAAAGGCGGCAAAAAACCCAGCTTTCTTAAAAGTTTTCTACAATTTTATGGTTTTAACTCAACTTCTATTAACGTTTTAATTTATTTCGAGATAAGTTGGGGGGGGGGGCACGTGAAATGTTGGAAGTCGCTAAAATATGCAAGTGTAATATTTTATAAAAACAATAACGTTGTTCTCTGATTTTTTTTTAAAATTAAAAATGTAATTTTTTGTAGTAAAGTTATCATTCAATTTTAAAAAAGGCCCCTGTCGTGGGGCCCCCTTAGTAAGTGGGGCCCGGGGCGGACCGCCCCCCCCCCCCTGGTCCGCCACTGTGAGTGAGTGCATTGCACGTCATTCTGGCTAAGATATTTCTAAAACGGAATTTGAACCTGGAGATAAGGTCACAGTGTGATGCATTCTCCAGGACATCCTTTAGAAAGCCCTAGATACCCTAAACGCTTTCTCAGGCTGTCCTGGAACAATCTTCAAAAGAAGGCTTTGTCCAACGCCGCACTGTCATATTAAATATGATGATGACGGTGAACCTTTCTCCTCGTTCTGTTACCTAAGTTTGACCCTGGAATAGTTTCATAAGGTACGAACCTGAAATCACAGACTAAAACCTGCCCCCCCTCTTTTTTTTTTTTTTTTTTTTTTTTTTTTTTTTTTTTTTTTTTACGACGTTTTAGATATAGAGCGAGAAATTGAAACGAATAAGAGCTACAAAAAGACGGATTTCACACCTGATTACTTAAAACCAACTATAATTTTAACCCATCAAATCCTTTTGTCCAACGCTAGTTAAGTGTGCCGAACGTAATAGGAAATGCGAGAATTAGAAGGGGAAAACAGCACAGTACCTGCACATTCCAATAATCCTCCGATAGCTAAAACGTGCCCCGAGAAACGTCCTCATTCCAAAGAATTGAAACGCACAAAAGACAAGCACTCATAACAAGACAAGAAGTATCTATTGTTAGGTTCTGCGAATACGTGGGGAAAAAAGAGAATTATGTTACAACGTCATCGGTAAATTTCTTTTCAAGAATAGAGGCAGACCGCTTTCAAATATAACAGATGTGCAGCATTTGTAGCTACTTATTTTCTATAAATAGAGTAACAGCAAGAAACTCCGCTTTCCTACTATACGATTCAACCTCCTATGGTACACGTCCATTTTTAGTCCCATCGGCTACACACAACAGCGAGGGACAAAAACATTAACAAAAAGCTTTGACTGACTTCGAAGCAATAAAAGAAACGTTTGTGTGAAAGGCGAGCGCGTTACACTTAATTGCATACCTCGGAAAACATAACGACGAAGCTAGTAATCCGGATTTGGTTTTCAGACAGATAAATTCGAATTAGAAACATTTAAGTAAACCACCTTTTTTTTTGTTTTGTTTTTTTAAACTACCCAATCAGTTTTAACTTGTTTCACGCAGTTTAAGAGGTTCAATACATTTCATCCCCCTACTAATTCGGTAAGTTTTTTTTCTCTCTTTAACATGCCCAAATGAAAAAGTTATGCAAATTACAGACATGTTCTGTTTTTTGCTTTTTTTTTTTTTTCTCAGCAAATTTAAAAGCTGCGTGTTTAAAGGAAACAAAGCATATCACTAGGCATGTAATTGAACGAAGGAATGGTTTTATTTAGCTTATTTACTGCTTTTATACTACGCATTCTTTAAAAAATAAATAAATAAATATTTTTTTAAAAATCCGTGCTGAATAATAATAATTATTATAAAAGCAGAAAAACATTCAAAGTAAATAGAATTAAAACCGATCTAAATCTAAGTTTCTTTTATATTACAGTGGCTTTAGTATCCAAAGATAGTTAGCTTAGGATAAAAAAAGGATTTGTAATCGTGTTATCTTAAGAACACCCAATTTTTCCACGTAAATTTTCTCTTGCTTTTTTTAAACACGGATGGAAGGTTCTAGGTTGTTTAAAATTTTTTTGAAAATAAAACTATATTTAGCCAAAAATAATGATAAAAAACACTCACCTCTAAACTATTTATTAAACAAATTATGCTGTTAACGCACCAGGATGAACTTTTATCTAAAATAGAAACCAAATATGGAAGAAATAATTGTCTTTTAGATATACTTGACAAACCTAGACAGGAGACGGTGGCTGCTTTTCGTCTATTTACTGGGCATGATTGCCTTGCAGCCCATCTATATCGCATTGGCATTCTTACCGAGGCTGCCTGCCCCCTGTGCGACAAAGGGAACGAGCCTATGGACAGATATCACCTGCGTACCTGTGGAGCCCTTCATGGAGATACAGATTCATCGAGATATTGGGAAGCGAGACGACTTATGGGGCGATAACCTTCGGTTATCTCATGAACTTTTCTATGTTTTTGTTGCTGTTGTTTCTTTGTTTAAATTTTTCCTTTTCATATTCGTGAACATGGCCCCAGCCATTGGAAATAAATAAAAAAAAAAAAGATAAAAAAAAAAATCACCTAAGATTAAAATGTGTTTAAAGTGAAAGGAAGGTATAATAACAGTCGAAATGATCGCCCAATTTCGACTGTTATTAGACCTTCAGTACTAGATATTTAGAGCGGGGCATTCTAGTGGTTTGCGCGTCGGGATTCGGATCGGGTGTCCGGTCCGAATCCCGAGAAGCGCCAGTGAATGCTCATGTGTCTACGTCGGGTACGGGGAAGTTAAATCTGTAGGCCAATAAGTCCTTCTATTGGGGCTTTGTAGGGTTGGGAAGAGGTTACGAATCCCCCCCCCCCCTCGCCTAATGAGTGGTCTCCATTGAGGGAGCGACAGGGGGTGGTGTTAGTTTACCTATGCGTTGCTCCCGTGACTAGCAACCGACGATTTCGCGGTGTCGAATGGGCGACAAAAAATCTTGCCGCATAGGCATATTAAATAAATAAAGGTGCTAAATATTTGGCGGGGGGGGGCGGAAGAGAAGGGGAACACTCGCTCACTCCCAAGATACTTAAAGAAGAAAAAAAATCCTCACTATACCATTCTGGAATACAGTGGTGCCTCCACTTGCGAGTTTAATTCGTCCCGTGACGGAGCTCGTAACTGGAATGACTCGTATGTCAAATCAATTTTCTCTATTGAAATGAATAGAAATGCCATTAATCCCCCCCCTCCCCCCCAAAAAAAACTCGCAATTTTTTATTAATTTTTTAAATAAGAAAAATGTATTTATAAATAACACACATTGCATAAAAACACAATACAATAGACTGTACTGCAATAAACTGGTTTCATTAAGTATAATGTACAACGTTTACTGTGGAGATCAAACGACTTGAAGATGCCTGACGGAGGTGGAGGAGAAAGGATGAACTGAATAATTGAATCTTAGTCGCTAATTTCTGCCCTTTTCGCCATGCTTTCCTCCCTGTCATCTGCAGGGTGTTTTCGATAAAAGCTTGTCCAATGAGGTCTGTTTCATCCCCCCCCCCATTCAGAATGTTTTTAAAATCAGAGGTTCGACGCTGTTCGGTTTTGGAGGGCGACTCAAGTGTGGGCAGAGCGAGCTGCCCCATGTGAAAATTGTTAAGAGTTAATCTCTCGGTTTAAAGCCGGCCACTCACGTAGACTTCCGTCATCTGTGATGACGGGCTTTTGGTACCTCAGGCACCAAAAGTCTCCGTCAGTGGGGTGTCTTGGTGAGACGTCAGATGATAAAAATGTTGTGTCTGGAATTTCAGTCCAGACCGAATTCCTGGAGCCAGAAGTCTCCGTGAGTGGGGTACTGTACGCTAGATACCAGGCGCCTGAAAGTTAGCCGGCAGTTTACCGCATGTTTTCGAACATAATGGAAGCTGAAAAATTATTCTTTAATCCCGAATTTTTAATATCGTTCATTGAACTGTATAGAAAATTACCGTGCCTATGGAAGGTTAAATCAGAAGATTATTCCAATAATATTTTACGGCAAGAGGCATGGGAAGATTTAGCGAAGTTTTCCCAAAAAATCAATCCAAGTGCGGATATATCTTGGGTTAAAAAAAAGGTGCACTCCATGAGGGGATCATTCCGCAAAGAAATGAAAAAAATTGCGGCGTCTTCCAAGAGCGGGGCAGGTACGGAGGAGTTATATAAACCCAAGTTGTGGTACTATGAGCACCTACTATTTACGAGAAGCGAGGAAACTATAAGGCAATCTTCAAGTAACGTTGAAGACATGAATGAAGATTTGATAGACGATTCTTCTTCTGTTCCCGTAGAATGTGCAATGCCAGGAGAAAACCCAACTAATGTCACAGAAAACGTAAGTAATATTTCCAATAATTATTTTTAATACAGTTTTTTATCATGGTTAACTCATGGTCAGGCACTTTTATGAATAAACAATTTTTCAAATAAATAAGTAAATAAACAAAATTAAACTTATTACAAAATGTCATTTATTTCAAATTTTTCTAAATATTTAATTTTTTTGTAATTTTTGTAATATTATTTGTTTAAAAGCGGGGAGACCACCTTTGCTCTTACAAAAATGCACTGATTTTACTACCAAGCTTAATGTGTTGTCAAACAGTTAATTTGTAATTAATTTAAACCAATTTTTTAGAGTGAAATGTACAAAGCTTTATCTAATAGAAAACAAAAGCAGAATTATTGGGAGATTATTAGAAATTATTTTATATAAAACAAAAGTTAATGTTTTATGAATAATGAATACACTGCGTGCAGATTTTTTTTTTAAATATGAGATATATATATTAAATTATTTGTATGTATTCTATCCGTAGGTAATATTTTAATCTACACCTAAAATAACTACCCTATTTCACATAAATATATTTTTAAAACATTCACATAAATATACACTCATGGACAAAAAAATTAGCGCACCAAGAAGGAATCGTCAAAATGAAACGAAATTTTACATACGTAATGACTACTTTGATATAAGTAAATGATAAGAAAATCAAAGAAAAAGGATAATTTATTTCAGAGAAAAAGGCAAAAGAACGGAGGAGTTAATACTCCGTTGGACCCCCTCTAGCGCGAATGCACGATGCGATACGATCGGGCATTGAGTCATACAAGTTCTGTATGATGTCTTGAGACATTTCGTTCCATATTTGCTGTAACCTTGCCTCTAGTTCGTTCAAACTCGTGGGATGCCCAACTCGTCGTCCCAAATGATCCCAGATATGCTCGATTGGAGACAAATCTGGCGACGGGCAGGCCAAGGAAGGGTAGTAACAGTGCGGAGACAGTCTTGTGACACCCTTGCCGTATGAGGCCGAGCATTGTCTTGTTGAAAAATGGCTCCTGGGAGCCGTTGCATGAGTGGCAACACATGTGGTTGCAGGATTTCATGAATATACCGCTGGGCTGTCATGGTGCCACGGAACAATACTAGGGGTGACCGTGTATTGTAGGCAATGGCATCCCATACCATCACACCAGCTGTGGGAGCGATGTGTCGCTGTACAGCAAAGGCAGGATTGAAGCGTTCACCACGGGCTCTCCACACACGAACACGACTGTCATCACTGCTGAGATTGAATCTGGATTCGTCGCTAAAGACGACCTGGTTCCATTCCGCTGCAGTCCAGTTTCCTCGTGCGCGGCAAAACTCCAAACGGAGGCGTCGATGGGTGGGCGTCAAGGGCAGCACACGTAATGGGCGCCGCGATACCAACTGTCCTTCAGCCAGGCGCCTTCGTATGGTTCGAGAAGACACAGAGGCCCCTAGTGAAGGTGCTACCTGTGCCTGGATGGCGGCCGATGAAGCAGTTGGCTGTACGCGTGCATTTCTTACGATGTGGCGGTCTTCTCGACGACTGGTCTGTCGAGGGCGTCCTGAGCCTGGTCTTCATGTACATGACATCTCTCGGGTCCACTGGTCCCAACACCTCCTCACAACACAATCAGAGCGGCCTAATTGACGATATACTCGCCTAGCTGACCACCCAGCTTCCATCATTCCGACGATTCTCCCCCTCTCAAACTGCGACAACTGCTTATATTGTCTTCGAACACGGCGTAATGGCATGTCTATCTCAGCTCTTCCTTTGTAAATGATTCAGCACACTCAAACAAGCTTTGGTTACCTGTTTTTTACTCCACAGAGTACGATGTTCAACGCCCTCTACCGGCTATACGTAATGCGCAATCACGCTGCATTTCTAATCATTTGCATATCTCCCCGACATGTACCTTCATTGCAAGTTTCGTTACGATCCCGCAATTATTTCTTGGTGCGCTAATTTTTTTGTCCATGAGTGTATATTTATAATATATATTTTAAATATATATTATTCACATAAATATATATTTAAAAGCATCGTAATGTACAAGAAATATCATAAAATGTTTTTTTAAAAAAATGCTGTAAAATTTAATATTATGTACTTACGTAAATTTAGGTGGAAATTATATAAACATACTAGATATACTTGTATACAAAATTTTAGCAATTTGTGACCATTAGTTTTGAAGAAATAGTGCGCACAAGTTTGAAAATAAGTTTTCAGAAAAAGCCATTTAAAGTTTAATTTTCTAAAAATCACTGTACTATTAGCTTTATACATTTGGCCATAAAATCGGTTCTAATTGTAGTATCGACTTCATTTTTTTTTAAGATTTTTTACATTCCATTCTTCAAAATTAAATATAAATAACAATTTAGATATATAATTGAATAATGAAGAGGGTAGTATGGATTTGGAGAGCCACGTGGAATAAATAACTGATGCAATATGACAATTATTATTATTGAGTAAACATCTTTATTTTTTAGTTTATTAAATGTATTAATTAATAAAAAGAAAAAGTAAAGAAAATGGTATAATTTTATAAAATTGTATTAAATCATGAAGTTTTGCCAACTCACTGTGCCGATGTTATTAAAATACTGTTCATAATTCATGCGATTTTGTTTGGCGTCCGTGGTGATATTTTGTTGAGTATTTTGTAAACCAAAATAAGCTGTTTGATTGTTTCTCCACTCGCCTGGAACAATAGCACCTGTGTGAAAATCTTCTAGATCAACTGCTCCCGGTGGAATATAGAAATTCCTTGCCTTTCTTCTCAAAAAGTTGTGCAATACACAGCATGCCATTATGGCCAAATCGATTTTCCATACACTCAAATTTATTGCTGTATGGAAGATTCGAAATCTAGAGGCCATAATACCGAAGGCATTTTCTACACAACGTCTTGCTCGTGACACTCTGTAATTATATATTTTTTTTGCATCAGAATCCAATATTTTCCTAGGATAAGGTTTTAAAATGTGACTGTGGAGAGCGAATGCGTCATCAGCGACAAACACAAAGTTCAGTCCACATGTGGTTTCACTGTTCGAAGGTAAATTAAGGTCGTTGCTCATAAGTTTTCGATAAAAGACTGTGTTTTCGATAACTCCACCATCTGAAATACGGCCGTTCACACCTACATCCACCATGATAAATTCATAGTTCGCATCAACGATAGCCATCAACACGATACTGTGGTAACCCTTGTAGTTGTAAAAGTACGACCCCATGCCAGGAGGCGCGACTATACGCACATGTTTTCCATCAATGCAGCCACCACAGTTCGGTAAATTCCAAACGTCATTGAAAGCGTAGGCTATACGTAGCCAATCCTCCTTTTCTTTAGGGAACTTAAAAATAAATAAATAAATAAATAAATAAAATAAAAAATCAGTTACAAAAGAAGTAAAAAATAACAACATATTTATATTTAATATAAGCAGCATTTATAATCATTGTTTACTGAGAAATATTTTCAAATCATTTGGTATCTGATAAATCAATTTACAAATAATAGAAATAAACAAAGTAACTTAGTTAAAAAAAATGTTGAGTCCGGTTGAAAATCGAACCCGGGACCTCCTGCTGAGCGCGCAGGTGTCTTTCTACTTGATAAAGCACGACCGATTATCGGCCGGACCCAACAATGTTTTCACTTATTTAATTTGTTTACTTCTGTTATTTGTGAATTGCTTTAATTAGTTGCCAAATAATTTGAAAATATTTCTCAGTTAAAAATTTACTATAAAATTAATTAAAAATTTGCACCTTCGAATGTCGAAATGACAAAGATGGAAAAATAATAATAAAATAAGGCAAAATGCATTAAACGTTTTTTAATTCTTTGTTTTAGATGAAAACCCCAGCTAAAAAAAGAAAACATAAACGGGAAGATCAACAGGCTGATGATTTACAAGCATCGTTACTTAGAAAGGCGAGCCTAGTACTTGACAGCCAGAATGATGAGTACGATTCTCATGGCAGTTCGATAGCGGCAAAACTCCGAAGAATCGCCTCAGCAAATTATGATCAGTTTTTGTTGGCCGACAAATTGTTTAACCAAGTCCTGTTTAAAGCTCTGAAGAACGAACTTACAGCAAATTCAACAATTACAGATTCAAATCCAACACCAACATCATTTTATCCCCCAGCTGCTGCTCCTTATTATCCCACGTGGTATGTTCCTTCTCAATGTACATCATACCAAGGATGGCCAATGCGGCACAATCTAGTTGAAAGCGCTGTAAGCAGTCCGACTTCGATGTCTACTGTGCAATCCCCTCCTCTAACACCTAGTACAACAGCAGACGAAGAAATCGCACAAGAAAGATATAATTATTACACTTCCAACTAATTGTGTTTCCTACCAATTTACTTCCTACAATTGTGTTCCTGCTAACTAATTCATTTAAATATAATTATTGATTTTAGCTCTTAGTTGTACATTTATTATAAATACAAACACATAAAAGAAAATGTTTTTCTTTTTCTTTAAATTAGAAAAAAAATTACCTTACCTTCATATACTTCTCTTTCAGAACTTTAATTATTGCTCGGCAAGTTTCTGGAATAATGACTCCAAGGTGTTGGGGAGATATTCCAGATGAAAACTTTAGATCCTCTAACGTTCTTCCTGTAGCTAAAAATCTGAGAGTCACAACTAATCTCTGTTCCGCAGTTATTGCATTTCTCATTACAGTATTTTTCTTCTGGATGAGGGGTCCCACTTGAGCAAGTAAATAATCAAAACATTCGTCCGTCATGCGAAGATAGTTGCGGAAATCGTCAGGGTTGTTATCGCGCAGCTCTGACAATAACTGCATATCAGAAAACTTGCCTCGATTCAAGTACCATTTCTTTGACCAAAAGCGCCTCTTTGATCGCTTGATTCTCTTCTTTTTCCCGCCACCGAACAGAACGACAAAAATTGCCGCTAATTTTTTACGAGAGAGCATAGTAAGCGTCATTACATAACGACAGACCTAGATGAACTGAGCTAAGTCGGGTATCACGAATGTGCGAAGGCAGGTGGACGAGACGGAAAGTATCCGGCGCCTCAGACACCGAGAGTCCCCGTGAGTGGCGGATGCCAGGTATCCGAGGCGCGAAAATTCCCGTCATCACAGATGACGGAAGTCTACGTGAGTGGCCGGCTTAAGACTCGTAAGTAGTCTTAGAATAATATGTATATAATTGTATAATAATTGTACATAAAGGTTGTAAATATTATATGTTTCTCGTGTGCTCATTCGACGAGAACGGTACATGTTGTTCGCCTCTATCAAAAGCTGGCTCGTAACCCGAATTTTAGCTCGCAACTCAAAGCAAAAAATCGGCCGAGAGACTGCTCGTATCACAAAAAAAAAAAAAAAAAAAAAAAAAAAAAAAAAAAAAACTTGTAAGTCGAGGTACCACTGTAATTTAATTTGCTACTACATTACGACTGTATGTAATAAAACAATACAACAAAATAGGTTGATTTTACATTCAGTAAAAGGACGAAACATTCCCTAAAGGAGACTACAATAAAATATGTCCTATATCCAAGAAAAGGACAAAATTTTCCCGAATTACAAGAGAGATGGAACAACATAATAAGTTTAGGAAAATTTGATAACTGAAACGTCGCGAGACATTAAAATAAATGCAGGCGCGTGCGTAAACATGCAGGAGGAAGAAAAACCGGCGGCTGCAGAAGACTTTTCCCCAGACTGCACACGCGTATTATTTTAAAGCTAATCTAAAGCAAAATCTCCTCCGTCTCAAATAACCCACCAAAACCCCGAACTGCCGAATAAATAAAAGGAAAAAAAAATAACACTCCAAAAAGTTGATTATGTGCTTCAAATAATAACAAATCTGGAAAATGTCATAACATTACATAAAAGTACAAAAGTGCATAAAAAGTTTTATATAAGAGGTGAGTTGCTAAAGGCCTTCGGCGCCAAAATTTATTTCAGGGTAATAATTATAGGCCGAAAAATAGCATTTTCCAATCCTAATTGAAGGACTGAGCCTTTTAATTCCACTTAAAAACAATTATCTTTAAGTGGTGTTTGTTACCGCTAGTTTAAAAGGAACATCTTTCGTTGAAACGTTTAGTTATGAAGGCAAATTGTGAATATAATAGTTATTCCCTAATTTAGATATAAAGAGGTAGTAAAACGACTCCTCAGTTCGTCAATCGAATATAAAAGGTCGAGAAAGATTATTACACGGAGCGCCATCTATTTAATTCTTTAAGCAATAAAAATTTACTTCACTAATATCAAATACAGTAACCACCGCTTATAGTGATCAGTGGTTATAAGAATCAACCGTTTATAAGAATCAATATCGCGAAAACAAAAACAAATGTATTATTTCCATGTTAAATTTTTCGCTTTAAAGAATCAATCCACCGGTTTTAAGAATCAGTTCACACTCTTCGCTTTCCTTTCATTTTTCCAAAAAAGCCACTTAAACCCTCAAAAGGCATGAAGTTCTTTCTTTTTTTTAAAAAGAAAGATTGATAAGATGGGATGTAATATAGTCGTAAAATTCATCCCTTTCTTTGTTAGACATAACATAATAGTTTCCCCTTAAACGCTTTAGCACAACACTGTCCTATTAGCTTGACCCGGGGGCATCTTTACCCGTCCGGATCCGATTTCACTTTTCTCCACTGACAAACAAAAATGGGGGCTCTTTTTTCCCACCTCCCACATCCTAGTTGCGGCTTCTTGGATCCTGAAACATAAATCTTCGGCGAAGTGTCCACTAACACTTATAATCATGTGTATATATTTATAGGTCTAAAAATTAAGTTGTATTTTTAAAGTTATAAACAATAATTTTAATAAAAGATAATTAACGTAAATTAAAGAGTATTTTATGGTAAATTATCTCATATATGTATATATAGGTGTGTGTGTGCCTGTCCAAAAACCTAAATTTCGGCTATAAGAATCAGCCGCTTATAAGAATCAAAAACAGTAATAACAAACGTGATTCTTATAAGCGGAAATCACTGTACTATAAACTAAAAAGAATCAAAATTTCACCTTAGATAAATCTACAAGTTTATGAAAAAAATTAGCTGAAACAACAACATAAATTGAATACATTCAGCTACTGCAAAAATATAACAACATCAATTTAACGGGCTAATTGGCTTCTTAAAAACATCTATTGCAACGTAAGGGCCATACAAATCTGAATTAATTCATAGACCTTTTCCCTTTCATAGCACCATAACAAATTAGCAGTAAACACGCTGAGCACGTTAACCTTACCACACGATGTACGTATTAGTATAAATAGCGGTTGACAGCCACACCACTTTCTAAAACAACCGTTAGAGGGCGCAATCTATCCGCTTAACCTCCTCTCTCATATTGCCTCTCGTTATGCTGCAGCGTTATGCACGTTAAGAAGCATCTAAGAAAGGGAAGAATTAACATAAAGCTAGCAACAGAAAACATAACAATAAATTAAAAAAAATAATAAATGGTCCGCACTCATTGGGTCTAAACATATTGTTTATTTTATTTTCGAAAGCAAATCTTAAATTTTAAAGAGGTTTTTCAAAATTTAAAAAAATAATAGTAATAATAATAATAATGTAATAGAAATAATAACAGTAATAAAAATATATTTAATACTTTTAAATGCCCTGCCCCCCCCCCAAATAATAATAATAATAACATAGGAAAACATATTTTCCTAATTTTTCACTCAAAATGAAAAATTTTGAAAAATTTTTTGAAAATAAATGAAAGGAACTTCGAAAAATTTTCGAGGTCCCCGCCAGGAATTTTTGTTATTATATTCTCCTAAAGATGACTGGTCAAGAAAAATGCCATTCGGACATGATTACACTTCTCACCTCATATGGGGGTGACGAAATATTCCGCGTTTCCTTCACAACACCCATTTGCGGTCAACGGTACACTCTGTCCTTATCTCGTTTGTGCTTTTAGTGGACGTAGGATCCATTTCATGCTATCATTTTTATGGGCGACGTATTACCAAACTGTTATTTAGTTCGCTACCGAAATTGCAATTTTATTAAAGTATTTTTTCGGAGATGAAGCCGGTAAATTGAAATTGCTGATAATAGTTAGGATAAATTTTAAAACAATATATTGAATTTCAAACGACCACCTAAAATGATATGTGACTTTTAGTGCTGTCCGATGTATATTACGAAATCGCCAAAAATAGCCCGAGGCGCGTAGGTTAGGACGCGCAAAATACCTTATTCATAAAGTGTTAAAGGAATTATATATACAGCAAAGGGCCGCGGATGAAGCACATGAAAAATGTCGTATCTGCTAATGGAATAATCACAGAACTGTGCGATGTGTTATTTTATCTTAGCAGATCTAACGTACAGGTGGTTATCAAAATAATGGAAACACCTATCAATATTAGTGGTGTTTATGAATGTGCTTCGTATTCCTTAAAAAACAAGTCTGGCCACCGGTATTTTTTTATATAATATAGTGTATGTATAATTCTACTGTCAGGTAGCAGTAATGAAGCTAAGGGCATCTTGCTTTTGGGGGGAATAGCGTAAAATGTCAAACCTTGCAGACCTTGTGAAAAGGGCAAATTGTTGGAGCGCGTTTAAATTGGAGTATCTGTTACTGCAACCCCCAGGCTGATAGGTGTTTTTCGAGCTATGGTATCGAAAGTCATGATAGCATACAGAGTGCAGGGGAAAATATCCTCTGCCAAACATAATAGTGGACGAAAGGGAGAGCTGAGTGATAGAGATGGACGAGGTATTGAAGCGGATTGTGACATGAGGAAAGACAACAACTGCAACCAAAATGACCGAGGAGCTCAATCTGCATCTACATGTTCCGGTATCAATCATTAGAGGTAGAAGGGAACTTCACAAACAAAGCATTTACGGAAGAGTAGCTATTCCCAAACCACTTGCTATAGATGCCAATACAAAATATCGTCCACAATGGTGCCACGAACGCAAATCCTGGTCGAGTAGTATGTTGAAAAAGGCATTTCGTCCGACGAATCGTTGTTCACATTGTTCCTCGCTACAGTACGTGCGTATGTCTGGAGAATACCTACGCAAGCGTAAGATTCTGGCTGTCTCATCTCAACTGTCAATCATGGAGGTAGATCTATCAGAGTTTGGGATGGCATCTCATGGTTTTCTTCAGGCTCTATTGTAACCCTATAAGGGAGATTGAATGAGAAGGAATATGTCGAAATTTTAGCTCACTAGTCCATCCTATGGTGCAAACATTGTTTCTTGCAGGAGATGGCGTTCTCCAGGATGAAAATCCCTTATACATACAGCTAAATCTATCAATTATTGGTTTGAAGAGCATGAAAAAGAAGTTAAATATCTTATCTTGCCCAGTATAATCGCCCCGACTATAAATCATCCAACCACTGTGATCTGTATAAGCGGATAGATAAAGGTATCGATATCCACCACAGCATCTCTACAGGAACTTTCATCATTTTTCCCTGAAGAATGGTATAATATATTCCTAACCACTATTTATGATTTGTATAATCCAATTTCAAGGTAAATCAGGTGGTATTACATGCCAAAGGTGATCCTGCCCCGCATTAATAAAGGTTTTCATGATATTTCTTAGTGTTTCCATTATTTTGATAACTACCTGTATATTTTTAAGTTTTTCTTTTCTTAGTTTTATCTCGAACACGCTGAAAGTACAATATTTGGGGTAAATTTGGCGGCTACATTAAAATGATCCATCCCAGCCCAATAAAACTACATCATCCCGAAAACATTGTCTTTGCATTTATCCATTCTCGCTTTACAAAGAAACGAGAAATGTGAATCCGGCAATATGACGGCAAAATAATTCAAGTTTTGCGAGACACCTTTTGACAAGTATCCTCCAATAATGGGGAGGGAAGAACAATAAAACTGAATTCGGGCCATCCTGTGTCTGACATTTTATGAGATCACTGAAGGGAAAACTTTGGTTAATGCAAAAATCGATCACGCTCATTAAGCTCTCATTATCTCGGCTCCGAACACTATTAAAATGACGCCACAAAAAATCGAAGAACCATTTCTGGAGACACATTCAAAATCACTTGTCATCACGTGGAATCAGGAGAAACCCATTTATTAGAGAATCTTTCGCCCGCAGATATTTTGATTGATGAGTTTTCAAGCAGAAGACGAGAAGGTTATCTTTCTTCATTTCCTGTGGACAGATATTTTCAGTTTTCTTTTATTTTTGAATATCTTGGGGAGAAAAAGCCTACACTGAATTCTTTGTTATTTGTCGGAAAGTGATATCCCATTTCTTCACATACTGAAAACAGATCCATAAGCCATTTGCTATCGTATTGAATCAATAGCTAATTTATGTCAGATAAAAATATCTATGTTTGAAATCTTCACGAGAAGGGAACTAACTTTACGGAGATAAACTATGTGAATACCGAAAGTCTAATCATGTTTTTTTTAGATTTTCTTTATTAAAATTCGCCAGACTGAGTCATACAAGGGAAACCTCTATACGTAATTCATATCTCAATATTTCATTCATTCATTATTCAGCGATATATAATACATTGTGTCTCTTTTCCCTAATACAAGTGGTTATGATACATTGCGATTGACAAATCCATCTCGACTGTGTCATTATTTTATTTATTTATTTATTTTTTATTTATTTTTTGCGGGGGGGGGGGGGGGGTTAGCCTGGCAATTTCGATGTCACCAACATAATGCTCCAGCCAGACATATACTCTAAAACTAAGACTTTATATACATAGAGTGAAACTTCTCCAGCCCGCCACCCCTCTGAACGGCCATATTTTATACAGAACTCATTAAATACACTCCATAAGGCCAAGCGACTTTTTCCTTAACCACGAATGGCTGCCATAGAGAAGTTTCACTGAATGTGTGTGTGTGTGTGTGTGTGTATATTTATATAAATGGGGAACATTAAGACTCTCGCTTCGGATTCCGTCGTAGACGGAGTACGTTATTTTCAATTCAATGTAAATAAATTGTAATTATTATTTGTTCTTTACGGTGGTTGTTAATTAGTTTACGTCTGTGGTTGAATTACTCTAACCACCACGCCCCCCCCCCCCAGTGTGTGTGTGTGTGTGTGTGTGTATGTATATATATAGCGTAAAAAACAACGTTAAACTGAAGAAGATAATGCCGAGGAATTCCATGAGAGAATTCAATATTGGAAGCCATAGAAATATACAACAGCATTAAAGGAGGATAATTCTGACTTTAAATATGTTGGCAATACAGTTATTTTCAGATAAAAAGATAACATTCCAGCAAAATCAATAGCTTCAGAGGGGAATCCTTGCAACAGAATCTCTGCAAAAGTAGGACGCATTCAATAAAATACATTTAAAAGCAATCAAAATATCTGAAACAGTACACCAGACGAGAGTCTAGTAGGAGCCTTTAAAAATCTAGTTTTCATACAGAGAGGAAAAACGAATAAGAAGTTTAATAAATGCTCTGGAGCTCAAAATTTTAAATCTAAAACGTTTCCATCCATCACTGTTTAAAAGTTTTGAAGTTTTAGACTTTTCACTTCGCGATCATACATCTCAGTGGTGTTCATATGTTATAAAGCAGAGCAGGAGAGATTAGGAATATAGCAGTTGTCGTATAAAATATGACAAACTGCATCATTCTAGGATGATCACATTGCCAAATACAACGTTTTAAAGCTGTCCTGTCTATGCGTAACCTGCTGTAAATTTGTACTTCATGTATCTCCGGACAGAATTTGTCATGATTTTCTGTGTACCAGATTCCGTGTTTCAAAAAATAACCAGGTGTCCCCATATCTGCTTATTTTTTAATGAATTTCTTGAATAGGTATTTTTTTTGTGTGGTAAAATAGGGAGGAAATGTTGATTTAACATCTAAGATCCGTATGCATGCCTATAGTTACGGATAGATTATAACCGATATCACACACCTTCTTCCTAATGATTATGCCGTTTAACCCAATACATAGATTTGTTTGGTGATTTATGCTTCGGCTGTTCGATTACCTAACTTGGCTTGTAAATCTCTTTCAGTCTCCTTGCACGGGTGAAAATAATGATAATAATGGATAGTTCTTTCCAAAAATTGCAAAAATATTGCATTTTCTTAGTGGCTACGTTAAACTTTTTTTTTTCTCTGTCACCGTAATTAAATGCTCGTTGTTTGCTTTTAGTATCATTTATTCCCCCTTGATGTTTGCGTATTTATGGGTATGTGTGTGTTACTTCTGCAAAAACAAGAAAATTTAGCTGTTCCTTCAGGTACTATAAAAGAACGAACCGCACGATATAACAATTTTTTTATGCTAGCCTCTTAGAATACTTTAAGGCGTGCATACACTGCAATCTATGGCTGTATCGAAAGTCTTTTTTACTTCTATGCATGGGAATCTTAATCTTCGGGAGTAAGCTGCATAAAACAGAATTTCAAAAATAAATGGGTTGATGCATCTGGTTCGAAAATTGTTTATCTCGAAGAGAATTAATAAGAGACTGAAATTGACATTTATATTCTTATACTGGGGCCCGAAGTAGACTAGTGGCCGGCGCATCGGAAATCGGTTTTGTTTACAAAACTCTACGGTAGTGGCGTAGCAAAGGGGGGGGGGGGGGGGGGCAAGGGGGTCTATCATGCCCCGGGCGCCACTCGCAGAGGGGCGCCAATGTAAGATCTATATATTATATTACTATATGTTTTCGAGGGAGATGCCAATATAAGGTCTATATATTATATTACTATATGTTTTTAAGGGGAGGGCACCAATATAAGGTCTATATATTATATTACTATATGTTTTTCGGGGAGGGCGCCAATATAAGGTCTATATTTTATATTACTATATTTTTTGGGGGGGAGGGCACCAACATAAGGTCTATATATTATGTTACTATATGCTTTTCGAGGGGGGTGTGTGCCAATATAAGGTCTATACATTATGTTATTATATGTTTATCGGGGGGGGGGCGCCAATATAGGGTCTATATATTATATTACTATATGTTTTTCGGGGGGGGGGCGCCACAAAGGTATCGTGCCCTGGGCGACAGTTATGCTCGCTACGCCACTGCTCTACGGTCAACTTTTTTGCTACACGAGGGCTAATTAGACTGGGACCTACAATTTAAAGCCGATTCCGAACGGCTACAAACATCCATGCAAACAGTGGGACTCGAACCCACAGGATCTGAACCGAATGCCAGCACATCGGAAATCGGTCCTGAGGGTGTTCAGACCGAATCCCGGAAAGCGCCACTAAGGCCCGTTGCACACACGGCGTAGGCGGAAATTTTCCATCGGACGTCGTTCTAAAAGTAGAGCTTACACACACGGCGAAAAACTCCGTCGCCGGGGAAAAGGCCCACCCCTCCTTTTCGAATCCTGCACGTGTCCAAGAAAACCAGAGGGGTCGCATCTACGCACCCCTCCCCCCAGCCGGGATCGGAGGAGCCCTCCTTTTCGAATCCCCTACGATTCCAAGAAAACCAGCGCCCCCTCCCCCAGCAAACCCCCCTCTCGCAAATGACCCTACGACAGTAGAGTCCGCTGTGTGTGTAAGCGTGCATAGGGTCACATGGATAACTACTTCAATCTGGCGTCAACGAATCCGCTAGCGCACAGTGGCACTCGACAGCTGCACAGGCTACCGTCGAAGAAAAATTTCATTTTCCGCTGTGTGTGCAAGCTCCAATTGACTTCTGTGGTCTACTGTTGGAACGACGTCCGATAGAAAATTTCCGCTAGAGATATAAACGCTGTGTGTGCACACACACAGCGTTTGCACCGCTAGAGATATAAACGCTGTGTGTGCACACACACAGCGTTTATATCTCTAGCGGAAATTTTCTATCGGACGTCGTTCCAACAGTAGACCACAGAAGTCAATTGGAGCTTGCACACACAGCGGAAAATGAAATTTTTCTTCGACGGTAGCCTGTGCAGCTGTCGAGTGCCACTGTGCGCTAGCGGATTCGTTGACGCCAGATTGAAGTAGTTATCCATGTGACCCTATGCACGCTTACACACACAGCGCATTCTACCGTCGTAGGGTCTTTTTCGAGGGTGTGGTTGGGGGTTTGCTGGTGGGGGGGGGCGCGCTGGTTTTCTTGGAATCGTAAAGGGGATTTGAAAAGGAGGGCTCCTCCGATCCCGGCTGGGGGGAGGGGGGCGTTGGTGCGACCCCTCTGGTTTCTTGGACACGTGCAGGATTCGAAAAGGAAGGGTGGGCCTTTTCCCCGGCGACGGAGTTTTTTGCCGTGTGTGTAAGGCCCGTTGCACACACAGCGTTTTTATCTCTAGCGGAAATTTTCTATCGGACGTCGTTCCAACAGTAAACCACAGAAGTCAATTGGAGCTTGCACACACAGCGGAAAATGAAATTTTTCTTCGACGGTAGCCTGTGCAGCTGCCGAGTGCCACTGTGTGCCGGCGGATTCGTTGACGCCAGATTGAAGTAGTTATCCATGTGACCCTATGCACGCTTACACACACAGCGGACTCTACCGTCGTAGGGTCATTTGCGAGAGGGGTGTTTGGGGGTTTGCTGGGGGGGGGGGCGGCGCTGGTTTTCTTGGAATCGTAAAGGAGATTCGAAAAGGAGGGCTCCTCCGATCCCGGCTGGGGGGAGGGGGGCGTTGTTGCGACCCCTCTGGTTTTCTTGAACACGTGCAGGATTCGAAAAGGAGGGGTGGGCTTTTTCCCCGGCGACGGAGTTTTTCGCCGTGTGTGTAAGCTCTACTTTTAGAACGACGTCCGATGGAAAATCTCCGCCTACGCCGTGTGTGCAACGGGCCTAAGCTCTACTTTTAGAACGACGTCCGATGGAAAATTTCCGCCTACGCCGTGTGTGCAACGGGCCTAAATGTCCTTGTGCCTACACCTAGCGTGGTCGCATTAAATCCGTATTCCGGAAAGTCCCTCCACGTGGTTTGTGGGTGGAACGAGGGTGCGAGTTCACCATATATCGCTCCTAGGGGTGCTCGGTCAGAATTCAGGTACTATGGGCATATTGTTTCATCTGTACGGTGCACCCATTATAAGAAACCAATAAATATCGGTGATTGGGCGGAAGTCAAAAGACAAAAGTACCTGCGGTATTGGAACAACAGTTTTATTCTATTGTTTGCTGAATAGAACATCTGTAATTACTGTTTCTTTATACATTTTGTTTCGCCAATAACACAATACAAAATTGGTTTAATTAATAACAATATTTTATAGAAGGTTTGTCCTTCCTGTTAATAAACTAGCTGACATGTTAGCTCGAGAAAGCATAATGTTTTTAAAATGTCGGGACACGAGCACTTAAGAAAAGGCTCGCCAACACTGGCAAAGAATACAGAAATGTATACAGAAGGTCGTTCGCACTTTATGGAAACGATTTTGTAATTTGAAGTTAAAGAAAAGATGTTTAAACCTAAAGTTCATCTGCTTTTATCAAAGCATATTGCTGAAATAAAAACAAATTGTAGCAAATTATATGAAAAACACCTAGCTGCTGAAAAATGGAAATTTGTGGTAACACTCGATGAGGCATGAGTAATTAAGTGACTGTAATAAAAAAAGATCAATTTTCTATTGTTCAACTGACGGGAATGACCGTACGAAATGGCTTCGTCAGTGTACAGAAAAGTTCCCAAAGGAATTCATGAAAGTTGCAGGATTTTGTTACAACGGCAAATTAAAAATCAAAAAAGTCTCAAGTAAAGCCAAAATTAATTCACTCTACTATCAGAAGAATATTTTTGAACCAATTTTTAAAGAAGAAATTCCAGCCTTGTATGGAAAGGACATTGATAAAGTTAAGCTTCATATGGACAAAGCCTCTGGTCGCACGTCTAAATCAGCTGATGCTTATTTAGCAAAAAGAAAAAAAAAGAATCAGAAACAGGAATAAAGTGTATCCCATTTAATTAAATACATGTAAAATCACCTGACGCTTCTCCAGTGGCCTTTTGCGCTTTCGGTTTATTAAAACGAGCCTTTGGAAAACGGCATCCAAGAACACTGAACGGACATTGGAAACCGGTCCAGGAGGAATGGGGTAAAATCGACTTGAGAGTACTAAGAAAAAGTTTACTTTCATGGAAAATTCGAGCTAGAGCTAATAATGTCAAGAACCATGGCTATCAGATAGAAGCAAATCGCCGCAAAAAAATACGGCATTTATACAAAAAACTTAACTATCAAAATCGTTTTGATAAAGTGTGAACAACCTTCTGTATATTTAACGGCTAAGGTACACACGTTATATTGTATAATATTTCTCTTCTATCACCGTAGACTAATTGAAGACAGAATACAACCTATCACTTGAATGCCAAACCATGCCAAATCACCATGCCAAACACTGAAAATTCCGAAACACAGAAAACAAAACACGCAGCGGTTGGTTATTCCGAAATACACACTCCTAAAATTACCTTCTTCCGGTATCTTCTGGTGAAAGTAGCTCGGCGACGCGCAGGTAAATTAAGATTGTCAAGGGATGAGAAAATAAAACGGGTAACCCATAATCGTTTGAACTTCCAGGCGGAGAGAGAACTGGTGTGTTTACCCTCCCGTAATTGTGAATGAATGTGAGACGTCACCGGCGAGATATGTGTTACGAGAGTCTGCAATTTTCAGGCACAGTCGACCGTAAAACAGAGAGGGGGCTGCGTTCATTTTCTGCATCAGCTTCTACACCATTTCAAGCATGGGAAAAGGGATGACGTCAGTATACGAACACGAGTATAAACGACAGCATGGAAGGAAACTTTCAAACCCTATCTATCTCTCTTCCCATAATTTTTCCGATCTCTGTCTGGATCGAGAGCAGAATTTTAGGTTTAAAACTTCTCCGGATAATTTAGCGGCTAGGAATGGCGTTGCTCTCTTCGCATCGCGAGGCGGTTAAATCTAGCTGAATAAAGTAAGATATTTCCGACATTCCTCTTTTAATCCCTTGTGGTTCTAACTGCAAACAAACGCAACACTTCTCATTTAACAATTTAGATTGTCGCGTGTTTTTGCTTAAATGAATACACAATTTATGCAAATAGATGACAAAAAATATAAATGCATGTTTTGCTAGTCTGTCACGCACAAAAAAAATCAAGTTGTCTAAATATAACATTTTGGATATTATAGCTGGCTCGGGGCAGCCCAGAGTTAAACACTTCGTGATTCGGTATTGAGGGTGCTCAGATTGAATCCTAACAAACGCCACTGAATGACCTCGTGTTTACGGTGGGTATGAGTACGTTAAATTTTTAAGTCCCTCCGTGAGGGTTGAAGGGGTGGGAGTCCCCCAGAAGTCGCTTCGGCGTTGCTCAGTCTAAACTGGGGCGATGTTGATTCGCCCATACGATACTCCCAATACGAGAAACTAAAAACTTTCGCGGTGCATTGGACGAATGGCTGCAGACAAAGTGCCTGAAGCATTGGAAGAAAAAAAAAATTCTAACTAAACGCGGCAGCCTAATTAAAATCATAAGCACGTAATTAGCAGTCCAGTTTGAACCAGAAACCATTATTAACGTTATGAGCACTAACAGATGTGGGTGCGAAAATAACTCTCATTTTACTATACAGTCAAACCTCGTTATAGCGAAGGAAAATTTTGGTCCCGTCGTTTTCCTATTATACGTAATTTAACTAGTATTGTGTCAGTTTAATGTAATCGATTTTAGTCAATTTAATTCATTAATTATCATTTTTAATAGATTTTATCATTTTTAATACATCATTATTGAATACACAATGCAACTAATGAGTTATACATTTTGTGAATTCTAGCATTTTTCTTAACGGTTCGGATATAGCGAACAAACCTTTGGTCTCTTGAAGTTCGTTATAGCGGGGTTCGACAAAACTAATTATGATAATTTATTCGTATCGATAAAATTATCAAAACAGAATTTGCTTGAATAGAATTTACCTGAACTGTAAAATTCAAAGAGATCAGTCATGCACACGCTAAATAAAATTAAAGACAATATCTAAGAGGAGTTAAACATAATGACTAAGTAAAGGATAACATGGTTTTCATTACAAGCGCTTTTGATAGTCAAGAACTTTTGCCTAATCTTATTCACCTGCTATAATCTGATTCCTCGATACAAGAGTCACAAAGGGAAAATGTAAGTCCTGCTTTTGTTGATGACTTTTATATAAATTTTCAAAGTAAATTTTCGATAAAAGGGTTTTCACAAGGTAAGTCTCGAAATCCGGTTATAGCGATCGTCATATAGCTATAGCACACAGAGGTACATAAAAGAAACAGTTGGCAGATTTCAAAAAAGAGAAAGCTTGCACTTTGAGTCAACTGGCAGTAACAGTGGATATCATTCTTCGTTTGTCTTTTATGACCCTTCGCTCCTGAGAAGCAAAGCAAGAATTCCAGAACGAAAATGCCATACTTTCCCATTTCATACCGACAGAGAAATAGAGAATCACCCAAAGTAATATCAACACCTTTCCGTCTATGCGATTTCATTACCTCAAGAAGCAATTCCCATAGCAGAGAGAAACCCCATACATCCCAACTAATTTGCCATTATGTTTTGTTCTTTTTCCCTTTCTCCCGTTCTTCTTTCTTTTTAAACGGCGTGAGACGAGATTCATCGATCAGCAGTTAATGAGATGGAAAGAACTTGGCGCAAGTGAGGCAGCTAAACTCTCACTTGCCAACCAAACAAAAAGTTTTTATTTCTTGCGGATCACGCTGGGGTAATCAAATTAATACCGAGACCCCATTCGGGGTGTTATCTCGGAACGGGTGAGTCTCCAGAGGATAATAGGTAAATTCTTGGCGGCGCGTGCGATTAAAGCGGTAACAGGGAGATTGAATCTTAATTACTTTAAATGGTAAAATATTATTTCCTAGGGAGTCTAGCAATGTTTTGCGACCGTTCACATACATCACTGATTAAAGAAATTCTCATTAAAGTGCTTTTTTTCTTTCTAATCATGCTTCCGTGGGCCGGTGTAGGATTATGCTACAAACATAAAAGGTCTGATTATTATTAAAACGAAAAAATGAAATTTGTATACGATTACTACACTTTATAATTTGCAGGTCTGGCCAAAGGCGAGTAGAATTTCCTACTCAAAGCTTCATTTCCTACTTTAAGCTCCATTTAAGACGGACGATGGCCGAATGGCTAGGCCATCTATTCAGTACCAGAGTCTGTGGGTTCGAGTACCATTATGGGCATGGATGTTTTTGTAGCGGTTCGGAATCGGCTTGAAGCAGTAAGTTCCGCTCTAACGAACCTTCATGTAGTAAAAAATGACCATAGTGTTCCCAACCAAACATCATTACTTCAATTTTTTACTGAGTTCCATTCAAATTTTACACCCAGTACAGGAAATGTAGAAACATATTTAAACACACACAAAATAAAGAGGGAGGGGGACCAAAAAATATAAAATCAGATGATTTCCCATATATCTTTCTTATTTACTAGTATAAAATTTATTTCGTGATGCAGATTATATCTTCATTTCGTAAACTTGTTCGACACGTCAAAGGAAATTTCGGCTAAGTGGATGTTATTTCATGGATTTGAAGCGAAAACGAATAGGAACTCTTTACGATTCTGATATCTGCCAAATTCGAATGTGCGTCTCCGTCCACTTTTATCACGCTGACAGTGAAACATGTCCGACTGTCAGGAGCCCCCGGCTTCTAATCACACAACGTTTTGACAGGCAATGACTCGTGAATACAGTGACACTAAAAGAATGGAAATTTTCTGGCACGATCACAGTAAGGCCTTTTTCACATTGCTTCCGGTGCGGAGCGTCGGGGATAAAAATTTAAACCTATCACACAGTCCGGCGCGATGACGTCATAAGTTAAAACTAGCTGAAATTCAATGCTGACGGATGGCGAAAAGACCATGTGATAACGTCAAACCAATCATGGGTCATACACTCCGCAAGCAATGTGAACAATGCCTGACACTTCCGTTGTGTGCTTATACAACTGTAGAAATCTGGCAATAAATGTTACGATATTTTTTTCCGATTTAATAGTACTTAATGAAGTTTTGCCCATTACAGCGTCCCAAAAGGACACCGTAAAGACATAAATATAAAAAAATGACTAGATTTATCCTTCAATATGTTTGACATAAATAAAAATGCGCTGGGTCTAAGAAGAGTTAGAGTAAGCAAGGTTCAAGATATAACTGCTATAACTCTAATCATTTCTTTTTAAATTAAATAAAGTTGAAACTCTATATGTTATAAATGGATGGGACAGCGTATCCATTGAACCAATTTTCCTTTAGGTAGTCATGCAAATACATTCAAATCCTAATTCTTTTTAATTAGACACAAAGTACAAAAAATATTAATTCTGCCACTAATGAAAAATGCAGCTACATATGATAATAATGATTAAGAAAAGAGCAAAATCGATGGTAATAATTATAAAGGAGTACAAATTGTTGTCGTTAAGCTTTCGTATTACTCTATTTTATAATTAAAAAAAAGTTATAATAAAACGGTTAGCAGTTAAAAGTATTTTAAAGGGTGTAGTGTTAACAAATATTGAAATTATCATAATTTTCCGGTAGACGCCAGATAAAAAAATAAAAATGATAATGAAAGACTGGTAGTAAAAGACTTTTAAGAAAAGGGTGATATTAAAATAATAATTATTTTCCATTAGTGACTCTCAATGGGAAATAAAAATTACCCTTAAAATCCTCCCCCCCTCCCCTTTTCTTAAAAGTATTCAGAAAATATTAGCTTTTCTTCTAAAGGAAAACCTAAACGAAATACAACAGAGCGGAAAACAAAATTATTCGCATATGAAAATTTTGATTACGTTTTTCACTTCTATAAAATAAAGGATAAATTAAAATGACTGGCGGTAAAAACAGTTCCGTATTTTTCTAATACATTAAAATGGAAGCACCCACTTTTTGAGAAAATTTTTTAATGACACTTCGCTTAAATTCTAAAAAATATTTCAAATTTAAACTATTTTCAAGAGAAATATAATTTAGAAATCCGCCAACAATAGAAGACAAAGTAAAAAAAAAATATGTTTTTTTTTTTTTTAAAGCAAGAAAGTAAAAGAAACAATTACTAACTGGGAAATTAATAAGTCTGGAGCATGAAAAACAACTCAACTCGCAAACAGCAAATATTTACTTATTACATAAATCATTGTTTAAGAACTTACAGCCACGATATACCGTAATTATTAAAGCACATAACAAAAGAGCAGACTGTCTTTTCACCTCGCTTTGTTTTTTTCTACGCCAAACGATGCAATAGACCTCAAAAGACTTTATTATTCTCTTATTTTGATTAATTACAAGAAGATCGATTTTTTTTCCTGCTTCAGTGCTACTATTCCGCTCGTTCTCTGCGACCTAGCAGTTTTTATAATCGGGGGAAAAAAAGACATATATACACCACACACAGAGTGTTGATTAAATCTCGTGGATTCCCGCAGACAAAGGAGATTTTAACCATCGCGATCTATTTCTAGAGCTCACGTCTCATAAGTAATGAACTTCTTTTCACGCTATTTTCCAAGCATTCTTTTGCAGCGCTAAGTATGTGTAAATCTGACAAAAGAAACGCGGCTTGTGTGGAGAAAACAAAGCAAAACAAAACCTCGCATGTTATGAGCTAAATATGCATTTTTTTGCTAAGCAATGTCAGGTTTTTTTTTTCTCGTAAGATGTTTTCATACAGTATAGAAAAAAAAATCTTATTTGCTACACGATTTTTTCCTTTGGTAATGTAAGTTTATTCCAAATATTACAGGCAGAAAATAAACAATATATCTACAAAATAGTCTTAACCCATGTAAAGTGCAAAATAAATAAGCAACTACTTTTAAATGTCTAACGAAAAATTACAATTTTCAAAATAATGATTATTTTTTCAATCCAGTGTTAATATATAGTGTGGGAGACATCCTATAATCATTATTAATAAAATAATATACAAACACAAATTTTTAAGGACACCTTACTATACTATTTTTTCAATCCAGTATTAATATATAGTGTGGGAGACATCCTATAATAATTATTAATAAAATAATATACAGACACAAATTTTTAAGGACACCTTACTATACTACTTCCAATTTTAGACACAGGGAAGTTCCAAGGAACATTCTAAAGGCCGATTGAGGCCTTGTTCACATTGCTTCCAGAACATAGCGTTCCTCGCAGTGTTGCCAACCTCTACGAAGCACCTCCCCCTAGCGCCATCTCGAAATCCCCCTGTTCCCCCCTAACACCAACTTGAGTTCACCCTAGACCTTCCTAAAAGAAATTCTGGTTCCAAATAGGCATCCTGTTTGAGAGATAAATTGAAATAAATAGAAAATACACGCATAATGAAATGGGGGTTTATTTACATTTGACATACAGAACTGTGATAGGTTTTGACGTTTCACGTGGTCATTGCGTTGAGCTCTCTGACTGGTTAAAATATTTATCGCTGACGCTGTTTTGCGCTCCACTCCGAAAGCAATGCGAACAAGGCTTTGGGCGATCCTATTTAGAATCCTATCATGTGTCATTCCATATCGCGCTTCCGACTGCATCAAATGTGAATGACAGTTTCGATCATCATTTGAAACTCATATCATCAGTTCAGTGACGCAGTAGATACAGTGACAACGCTGTAAAGATTAGTTATTACGTACTGGCGCTGCGTTCGCCTGATAGTGTTAGGGCCTGTTCACATAGAAGTCCGGTAGCGGAAGCGTTAAAGCAGGGATGGCCAAATAGTAGCCCGCGAGCCACATGCAGTCCGCTGCAGGTTTTATATTTTTTTATTTATTTATTTATTTTTTATTTATTTATTTATTTATTTTTTATTTTATTTTATTTTTTTGGGGGGGAGGGGGGGGGCCGCTAAGACACCCAGAAAAATCCGGACAGTCTGAAAAACTGCCAATATTTTATTTAATTTATATTGATTGATTTTTATGATACAATTTATACCTTTTCGGAAATGCAAAGTTAACTAATAAATGCAATAATTTTAAAAAGTGCGGCCCTCCGCTAACCTCCGCTTCCAGAAAGCGGCCTCCGAGCCAAAACAATTGCCCTTCCATGCGTTAAACCATGGGTGTCTAAACTATGACCGTTTGAAGGCCACATTGCAAAAAAAAAAAAATTTGCTGGGCCACACATACAATATTTTTCAACAAATTGAAATAAAAATTAACTCTATGTAGTTTTATTAAAATAAATTAACTTCTTTTTATTATAATTTTTTAAAAATTTGAATTAGATATGTATAGGTACATATTTATTTTAAATTTGTAAAAGTTTCGTTTCATTTAGTTTAGATTTCATAAAGATGGAAAAAATTCAAATTAATGAGATGGATGAATTTGCTTTTCTTGAACAAGCAAATCGATATCGGGTTCAATAAACGAGGTTGCAATTCTTAATGCATTTTCAAGATGTTTGTCAGTGATCTTTGTCCTATTTTTGTTTTTTGTATGCTTCATTCTTGAAAATAATTGTTCACAAATATAGGTACTGCCAAAAGCTGAAGACATTAATAAAGCATGATTGTGAAAATTAGGATATTTATCGCGGGGTAGGTTATCTTTATAAATCTCCAGTAAAGAAGCATTCCCAATTTTTTCTTTCAGTTGAATGTCACTTTGCAGTTCAATGCATTCCATTTGAAGATTTGAAGGTAATTTATTTATTTCTAGAGAAAATGGGGTAGAAAACATGTTGAAATACTCTTCATTTTTTCGAAAATCTTGAAATCTACTTTCAAACTCTTGAATTAAATAAAAAATTAATGCAGTATATTTTGCATATTTTGTGCAACTCACAGGTTTATGTGCAGCCAAAGTACTGAAATGTGTCAAATCTTTTACTTTTATTTGATTGTGCCAAAATTTCAACTTTCTTTCAAACGCTGTTATTGTTTGGAACATATTATTAACAAATTAATTTTTTCCTTGAAGTCTCAAATTTAAATCATTCAAATGTTCTGTTAAGTCTATTAAAAAAGCTAAATCTAAAACCCAATCTTCGTCTTCAAATTCAGTCACAGGTTTCCCGTTTGTTTCCATAAATATTTTTATTTCAGTTCTTAAATCGTAAAATATTTTGAGCATTTACCCCTTACTGAGCCATCTTACTTCTGTATAATAAATAACATCTGCAAATTCAGTGACCATTACCTTAAGAAACTCTTGAAATTGTCAATGATTAAGTCCTTTTGCTCTTATAAAGTTAATGGTTTTTATAACAACGCTTAATACACTTTCCATTTTTAAAATTTTTCCACATAAATTGCCCTGATGTTTATACAATGTTTATACAATGATATGCCACCAAGATCGTATTGCCGGCAGCGACGGCTTCATTAATAACCATTTTAACGAGTCCCCCCATTTTTACCAACCATGGCAGGGGCTCCATCGGTTATGATAGCTGATAAATTTTTCATAGATAAGGAAAACCTTTTCATCGTCGTTTTTAATGCATCGAATAAATCTACAGACTTGGTTGTGTCTTTTAACGATACTAAAGTAATTATTTCTTCCGTGATATTATAATGTTCATCGATTCCTCTTATAAAAATTGCCAATTCTGCCGTATCAGAAGGGTCAGTGCTTTCGTCCATGGCTAACGAATAAAATTTAAAATTAGTACAATTGCTTTTTAAAGACTTTTCAACTGAATTCCCCAACTCCTCAATTCTTGTGGCTATAGTTTGGTGTGATAAACTGATTTTAGAAAAATCCAACTTTTTTTCCGGGCAAATTATGTTTGCTAGGCTTACCATACATTTTTTTATAAATTCGCCATCAATAAAAGGTTTTGATTTTTTCGCTATTAAATTTGCTACGACATAACTTGCTTTTACAATGTTAATATTTTGAGTAGCTGTCTTTTTAAAAAAATTTTGTTCCGACGATAGCCCTTATTTTAGTTCTGTGATTTTATCTTTACGGCAAATGCCGAGATATACATCATATTTTGCGGCATGCTTTTGACTATAATGTCGTTTCAAATTGTAGTCTTTAAAAACTGGCACAAAGTCCCTACAAATTAAGCAAAGTGCTTTATAATTCTCCTCAATAAAAAAGTATTTCTCCGTCCAGTTTTCATTAAAAAATCTTTTTTCATCTTCAATTTTTCTTTTTCTGGGTTCTGCTTGATTTTTTAATGACAATGAAACTGAGACACAAGGCACCTACCGGTACAGTAGAAGAGATTCGATTCAATCTCAAGTAGAGAGATCCTGAACTATCAACTCTGAAACTCTTCCAGAAATGATTACTGATCGTGGACCGGTCAGGGATCCCTTTTATAGACTCGGATAGAATTTTCTGGAACAACCCGAGCTGTAGCAGATGCGCGATTGGGGCAAGTCTACGGTGGTGCGGTGCGTGGCGTAAGAACTGGGCACGTGGCCATGCGCCAAGCTCACGCGGAGAACGAGATTCAGCGAGAGGAAAGCCAACGGGTCGGATCGATTTGGCGAACTTTCGCGAACGTTCGATGGTCCCTTTTTCTGTGAAGGGCTCCCTTGGCAAAAAGGATTAGGAAATCAAAATACCATGCAATATACTGCATACAAATATTGTAATTCTTCAAAAAAAATTTCACCGTCGAGAGGATACACACATAATTCGAAACGTAAATTCTCATGGCATACTAAGATGTTTTTATTTAAATTTTTATTTCAAAATAAATGTCAACGAATCGATTATACATGAAAAATATTGCAAACATTTATTTTTTTTAATAAAAATGTGTAAATTTAAATATTTTCATAATTTGCGTTTGGGCCGCATTTTAAAGGCTTTTGGGCCGCACTTTAGACAAGCATGCGTTAAAGTATTGAAATATATTTAACCAATGACAAACCTCCAAACGATTAGCAACGAAATATTTAACGCCTATGATTGGTTTATTTCCGTCTCAGCGCCACCTTTCCTTTTACGCTTCCACTACCGGACTCCTATGTAAACAAGCCCTTAGAGGGCGCTGCGTCGCCCGAAAAATTCAGAACGCTTTTTTTTTTTCTTTCTTTCTTTCTTTTTTTTTTGGGGGGGGGGGGTTGCAAATGGCGTCTGTAATGACGAAGTCTTAAACCAAAACTTATACAGATTATAATATCATGTGTTTTTTTAATAAAAGTTGTGTGTGATATTAATCGTCTGATGCATAGTGTCTTAAGCCTTACGCAGTAGATTATGTCATGGCGGGCCAGCTAGCCATGCTGTTATAATACAAATAGTTTAAGTGTATTGGAGCTGATTTTTTTGGCTCTTGCCCTTAGTGAGAATAAGGAAAAAAAAAGTAGAAAAGTGAGATCCAAGTGGTGCAAATCTTGCGTGCTGCAAAGAAGCAAATATTCCCACGTTATTTTATGAAAGAACTTCAGTCAGAACCCAGTGATTGGAAAAATTACTGAAAGGATGGATGAATCCTCGGGTCGTTATCTGTTAAATCTGGTATCTAATAATTCCTGACGTCAGAAAGATGGATACTAATATGAGAACTGCTATAATCCCGCACGAACGCTTAACTGTAACATTACGATATTATTTAGCGGCGTTCATGGGTGTGAGGCTCGAAATGACGCATGATGATTATTTCTTCACACTTCAAATTGAGCGTCCTATTTTCCCGTCTACGCGATCACTTGGCATGATGCTGGCTAGATGTCAAATGACGCATGATAGGACGTGAAATAGGATCGTCTAAATCGGCCTTACACCTACATTTATTACTACCGTCTAATACCGACAGTCAGTAACATGATTCATAGAACTGGAAATATTTGGAAATAATCTCAAAATATTTTTAGCTGTCGTTTCTATACATCAAAATTTAGGAACAGGCATAATTTTGGACGAAATAAATTCATTATATCGAAAAACTTCAACAAAACCTAGATTTTAGTTACGCAATTTATATAAATAACGCTCCTCGTTTTTTCCAACGAGGTCTTAATAAAATTAGAATTTTTGAGGTAATTGATTTATTCATTTTGCCTATTGGTTCGGAACGCAAACAAGGACTCCGCTTTTACGAATATCAGGCAGAACATAAACATTTACATTTACAACAAAGAAAACATATACATTTACAACAAAGAAAATTAAAGAGTGATTTAATTTTGTTGTACAAGGGACATAAACTGCAGGCCATTACAGTATTTAAAATCGCTGTTCTTCAAAATTCTGCATACGTTAACACCTGGCCCCCTACTGATATCCGACAACAAACAAACAAAAAGCTTCCTTAGTAATGAGCAATCCCCCCACCCCACCCCACCCCGGCTCAATATTTCTTTTGCTTCAAACGATATCATCAAGAAGTCTTCAAAAGAATAATATTATTAAACAAATGTCCAGGTGAATTACTTCATCTGTCAATAGATGGCCTTGGGTATTAAGCAACACATTGAAAATAAACGTAAAGTGATAAAATTTAATACATGCATTCAGTTTAATCGAATATGTTTAATTATCAATATAAATCAATATGTTTATGTTGTTGTTGATAATGCCCCCTGGTTGGAGGTTCCATTCACAAGGTCCTAATAGGCTATTGGACTGAAAGAGGTGGCTCCTCTTTTGAATTAGCACCACAAGGGTCGGCGTCCGAATTCGCTAAATGACCGGTCCCGTAATTTTGAACCGAGTCAAGTGACGAGACCGGAACACGTGACCCCGCACCTCCAGAGGTAAATTTGAAAACTTGGAAGACATTGCAGCCACGACCTATTTTACGTGCCCCGGCCACCATTAGTGAACACGGCGGTGGATTTGCAGCGACGAGCATCGAACCAGGGACGCTCAGATCACTGTCCCGCTGCTCCTGCCAACTGGGCCAACGCGCCCATATAAATCAATATACACAAAGTAAACATCCCGTTTATACTTAGATGTTAGCCATCTTTGAAGTTAAATCGTGTCATCCCCATTTCCTCGAGCAATGCAATTCGGAAAACTAACTCACTCTTTGTGTGAGAGAGAGAAAGAAAGAGAGTATTGAAAGAGATGGCCAAAGTGTCCTAGCGGTTAGCGCGTCGGGATTCGGCACACGCCACTGTATGGTCTCATGTCTTAGCCGGGTATGGACACAGAATTTGCAAGCTGTTAAGAACATCCGTGAAAGGAGGGAACGAGCACCCCAGTTGATGCCCCTGAGCAATGGCGTAGCGAGGGAGGGGCAAAGGGGTCTATCATGCCCCGGGGGCCACTCGCAGAGGGGCGTCAAATGGTCTATCTTTTTAACTATTTCTATATATTATATTACCATATGTTTTTCGGGAGGGGGGGGCGCCAAAAAGGTATCGGGCCCCGGGCGCCAGTTATACTCGCTACGTCACTGCCCCTGAGGGTGCTTGGTCTAAACTGTGGTGGCATATTCAAAGCAGCGATTCACCTCCAGAAGGACTTTGTTACTAAGTCAGGCCCTGTCTGATGCACTGGACGCATTGAAACGAGTGGAAGAGAAGTTAGAAATAACGGTATAAAGGAATTTACATCTACATAGTATCAGAAATAATTTTAATTAATTGAATTAAATAAATGAATAAAAACTAAGGCTGGCAATTTATATTTTCTAAAGTTTCCTGGTAACTATTTATTGCTCCATGTAATAATGAACAGAACTCTCATGTACGTTAATAAAGGGGTCTTGTACCTGCTAAATATTAAGCAGAGTTAACTTAATACTAACAGTTAGAGAGATTTTGTGAACACGTCCAAAACATGGAAAATTTAAGCTGTTAGAGTAACAGGGTAATGTATTTTGTAACATTATTCTCTACTGGTAAATTTGCGTCACACATGTAACCCACTAAACCTTAATGAAGGATCATAAAGTAACCTAATGTTCCAAAATTTTCTGATCCTTTAATCGGCGTGGTATCTTTAATGAGCTAGTTACCTTAATCTCTGGCACCAGGATTCTGCAAGGGGTGTGGCTTCCTAACCGGAGGAAATTAAAACGCGAGTAGAATATTTTAAAAAGCTAACAGCACAAAACTTGATACGTCTCAACGTAAAAACTAAGTGGATTTTAAAATAGAATTATAATAAAGGTTATTAAAAGGCATGATAACGTTTACTTACAAAGCGATGAAAGGTTTTGTTTCGAGTAGGAAGAATGTATATAGAATAATTTACAATTAATTAAATAATATACAAAACTTTTAAGAAGGGGGAATTTTTTTCTGCTTGAATTGTTCTGGGGAATTTCAAGTTTCGATAAATAAATAAAGAATATATATAGGAGTCAGATAAGTATAAATAACAAGAGTGCAATCACCGTATATTATGAAAGCATTTAAAGGCAATAACACGCACACGAGCCTACCGGGAAACCGTACAGAACGTTTGTTTTACGCAGTCTGCGCACGCGTCTTGTTAGCACAAGGGGAGATTGGATATGCTCTACCGTTTCATTCCAGACCACGGGCATCAAGCGAGGTTTTGCCCGATTGGCGTGTTTGAATGGCAAGGACGTTAACCTCCGAACGGATGAAACAACGGCATGATGTCCATTTTCTATTTACGTTGACCTGTGTCCGAAAAAAATGGGGGGGAAATTAATGCAAGGAAATGAAAATATGGAAACAATCAGACTTCAGAACGGAATTACGGAGAGAGGATCGCTATGGGTCAATTCGCACCGGTTATTTTTTAAATAATAATAATTAAAAAAAAAAAAGCCAGACGATATAATGAGAGAATTCGCCGCCAGAGAGAAAACCAGGTTTGTGTTATATATGGACAATGATCTCTATCACGTCTGAAAAAGAATGTCGCAGAACAAAGGAAGGAAAATTATCGCAGAATTTCCGAATTTCGTAGTTTACCAAAATGCACGTGGCCTTGTATGGAGGAAAAAAGATATTTTTCCCTGTCCAAATTTAAGGGAAAGGACTTATTTTGAGATGGTAGAAAGCGATACATTTGCTTGATGATCACTATTGCACAGTGGCGCACCCAGGATTTTTTCTTGGGGGGGGGCGGGAGGGGGTCGAGATGAACGGATAAAAATATTTATAATGCAAAATCAATATTCATAATGCAATTTCTATCTCTTTGGGGGGGGAGGGCCCCCTGGACCCCCCTCTGGGTGCGCCACTGCTATTACAGAATCCCTGCATAAGAAACACGAGCAGAATCTTGCAGTGTAAATACTCAAAGAGATGTAATAAACATTTCTGAGAGTCAGATTTTAAAAGTATAATTAATACTTTTAAAAAATTTCTGAGAAATAAACACGTGAAGAAAACAGCTCCCCCAAAACAAGGGTGTGAAATTTTCCTCCTCTTACAGTACTGTGAACTTTTGATGCCTCTATACAACAGCTCACTGCCAGAGATATCAAGAGTTTAATTTCACCTTCAACCTTATTTGTTACACGTTGGAATAATTATTTAGTTAGGATCATTTAAAAATTCTGTTTGAACTTCTTTAATGCAACACCACGGTTCAAAAAATAAGGACGATATATCAAGTTGACAGGCAGTAACAGTTTGGCAGTGACAGTTGTAAAACAGCTTGTAAATGATACACCCCACCTGCTGGACTGTGCCTGAGGGATTGCGTCTTCTCCAGTACAGGACAAAGAGCTGACAAGAAGATGGACGAATCTGATTTCAGTATTCTTTTGTATTTCCGCAATTTTAAGTTTTACTACAAGATCCTACCATTTCAATACAGCAAAGACATTAAAACTGTCTATTTAAAAAAAAACGATAATGATTGCTGAAAGATACATTTAAGGGTAAAGGACTTTCTCTGCAGATGGGCATCGAATACATGTTTCGTGATTGGAAAAATCAGAGCAAATCTGCATATGCTCTCCAAGCAAACACATTTGGTTTGGTTTGGAGCGCTACAGTCAGCTTTTTGCTACACGAGGGCTAATTAGACCGGGACCTACAGTTTAGAGCCGATTCCGAACGGCTAGAAATATCCATGTCAACAAAGGGACTGGAACCCATAGGATCTGAACCAAATGCCAGCGCCCTAGCCCTTCGGCCATCAACTGGCTCTGCATATGCTCTTCGAGAAACAACAAACACATTTCTTAAACTAGGCGCATTCACTGAATATATATTTTGTTCCTACTAATGGTAATAGAGGGTTTGAAACTTTTACAAAAAGTAATAAAAATAATAATAAATTTTCTTTCTCAAGAGTTATTAACTACATCTATTTCTTTTAAAATAAAGTAAAAGTTCTGTTTAAATGAATTCACTGAACGTAGTTGCGATGGTCGGTTAGGAGCGCTGCGGTCATCTTTTGCTACAAGAGGGCTTATCAGACCTCATTCATTACAGAGATCGGAATCGTAGACTGAAATTAAATTCCCGCAGAATGAACATCACTCATTATCAATTTAACGACATCCGAATGCGGCAAATTCAATGAACGCAGAACTTTACAATCTAAACTCTCGCCATAAAACACAAATCAAACGATGGAATTTAATTGAAACGGATAATGGAATCGGGTAAGTGGCCGCTATCATCGCTCGCCGCAGAGCAATGCTTACTTAGAACCCCCGAGGAAATAGTAATGACCAGTTTGAGAAACATGATTCGGAACACAATGCAGAGAGCTTCATAAATGTGACGCCTCGGGCGTGCCTCAAAAATAGCCCTCTGAAGATATATCACGTTTATCTGACATACTGTGCTACTAAGATATTGAGAGATAGTACGAGGAGTACTTTTGGAGAATAAGTGACAGACCAACTTCTGATCTCAATTAAAATCCACATAAATTATCGTCATAACACACTGATATCATTATAACCGACACAGAAAGAAATGTGCTGTTGGTACAAGGTTAATGGCGGTAAATCTAGCTTCATATAAATCTGATGATCGAAATAGCGGAATCTGTTTGGTAAAAGCTTACAACGACAGAACAACAACAAAAAAAAAACAAAAAAATCCACCCTTTGAACTCACTTTCACAACTGTCAAGGACTTTAATGTCAATTGAAATCAATACAAAAGGTGGTAGAAAAGGCATTCTAATCCGAAAATTCCCAGCATCCACTGGGATAAGCTTAAATGGAACAGCACAGGTCTCAAGGATACGGAGTCCCGGTTGGTCCCCGATGTTGACAGCCGGTCGTTCGGTAGCAAAAAACAATAAAAATTTTTTTTTAAATATCGGACCTTTAAACAAACATGCGACAAATAACAAATGAAAAAAAACATAATAGGAAAAAATATATCTACAGTGAAATATTTCTAAGGCGGCCAGTAATCGTTCCGAAAAAAAGGGGCGTTTTGAGGGTTGGCCGACTATCACTCAAGTTTCGCTGCATATTCAGTCAAACATCTCTAGCCGGCCACCTACCTAAACAGCCCTATTATGTTCAAAACCGATTCAAAACTCCATTACAGCCAATGTTATGGAAGACAACCTATTTCCCCCGGCCACCCCTCAAAACGGCTGCTTTTTTTTCAAAACCCTGACTGGCCACCATAGAGTAGTTTCACTAGTACATGAAGAGCGAACGTTCTTTGACGGTCTTCATATACAGTGGAAGGAATATGATGTACATAGTATCTTTATGTATACTTCCTTCATATACATAGAGAGGAGCAGAAGATGCAAACAAAAAAGCATAAAAATTACAATTTGACACATTGCTGAGGTTAAACGAGTTGAGAAAGGGCCGGCGTCGCCGATAGGAGACTCGGGTTCGAACCCCGATGCTGTCAGATAGTCGTTGAAATATTCGGGTCAAATTTTCCTTAATAAAAATTTAATGTAATTCCGCTTACAGAACAGCTTAACTCTGATGTGTTCGATGGCAGCCGTGACATGAACACCCATGCTATGCAGACACAAAACATTCATTCCCACAGGATAAATTTGGTAGGCAGTTCCACATTTTTGAGAGTTTTTACCATTTCCCCTTGATCAAAATTTTTGTTTTTCGAAAATCTTGTTACATAACGTTCATTTTCAACTCCAAAATTCGTTTCAATTACCCTCATCAGTTTGCCCAGCGGCAACATATCGATTCATTACAGATCGCATCACTCAAAATGTTTCTCTTCCTTTCATATCTGTACCACGAATAGGTCCGAATTCGGCAGAATATCTGGCCAAAATTACTGCTAGTACTACATATATAAAGGTCAAATGAAATCTGCCAATTGCAGTTTCATCCAAGATAGAGGAAGCAAATGATGGGCTACGGAGAGATTTTTAAAGGATACGTGACTCGATACAATTCGAAAAATGTTTTGATGCCAACTGCTCTCTTTCCGCTCTGGCACTGAAAAATCAATACACATTCCCTAAAGATGGTCCACGTTTGAGCGAGATTTGAATGTATGGGGAGGGGTTTTATAGGGTCTGGAGGCTGAAATATGGCACGATTGGTGCGATTTCAGCGTGCGGTAAATCATGGATCGCATGTCTGTGGATAAAGCACATTTCTGGTATATAACTGATTTCAATCATGTAAAGAGTTAGAACTCGTGTAGTATTTCCCCCCCCCCCCCAATATAATGGAAGAAAAATGAATAAATCGTCTGGAAAAGTCTGAGCGCCCTGGATATAACAGATATCCCAGAAAAAAAGAAAGAAAAAAAGACCATTTGAATCCAGTTTAAAAAACTTATTTTAAATCAATGTCTTTACTGATTTCTGTTGGTCTATAACGGTGCACAAGTATGCTTTTATTGATTTCTACTGGTCTATACTGCAACACCAGATTACATCTATTACTTCCATTTTTTTTTACTAGTAACAATAAAATATCGGTGAAAATTCAGTATAGTTCATAGAAGTATCAGTATAGTTCATAAAGACCAGGGGTGTCAAACTCGCGGCCCGCGAGGAACAATTTGCGGCCCGGCCAATATATTGGCACACAATAATATATAATAAAATAACCGACGCAGAATTATAATAAGATAGCAAGAATTCGCTAAATGTTTTTTTTAATGATACTCTTTTTTGCTATTATTAAACAAAATGCATATATTTATGTTGAATATACTGTAATTAGGTAAATAAACCCACGTTTCTATTAATATTGATTTTTTTTTTGCAGCCCACCTATAGTTAAACCTTGTTTGTTTGGCCCAGGGTAGCCTTTGAGTTTGACACCCCTGATGTAGACTGTTCAGGTGATATCGGTAAATTATGTTGTTATGCACAAGATCTTACAAAAGAGTAAACTGATGTATCTGCTAACATCACTTCATTATTGTTAAATACTCTAAAGCAGGGGTTGGCAACCCTTTTCAATTCCTACTATTAGTTCACACTCTCTCTATATATATCTTGTTCAAATTTTCAATCGTTAATAAAAGTACTTTTTATTCATCCACTCAAGTTCAAATACATTTTTTAAAACTTTTAGTGGATGGCACTTGATGTCAATACAGTTTTTTCAAATATTAATTCATTAATTCAATTTAATTAATCAATTTTAGTTTTAGACCTAGAGCGTCTCTTGCTCTTGAATAGTAATTTCCCTCTTGTTACTGTGTAAACGGTAGCATTGCGGTATCGCGGGCTTCTCCCGTCCTGTAGGCTGCGAGATCGAATCCCCAACCTGACAAACTTTTTCTCTCTCTTTCCCCCCTCCCCCCCCTCCTAATCTCGCACAGTAGGCAAGGTTCTGGCACGCAATCCCTTTTTTTCAATTCCTACTATTAGTTCACACTCATTTTTCTTTGTTGACCTAAGTAGGAATTGACTTTAATTTTTTATTTTTTTTTTAAATATATTACTTGTTTACTAAGAGGACATATTTCAGATATGTAGGAGATCGACGGGCACCTCTGGATAAAGAGGAGGAAGGGGGGGGGGTTAATATTCAAACGCGAGAATATAAATGCGACGCAAATTTTTAATACATAAATTCAAATTTTAATTTAAATAAAACAATCTTAAAATTGATAATTAACGCGATATTTGATATTGCAACTCTGCGGCCAACTCGTTGTAATGTGGTTCTCAGGCACTGGTCCAAATGAGTGTCAGTGAGGCTTGATCGGCAGAGCCTGACTAAGGCAGGGGCATACGGGGTAGTTGCCCCGGGCCCCTACATCAGAGGGGGGCCCCAAATCGAATAGAAAGTTTAGTATTAAGTATTAAGTTCTTCATTACTAAAGTAGTGAAGCAGAGGGGGGCCCCCAAAGAAGTTTTTGCCCCGGGCCCCAATTAGGCTAAGTCGGGCCCTGTTGATCGGTACTTTGATTTTAAGTATTTCATATTGGAAAACGAAGATCCAGAAGCGCATGTCGGCGCTCAAAGAGAGTTCAATTTCAGACCACATTTTCTTAACGATGGGAATCTATTTCAATTCACTAAATTCCAGATTTTTCTTCGTTATGACGTGATTTTAATTCAGTCTCATTTCTTATATTTATAATTTCCAATTATAAGTCTTCCATATTGGAAATATCAAAATACGTCGCGATTTTATGAATCACATCGTCCTCTGTATGAGAGAAAGGATTGGTAAAAAAACGTCAAGAATGCCTCCAATTCGTAGAATTCTTCAAATCTGGAATTAAATTCTTCCAATAAGGAATCAAAATGTTTGGCAAAATGATAGGTGGTAGCATTTCCATTGCAATAATTTTCTATCACCATTTTTAAATTTGGGAAATGTGATAAAATATTTTTCTCCATGTGCGATTTTCAGAGTGCCAATTTCATTACAACTACAAGCGTTTGTTGTTCAAATATCTAAAATTTAGATATTTGAAAGGCAGACACTTCGCGGGCACCGCGTTGCCGACCCCTGCTCTAAAGGTACCAATAACATTCTACATGCAATAGAACTGATATCAATCAATTGTTCTACTGTATTTCATATCCATGTGGTCTTTTTAAAGTATTTTGAGATACTGCTCAAGATTCAATAAGTATGTACCACTAAAATTAGCTCTTTAGTGCCACAAGGATAGATAGAAAGTCAAGTGAGATTTAAATATAGACGTTATGATAAAAATGTACAGCTTTTATTGCATTTTATTTATTTGCAATCTATGTTCATAACACATAGTAATAACACCAACATTTAACAGTTTTGAAACATTAAAGTATAAACAGTGCTAAGCTAGATCATAAATAAATTTCATCTTGAAAATCTGGACTGTAGTTAACGGTGTACCATTCACAGAACTAAAATATTTAAAATTTAGTTTTAAGTTTGGCATACAGCAAAAAGAGTGTTACGACCGTAGGAGTCAAGATTTGATTTTTTTTCATAATTATCGTAATTTATTATTTAAAGCAATATCATAAAAATGAAAAAAAAAAAAAACAGTGTTCCTGAGTTCCTTATTACGTTTCCTAATTTGTGCCATTTCATCTTAACATTTTCAAAAAATTTGCTACCTATAGTTTTTAAATAAATATGAATTTCTAATTTTTTTCCCTCACAAAAAGCACAGTCTTTGATAAAAATAACAAATTTTGAACCCTAAAAATAAAAAAGGCCTTTTTAATTATAAAGAGGCTCCTCTTTATAATTAAAAAGCACTAATGACAAAAATTTCACGTGATGTATTTCGAGTTTGGTTTTTAAGAAGCGTTTTCTAAAAATGTTTTAATTTTCTCACACACAATCTGTGTGTGTGGGGGGGGGGGGGGAATTAAATTTTTAGCCAAATTTTAGAACAAATTAAGGTTGAAACATCGTGCAATCACCGTCTGCATTAGCACAAAAACCATGGCTCTAAATTAAGTAATTAAATTTATATTACTAAAGAATTAGGCTATATCAGGTGTGGCGAACCATTTGTTGTGCACGTGCTCCCAAAAATTTAAAAGTAATATTCCTTCACATACCGACGTGCCAGCCAGTTTACTAAGAGGAAAAAAAACATACTTTTACTAAGAGACTATACTTAATTTTAACAAACAGGTATTGTGCAATTAAAAGCACAAAATTTATACCGAAACAGTAATAAAATATTTCGTATAAATTAAATAACAAAAAAATATTATAAGTTATTAATACGGTTTTGGCTAATAAATATTGATACTGAGTCTCTAAGAGTAAAAACATTTGCCGAACTCCACTCATCAGCCCGCCTCTCCAGATCATTTCTAAAATAGATGCGCTTTTGTTTCTCTATAGAACTGGACTGGAAACCTATTATTCGTATTTCAAGGTCCTCCCAGTTCAACTTTGTCAAAAATTGAGCCTTTGAGTGCCTCTCTGGCGTACCGGTAGCCTTGGGCCGAGGTTTCGCACTTGTTATGGGCTCCCCAGCAAAGCATAAATAACTAGGCTGAAAGAAAATGAATTCCATATCCAGAATTTCTCGAAATGTTTACGGATGACTGACAAAGGGCAATCACTTCGAAAAGAACCATCGTCTATTACGAATTGTGGCACAAATTTAGATCGCAAGAATATGACGAAATTCGTACAGCTCTACCAGGGTACATGTAGGCTGGAAATGTATATTTCTGCTTAAAGCACCGCCCCGCGGGATGGCCCTATACATGTTGCCATCGCTGAGTGTCAACAAACGCCAGTTCTGGCACGCGTGCCAGATGTTTGCCTTATAAGATACTATTTTTATTTCGCTTAAGATTTATTAACTATCTCAGACAGTGAATAAAACCAATAATATAAAGCGAGTCAATAACGCACTCAAACTATTTAACTACACAGCTCGATTTTAGTAAATCCTTTTCTACCCACGACCTTGTAAGCTAAAAAAGGTTTGCAAACCACAAAGGTTATCATTCTATAACTCCTAAATGCCAATGCTCGTTCATTCTATAACTACTTAGCGGAAAATATTAATTTTCCAAGAATTCAAAGGAAAAAAGATAGTGAAAAAAAAAAATCATCAAAACTTAAAAGTACAAAAAAAAATGCGCTTTAATGTGAAATTAAATGCATAAATAAAATTGCAGATAGTCTTAGCATTTTCCTATATAACAAAGTATTTAACGGCCAGCGCATAAATACTGACTTAAAAATATTTAAATGACTCCTTTGAGCAGGAATAATAGGGTACTTTTTTAATACAAAAGCAAACAACAGAAATAGTAAAAGAAATTAACCGAAAAAAATATCTTAATCAAATTAAAGCAGCTATTAAGGAAATATAAAAAGAAGTCTTTTATTTCGTGTTTTGTTCTCGTTAATGGGATATTTCCCGTTAAAACAAAAACGGAAAGAGAAAAAAATTAGTATTCAACTGGATGAGCGTGGTTTTTGAACAATTATGCTTTTTAGCTTTTTATAAACTGTAATTAAAGCGCTTAAGCTTGCAAATAAAAACAATGAGCAAGAATTTAATATTTTGAGGCAGTCGCTGTCCCCCAAAATAAAATATGCAATTTGTTGACTTTACACAGTGCATTTAAGATATTTCCCTTAAGGTAAGAGTCGGTAAACTCATTTAAATATTTTTATCGGGCGAATACCTGTTTGAGTTTACTGTATCAATTCATTTTTTTTTTTAAATGTGAGAACGTTACTCTCTCATTTAACTAGTGACACTTATATTCTACTTTTACCTACTTTTTCGACTTAATTACTTAATTTCTTAGCGAACGCGAAAGTGCCTATAACCAGCAGAACAGGTATCTCATGAACAACAAAACAGCGCACTCGGGCACACCAGACACAAACCACGGCAGATATTAGCCTATTTTATTTTCCGTCGCGCGACGATTAAAAGACCATTACCTCTTCCCCGGCGCATCTCTCATTACATTTAATGGTAGCTTTCCTGGAAACTTCTTTATGTCAATGGAAATTCAAGCAGTATGCTGCTCAGACACAATACAACCTGATCTGGTTACTTAGAAACGCAAACGCCTTCGCCTCACTGACGAGATACTAAGTCAAAAGAAGAAGAGGGAAAAAAAAAAAGTGATATTTTATGTAAAACAATGAAAATGAACTGTATATTTTTCAGCAGTACTCCTAAAATGTACAACAAATACACGGTGTATACAACACACCGTGGAACTATTCCCTACGTTATATCCGAAACTGGAGGTCACCGCACCTAACAGCTTTCCACGTAGCTTATCTAACTTATCTGCAAAAAATCTACCTCAGTCGTATTGAATCAGAATGGACATGAGTCGGAATGGAATATTTCCACTGCAGTTCTAAGATCCCAAAGGCACACCAGAAATATGAGGTTCCGGAATGCAAAAGTAATTACTTAAAAATACCTTTAAAGACAAAAATCTCTAAAAGTTGAAATTAAAAATGAGAAGTTTACAAGGATTTTTAAAACAGCGAATAAATTTTTTGGAGACACGATAATGTGAAAAATAAAGTACATGATTGTGAGGAACGTTGCTATGGTAGCCAGGGCCGCCCAGAGACTTTACGGGGCCTGGGGCAAACTTCTGTTGGGGGCCCCAAGAAATCTGATTAATCGAATAAATTTTTTTAAATTTTTTGGGGGCCCCTTTTTTCAGGAGATTATTTTGAATTTTGAAGTACGGTACAAGTTTCAGAATTTTCTTTCGGAGGAAATCTAATAAATAAATTTTTTAAAATTTTTTGGGACCCCCTCCGGCAGTTGGGGGCCTGGGGCAAAGTGCCCCAGTTGCCCCCTCCCCCGCTCTGGGCGGCTCTGATGGTAGCCCCCCCCCCCCCCATGCGCATAACCCTTTCGCCATTTATCGGCACAATGCATCCTAATGCATCCTAAGTTCAGTTGGGAGGAGAAACTCGATTACGCAGGTCCTACCGACAAGCGGTAGCCTGACCCCTTACGAACATTTATTTCTTTGTATTCCCATCAAGTTATTTGTGTGAATGTTTTATGTGTACGTCAATAAACTTAATTTTCGCGTCTATGAAAGATTTTTATGCGTCCAGTAGTATATGACAAAAGAACCACGACAATGATATTCTTCGAAATAATGCATATAACTACTTAATATACAGCCCAAGTTATACTTAATACATAGCCCAGAGTTAAGAGCCACTTGGGAATGTCTACATACTCAGATGAGCCGAAGAAGAAAGCGGTTATATTTCATACGAAAGAAATTCAAAGCGGTTTTTTTTTCTGTCTAGTGATTTATAACTCTCCGATTGTTAGAATAATTAATATTACTAAAAATCTTAACTGGTTTTAATCTTTAACGATTACTTTTCTTTTAATAGTTTTGTCAAATTATTCAAATCTGGTAGACATTGAGCTGTAGCAGTTCGTAGCAATTCAATAAGATGTTAATTATAGATGGACAAAAAAAAGTGTGGAATAAAAAATTTATAAAAAAAAATTCAGATAACAATTTATAAGACAATCTTGAGCCCCAAATGAGTGAACAGTTGCAAAGAAAGTAACAAAGAGCCACACGTGGCTTGCAAGATGCAATTGGCCACCCCTGATGCAGACTAAAATATTATTTTAAAAAAATCCTTTAAGCTCAATTCTAAGAACAAAAATAAAAAAATAAATAAATATACTTTGGGGGCGAAAAGTTTATTGAATCATTTGGAATTATTGTCAAATCAACACTTCTTCACATCGCCAGGGTGGCTCAACAGTTCAAGCATGCGTTGGCAGAGCGAAAGATTCAAGCCCAGACGACGTAGAAAAAATTTTTTGGCGGTACACAAACGGACTAGACTTTGGGCTAGATTTCTTGGGAACCTTCATCGCTCCACTGTAGCAGAGAAAAAAATAAGAATGAACTCTGTTAATAGTAAAATTGTAATAGTTATTCCGCTTCCTTCGAACTTGTAAACAACTATAGGGTGCTGAATTCGGGGGAAAACATTTCAGAACTATGTATGTCTATCACGACCATTATCAACTAAAAACAATATATTTTTACCGTTTCACCTGCCTATACTAATGATAAGTTCTTAATAACGTAAGAAAATCAGTCAGCCAGATCTGTCACAACGGTTAAACATTGAATTTTAATATCCTTTGTACCTCGGCCTGATATTTTTATTCTCCTTAGTGTAAAGTTCATCTAAATCTTCTATATTCCATTCCTGCTGTTTTTTCCCCCCGATAAAAACACAAGGCAAATAAATTAAGTTTTGCAATTTTAATGATCGGCTACATTTTACGGGCATGAATTTTTAGAATACGTTGAATATTTAATATTCTTTGGAAGAACGCCGAGGCCTCTTCGTGGCCTATATCCTTTTTAAATTCCTGATAAGAACGGATCAAGATTGTGTATTTTGAAATATTTACGTACCATGCTAGTGGAACACGTGCAGTCATCTAACTGAATACATTATCGGCACATTACATCGTCTCAGGAACACATAATACAGTTTGTTCCCAGATTTAAGGACTACTAATATTTCTAGCAAAACTGTTTTTGCTAGGAAGTTTCGAGATGCAAAGTAATCCCTCGACAATTTAGAGTCCATGAATCAAGACAATTCCGATGATTGTGGCGAGGATTTGGGGTTGAACCCTGTTCCCAGAAAGAAAAAAAATGGCCCCGAAACTGTATTCATTTTTGCATCATACTGCATTCATTTACTTCCCAATTAGGGCCTTTTCACATAGGAGTCCGGTAGCGGAAGCGTAAAAGGAAAGATGGCGCTGAGACTGAAATAAACCAATCATAGACGTTAAAAATTTCGTTGCTAATCGTTTGGAGGTTTGTCATTGGTTAAATATATTTCAATACTTTAACGCTTCCGCTACAGGACTCCTAAACAGGCCCTGTAGTGAACAGGCCCTTATTCGGATTATCCGCGCATCTAAAAAAAAGTTATTTCAAATCGTACGAAACAGTGTTAACATGGTGCATAAATAAAGAAAGAAAACAGACCTTTTTCCAAGAGAAAAACTAAGAATCAATATAAGTTTTACTATTTTAATTAAAACCCATTCAAAATCGTTGATCTAACACTTTTCCACTTTTTAAAGTACACTGGGCCATCATTTAATTATCCATGTTTTTGTGCACACCCGTTCATTAATTCGTCCGGATAATCGGTACTTCAGACTATACATTTCAAAAATATTCCCCACCTACGCCTAGAAGCAAAATCTCGGTTACATTAATGATTCCATTTCACTGTATATATATTAGTGGGTGATCACAAAAACCAGATGCTCCGTTTCAGTCACGCGTCGCTTCCGATATTTGCTTTTTCGGAAGTCTACATTTCTGAAATTACAAGAAATTCCACCCGTAAAACGTTAGAAAATGTTATAAGCTCTCGGCTAACTGCTCTTGCAAATTGCCGCCCCTCTAGGCGTTATAATTTTTAAATTTCAAAGCTTACTACCGAAAACATCTGCTACGAAAATTCCTTAACGCCACGCTGTCAGCTGGGGGCGTCCGAATATCATAATAAAAAAGAATAGTATTAAATTTGTTGGATATTTTACGGCTGGAGCGCGTCAGATTTCAAATTCAGTTTCAGTAAAAACAGTAAGCAAGGTGCCTCCTGCCTAAAACCAGGTACTCTCACCTTCTGCCAAAGTAGGACAATTTACGCTGAAATATGGTAAAGGACATAATGCATTCCTCCTCCCCCCGAAATAATAATAATAATAATAGTAATAATAATTCATAGTTTCCCAGGCATGTGTTAAATCGATACGTCACGGTACAGAATGATACGATATTGTGCATACAATCGAGTTACTTGAATGGAGTTGCACATGATAATGTACTGAATTAATGAGATCTTTTGTGCTAATGTTCTAATCTGATAGATACCAATCTGTCAGATTAGAACATTAGCACAAAAGATCTAGATACACAGAAAGCAAAACTGTTGTATCACGTAACAGTTGAAAAGTGTTTCACGCGATTGTTGTTCTACATACAGACATTATTAGACACAACGACGCGGATTCCAAGGATTTCTTTTAAATGATCTATTTGTGAAAACATATCCATTTATCTCGTTATCATCGTTAATTCCATGCGAAATTTGCAAAGTACACAAAGTATAAAAGAAAACATTTTTTTTTTAAAGTAATACCTATAACTAATAGAGCACACTTGTAAAATTGCACTCAATAACTTAGCGCTTTATTTGAAAAAAAAATGTTATAATATATTAAAGCAGCTACCAAATAAAGTTAAGTTTTAACTCCAATATAATATGCTGTATAACTTCATTAATCCGGGAGCAAGGACTTCAAACTTTCCAACTTCAGATGGACGCCCATGGTTAAACACAGAAAATTTCACATCTCCTACTTTTTTAACTTTGTTGCATAAGGGTAAAAGAAGGGATTTTGGGGGATATTCCAGAGGACGATCACTGGATCGCTTGGCTGGAGATCTGACATAAAACAATCATTCTCAGCCTTACAGTACGTCAGAATTTCTCATGGTTCTCCAATTTTGTAATCTAAAGTATCCGGCAGTCCACCTCGCAAAGAACATTCATAATAAGATTACGATCCCAGAACACAGCGAGAGACTGTTGACAGCAGTATTGATCCCCAGAAGACGCGTCCTTTAAATTCATTGCCAAACAATATCTATGAGCTAACTGGAGACAAAATGCGACTAGACCAGACGTGTTAAGATTTATCGATCGGCTCGGCAAGAAAAAAGCAAGAAAGGCTGAACAATGAAAGATTTATAAGCTCTATCATAGCCATCTCTGTGATGAATCGATACCCTTTCGGACATTGTACAACTTAATGCACGCTTCATCATCTGGGGATTGTATTAAAAGGACATGCTGTTCTCTATTCATTCATGTCGTGTTAATCGCCTAATTATAATACTTCGAAGAACTATCTTTCTTGTATTTCACTTGCGTTTGCTATAAATGCGGGTATTCGATTTCATTCACGCGTCATGGGAATCTCAGACATCATAGATTATATGATATCGTAGATAGCATGTAAATTTAATTAACATCGATTTGAGGATTAAAATACATGAAAAGATATCCGTTCCATATAACTGGTGTCGACAAACCCATTAACTTAGTAACTGACGATCTTTTTTATCCGTGAACTTAATTCAAAAGACGGTAGATAGGACTTCTTTACTTTTTTTTTCTTTTACTTAAAAATTTATATGCGAGAAAACGTCACAAGCGAAATTCTTCACCCCGTTGTCACGGGCTATTGCGAACTTGACAGATTAATGATACATTATGAAACGTTTTGGCAAATTTGTAGCTTTAACGTGGAAAAAAATTATTTAAAAAATAAATAAGATTTAATGACATGCATTTTTGATGCGTTCCGTCACTTTGCCGGTACAACCAAATTTTGCATTAAAAACTTTGACCAATTCTTTCATAGTTCATTGTACACTGGTGACAACCACGAGGTAGACTCCCAAATTTATAAGCGACCAAATATACAGTTTAAGAGACAATGTTTAAAACGGCACAGTGAAATCAGAAATTCCATTTAAAATTAGAAATTCAAAACAATTGCGTCCAGCTCTTCTGTAATATTTTTTCAGTCGAGACGAAAAGATAAAGTTTGGCATCAAAGTACAGAACCGTTCACGCTAAAAACGAACTCTGTTCACAGTTCAGTTAGTTCAGTAAGCTTCACGTAAAATAATCATCGACTTAGTGAATATCAACATAACTCACGATACAGACAGACCAAAGATAAAGTGAACTGAACAAATATGTAATTGGTTCCGAAGTGCAGGGCAGCGACGAAATTATCGATGATTAGGCTAACTAAAAATCGCCGGATTCACAGACAGACAATATCGATCAATCAATCAATTTTTCAAAAAAAAAAAAATTTAAACAAAGAAGCCCAATTCGAAGAAACCAAGATGATTTAGTGATGATGCCAAGTGAAACAATGTTTAACGCGTTTTAAAATTATAGATTTTCGGTGCATTTAAAAGAATAAAATAAAATAAAAAAAATTTTTTAAATACTACGCACAGTTGGCAATTCATTGAGAAATACAAGGAACCACTGAAATTTCTCCTAAAAATGAAAAACGTCTCCAGTTCTGAAATAATAACACACCCCTGCCCTGGTATGATTGAATTGTATATTGTGCCGATATGAAAAAGATCTCTTCAAAAATTATTACTGTGTGCTTATTTGACTTTAGAGCTATAACCTCGTTTTATCGAATATTTTCCCTAGCCCCTTTGCAGTTTCCAAATGGAACTTTCACATCCATAAGGAGAACAACGCGTCAAGAAACTTTTCACAGCTTAGAGAAGCTTTGGCAGCTATTATAACTAGCGAACTCAAAATTCTAAAATTAGTGAACTCTTTTTTAAACTCAGACCAGGACGCACAACTAGCTGTAGACAGCCCGTCACTCAATTCTATGTGAGATAGCAATCATTCAGCTGTCGAAACTCGTGACTCACCGGAGAAACCTCGTGGAAGTTTTCGGAGAAAGTGTCGTCTTCAACGAGAGACGGGGAACAGCCATTGCTGACTGGCAGTAATTTGGTTAAAGAAGGAAGGGGGCGGACATCCCCGACATATGTTTGACGTCCGGACTTATTTTTACACACAGATACTGAGCTATTAGCAACAGCTGGGAATATTTATGGCACGGGAGATGGAAGACTTTTCATTCCGAAGAGCTTAATTGCCTCTTTTAATCATTCACAATAAATCACGGTAATGTCAGAGGCGTTTGAAAGATTTGGAAAGCACATGGCTCCCGGAATTTTAATGAAAACAGCCATCGAGTATAGTGCATAACGATTAGAATCGCAAGGCTAAAAAGATGTCCGATAGGACTGTGTTTTTACTCCTAATGGTCAAGATATAAATAACAAAATACAGTCGAACCCCGTTATAACGAACTTCAAGGGACCAAAGGTTTTGTTCGCTTTATCCGGTGGTTCGCTATATCCGAAGGGTTAAGAAAAATGTTAGAGTTCACAAAATGTATAACTCATTAGTTGCAATGTGTATTGAATAATGATGTATTTAAAAAATTATAAAATCTATTAAAAATGATAATTAATGAATTAAATTGACTAAAATCGATTACATTAAACTGATACAAAACTAATTAAATTACGTACAATAGGAAAACGGTGGGACCAAAATTTTCGTTCGTTATATACCGGGTTCGCTATCACGGGGTTTGGCTGCAATATACCACAGATGTTTTAAAGGAAAAAAAAAATTCCAGTAAATTATGTTTGTCCATTACTATCTCAGAAGTTAAGGAGGGGAAAAAAAAAACTAATATAAACAGAGTTCTATGTTACGAATCTTTCTATTTTGGGGTGTTTTCTACAACGCTAGCGAATATGACCACAATCACACATTTTATGTATTTTCTACACAATAAGACATCTAAACAAAGACTGTCCTTTTTCCTCTCAAGATCTATAAAAGGTTCATTCTACTTTATAGTCTATTGGAATTCAACCATACGGATTTTAAATGTACAAAACAATACAGATGAAAAGGTTTCATTCTTTGCCGTTATTTCTTTATGATAATAACAAATATTTCTGACATAGATTTCTCAATTCCTAGTTTAAAAATCATGTTCCTTATCAATCAATCACGTTAATGGTAAAGATGCAAATATCGTACAGAGGACTTACACAATAGAAAGTCAAAATACTATAGACTCGAAATGAAAATTTTAAGTAAATGTCATTCAACAATAAATACTTACAATTTGAGATAGATTTCATATTTTTCTGCAACTTAACAGATTTGTTATACATTTATACATTTATATATATATATATATATATATATATATATATATATATATATATATATATATATATATATATATATATATATATATATATATGACGCGGTGAAAGGCAAAATGATGCAAGTCAGTAAGTTAATTGCTAAGTCCAAAGTGTCTTTACTGCAAAAACTACAAAAAATTCCACTATAAATTGGACAAATTATAATTCATAAAAATTATTATAATATTGCAAATAATAATTATTTGCAATGCCACTATAAATTGAACATGGAGATTACATTTTTGCCCTCAAATAAAAAAAGTTGAAAATGTGACTTACACCACTTTGCCTTTCACCGCCTCATATAAATATATGTGTGTGTAAGTGTGTATAATTTGTTATATTAGGATAAATATTGGCAGTTTGATATTGACAGATTCGTTTACGCAAGCGAAACAGAAGGAAAATTTTTTCTCCCTCTACAGTAAATGTAAAAAGATAAAATACGTTTAAATCTCGTTCAATCTGGCAAAATGATTTTTATAAAATGTAATAAAAATAGTCTCTTACAGTATATAACTTCTGACCTAATAAAATTCATCTTAAAAATTATCATACAACAAATCAGGTAAAATTTCCAAAGAATATGCTAAGTTTCCGTACATTTAAAGAAATTTTCATAATGAATAAATCGCAATTATTAAAAGTAGACTTAAGAATAGATTAGTCGACACCGTCAAAAAAACAAATTTTCTAACGAAAAGTGTTCAGCGTATCGATTTCTGGAGAAAGAAAGGCAATGCAAATCTATCCATTTAAATAGCCAAGAATGCAAAGCAATTTATCGCATGACTTCGGATAAAATTAAATTCTCAACTCCAAGAGATACGACAGTGCGAAGACAGGTATGGTGCCCTGTTACTTCACTAAATGTCAAGCAGAATCATGAGTCCACTTACACGTAACAATTACACGTGTGAACAATGAAAAAAAAGTCCGAAAACAACACCCGAACAACGGATGCATAATATGTTTCAATTATCATACATTGAACTGTTTGGAGTTTCAAGTTTCTATCTTCCCGAAGAGGAAGTGGTTAGTGGACAGGCAAGTCTTGTCTCTGGCTTTCCTGAGGCGGAATCCATGAGTACATTTTTTTTCTCTCTCTCTTTTTCTATCGCTAGTAAGAACCTCGTTTTTGCTAAGCGCCAGACAGCGTGACGCTCCTCAGAGTACGACATCTGTAATCATACATTATCTCTTCACGTTTACGTTACGAAAAATAATGTTAAGGTGAATCGATAAAAATTATTTTGAACAAAAGATGGCAATTTTTAAATTTATATATACATATAAAAGAGCTCGTCTGTTTGTTTGTCCGCTATAGAATCATAGACTGTTTCACCCACCGGGACCAAATTCGGCACAGTTAATGTTTAGGACCCGAGAAACTTAAATCAGGAAAAATAAAATTTGGGGCTCAATTAGTTTTTTAAAATTAATTTTTTAATGATTTTTGTGCCTCTAAGAGATGCGCGACCACCTGTGGAGACCCTTCACCACAACCAACTGCGTTAAGAGAGATGGTTTGGGGGATGACGGGGGGGTCAAATTCCAATGCGCGGGAGGAAGAGGGTTGGGAATGACCTTTGGCCCTGGCTCCCCAAATAAACACAACTGGCCAGATGAACATGAAGAGCGGGGGTGCAGCCCAGTATTTTTTTGATGGAATGCATGAAAATTTTTATATCTATATATCTACCCGGGCAACGCCGGACAATAATGCTAGTTAATTTATATTTTTTCTTCTTACCTTTTACATGTGAAACAGGCTTTATGCCTAGACTTGAAAAATCGAGTTGAATCTTTGAATGCTAAGTTCAGTCATGAAATGAATCTCGTGAACATTTATTGGCATCTGGTTCACAGAAATTTTACTGGACAGTATGATCCAGTAAATTTATCAACCGTTTAAAATGCCCGTATTATAACTACCTTCATATCATAACTAGTTTTGCGAGTCGAACAGAAAGTAATCTTAAAATGAACAGCTATGTCTTAAACTGAACGACTAGTATTGAACAGCTAATTCGTAACATACCATCATGATTTTGTCTCTCTTTCAAAACGTTCAATAATTTAGAAAAATTGTTACTCAGTTTCAGTTTGTAGTAACAATGTAAGTGTGTGTGTAGGCGTCTCTTTTGGTGAAAGAAAAAAAGCTAACAATTGCAAAAAACCAAATACCCAGATATCTGCATCTATAACAATAAATTTTTGTGATATCCAGTAATTATAAAAGCAAACATGACTAAATTTTATCGAGATTTCTGAAACTCCCTCACATTACTTCGGGAAACAGTAAGTAGTATGATGCAGGGATAAAAGTCTTAAAATACGTTGATTAGATGAAAATGGAAAAGCAAAACATTCGATGGTTTTCTGAAAGCCTAAATAGTTAAAACCTTCATAATTTTCTGAATGCCTAAAGAGCGATCAATACTTCTTGTAAATGATGCTCGTGGGGTGTTGATTATCCCCGACCCCTCATTTCGAGAATAGACCTCTCCGAGGCAGCAACCTTAAAACCAGTCCCAGGTCTATTCTCTCCGGTGGCGGACAGTACATACCTCATCTTTCATATCAGGTATAAAAATAAGACAAATAAATAAAATCAAGAAAATTTAGATATGAGTACGTCATGTAATAATTATTTGCGATGACTTAACATAAAACTAAATACCTCAAAGTAATATGTATCTCACATGTATATAAACTTTTTTATCCACATGTATACCTTCTTTATGACAGATAATTTATTCCCACACAACTACAAACTTTGAGAATGATAAATATTGTTTCGCAAGGTTAAAATTATTTGATCTATTATGTAAAGAAATGAAAATCAGAGGTGACCAAGACGAATTAATTTACTATGAATCTCAACACGTGAAAAAAAAAGAAATTTAAAGACTTCTTTGAGAGAATTTAAAGTTTTAAATAATTCTCTAAAATGTCATAAATGTCACTTTAAAAATTCATTCTTTAACAGTTAAAAGAATTTAAAAAATACTTTATATTATTTGAGAGAATTCTTTAAAAATTCCTTCTTAAAATTCTTTTAAAGAATTTGAATCCTTACATTAAATTTTTAAAGATATTAATTAATAATAACTTTACAAGAATACGTCAAATTCCTTACAAGACATCTCGAAGAATTTTTGTACAGCATTCCTTTGTCGGATTTTCCTTAAACCGTCTACAGGATTTTTCATTTAGAATAAAAAAATCTGTGTATATTTTCCCTTCATCAAACATTTCTCTTGGAGAAAAAAGAAAAAAAAAAGCTTTTTCGCCCTTCAAAGTACTTGTTAGTACTATTAAAAATAAAATTTCAATAAATCCTCAGGACAAATTAATTTGAGAGGGGTGCGTGCGTGCGCCTTTTGGTTAGGTGGTTGTATCAAACACTAAGCAACAAGCTTTTAAAGTCGAATTTAAGTTTTTTAAAAAAATTTTTTAGATGCATGATATTTTTAGAAGACACACATACTCGATTTTTAAAAATCATCACAAAATGCGCGGAAATGGAATACAATAAAATTTTGTGTATTAGATCTCTAAACACCAAAATTACTGAGAAAATCTAAAAACTTTCATTACTTTAACCCTTCAGCGGGTGCTCCTGTGTACAAAGTGCAACATTTTCGTAATTTTGAATCGTTTGTATTTACATGTAAGGTTCGAATGTTCTAAGCAGTTTCTATTTATAGCGACACCCTTTCTAATGCAGGTCTGATTTTCTGACCCTTGTATTCCTCTCCATCCATTGTTGGTCGTGATTTAACAGTGGTAAACCAGCGATTATACTGGATTACAGTACGACAGAAGCAGGTGTTGATGTCGTCGATCCAATGTGCAGCTATTACACGGTATCCCGCATATCACGAAGATGAATTCTCTCATTGTTTTTTTAGGTTTTTGGACATAATGGGAATCAATCCGCATGATGTCCTTAGATCCAATAAACCGGACAGTTTTGAAATATGGCGATTGTATCTGCATACTTTGGCCTTTATTTAAAAACATATCTCAATATTATCAACATTTTATATCTTGTCATAAAACGCAGAATTATTATTTTCAATTTGAAAAAAAAAAAAAAAGTTTATTACAAAAGGAATAATCAAGGTTGAAAGAGACGTTGCACTTTGTGTCACGCGCGCCTGCTGGTGTTCCAAAAATTGGCACGCCCGCTGAATGGTTAAAAACAATTTGGTAAATTCCTCAACAAAGAAAAGTGGGAATGGGGTGATTAATGAAATATAATCAGATATCAGCCTAAAAATGAAAAATATTGAGACAAAAGTTGGAAAACTTTTAGTAACTGCTAAATATATACACCCTCAGTGTACCCAGCAGCCATGGACCTAAATTTGCCCTAATATCCATATCTGCTGGTTACGCTGGAGTAGTACATCTTTCCAAAGGTGATCTCTTCTACGAGGGCGTGTTTCATGCATTTTTCTTTTAAATTTATTAAGAAACTGTATTTTTTTTGCTGAGTCTATCAACTGAATAATATTCCTAACTGGTACACAGTTCACATAACTACATTTCTTGAAGCATCTTTGAATGTTTGTAAAATTATCGATTGTCGTAGAAAAAACAAAGAATGCAAATAATCCTTTTACAAATAATTATTTTATTTCACGAAACCGGAAGTTGAAATATCGATACATCTATTGCAAAGAAGAAAACAAAAACAGCTCGCAATGACTTTTTAAACTAATCAGACACAAACTTTTTTAATATATTATAAAAACTAAAAATCAACCTTAAACGATTGTTAAATTTTTTCCCATACGATATTTAAAATAAAAACCCACTCGAATTTATTTATTTTTATTTATTATTATTTCAACATTATCCATTAAATTTCACTAACAACCCGAACAACAAACGATTGAGAACGAGATTACGGCCGTTAGTAACACTCGTGTTCTAAAGAATATAATGAATGTGTTATGAACATCGCGTGGATATAATTCAAATTATACATTCAGCAAGCAAACAATACACTTATTGGGATCTTGTACTGTTAATTATCTTCTTCATAGATATATATCAGATTGCGGGGAGAATATAAACAAGGAAATAAAAAGAAACAAAGCGAGTCGTTAGAAAGGTCAGCGAATGAATAGGAACTTCGGTTAGCCAAACATCGAGAAAACTATATTAGATGCGAAGTACGTTCAACTTGATTCAGTTCTATAGAAGGAAATAAATCCAACAAGCGTAGTGCACTGCACAGCTAGTGTAGCCGACAAATTAATATCTGGTTGAAGATACACTTTTAAGTTTGAAGTTAGTCTTGTAGTATATATACATTAGATGTTACAATGTATAAAGAAAATTAAAGAAATTTGTGCTCCATTACAATTTAATTAAAGTATTTAATTTATTTTTTCTTTGATGTAGCAAAATTAAAATTGTTCAAAGCTTAATATCTTAAGCTTTGAACAATTTTAATTCAAAACATTTACAAATAATATTATCACCTATATATTTAAATAGTAAAATGCCACAGATACTAAATTTTGATACCTGAAATTTCGGCAAATATCCTTTCGTCTTTATATCCTTCTTTATCACTTTTGTGACAATCTATTTAGTTTTTTGTCCGAGAATTTGAAATATTTCTACGTAAATAAATGCATCAAAACAGAAAGGACCCCCTCCCCTTTTTTTAAATCACAAATTCGGCAATTGAAAAGAAAAAAAAATTATTGTTAATCCAAGCTTACATCGTAATGCTGTGGCAGTTAGAGTGCATTGTAAACTGAACTTCCTTTTTTTTCCCCTCTTCGTATATGTCGTATTTGATTGCAAACTTTGGTTCACAAGCTAAGACCAAAGACTTCCTGTCGTAAGAGACCACACAATGATATTTCACTTCATTTTTTTTTCATTTTTTTTTAAAATAGTGAAACGAACAAGCAAGAAACGAAAAGAGAAAGGCATCACGGTATTATGCTAGAAAAGCAGACAAAATTTAACACAAAAGGGAAAAAAATAGACAGCTTAAATGTGAAGAGAGCTTTAAAAAAAAAAAAAAATAAAAAAAAATAAAAAAAAAATAAAAAAAAAAAAAAAAAAAAAAAAAAAATCATCCAAATCCTGGTCTTATTGCCACTATTTCAGACCTCACACCTCGTTAACACTCTACAATATCGCTCATCGCCACACAATGCCAACCCTTTCTTCGCAATCAACAAAGAAACGCTCTCAGACAATGCTTTTTTTTTCTTCCATTCCCCTGGTCAAGCGTTAGCTTCGGACATTGTACCTGAACAGAAGCCGGCCCAGACCTCTTCTCTTTGCCCAAACGCGCGACCTCCAACGGGTCGATGATGCCACCGCGATTCCGGAAGCGGTGTCGCTGAGTAATTAAAGGTGGTGGGCGGGGTGGAGACGAAAGCAGGTTGGAAGTGGGAGCTCGACACCTAGCTTGCGGACGACGATATCGAAGCCAAGAGAGATAGATGTATGTCTACGGATGCGAACAGTTTTTACAGAACTTCGATATACGCTAATTACGAGAGATAACTTATGTAAACAGCCAGATTATTACCGATTATTGTGGGAGGGGATTGTAGACTGGGGGAGTTTCACACATTCATTTCTTTTTTCCCTCCAGGAAATAAGAATTTACTGATCAGATCCTCTTTCTTACGGAGTATACTCATCACAGATGTAGTTAAAGGCATCTAGATGGATAAAGCAGATTCTTTGTCAGGAGGCCACGACGTTTACCAGTTTTATAATCCACAAATAGCATACCACATTCATATCATACAATGACTTTGAATCCTATAACTAGCAGAGCAAAACAACACGGATTCTCAACATATTCATCCAAAAGCTCTAGCTATCTGTCTATTTCTTCTACAGCGAGCTTTGCCTAGCTGATGGGTGATCTCATTTACATTTCGTGTCGAGTGGATGAAGAGGAATACGGAATGCACGATTTTGTCACCACGGCGAATTTCCGGGCGCAATAAATAATAATAATAAAAAAACGAACTCGTCCCATGAGATGGACTGATCGGTATCAAAGGCGGTTATACATCATCCCAAATACTAAAGCTGATGCAACGAAACCGGTGGTGCTATCTCAGGAATCATCGCCTCAAATACGCAAGCATAGGTCCAACTGCCTGGATAACAAATGGGGGAAATAAAATAAAGTAAAATAAAAATGACAATTTGGATGTATTTACTATTCCAATAAGAACTTAAAATATTTGATTCTTGTAACTTGAATAAGCTTTTAGGAACTTCGATAAAAATGAAAGTAAAGGGATAAAATTCCTTCAGTATAATCCCGAGAGCTAATAAAGATCCCCCCTTATCCATAAAACTTGGCTGGCTTCTAGCACTAAGTAAACATCGCCAAGAGTGAATGCGACGGATACCAAGGAGTCGTTTATGACCACTGACACAGATAACGATCTCTTTCATCTTTTTTTGAAATTTTTTGTCCACGGAAATGATAAACGAAGACCCCACATAGAGCCTCATGGGAGAAAAAAGGTCGCATGGGAGTGTTTTTCCTTATTATTATCTTATCGGTCTACAAACTTCAGAATTTATGATCAGAAACTCAAACACTTAACGGAATACATTTGGGCTACATTAAAGACATACTATTGCAATTTCTTTTTTTTTTTTTAAAAAGATTTCATGCCTACATTTTTAGATGTCGTCTTTCATCTTAAATGAAGGCCGTCATAAGTCTTCCTTTTTTTCAATTCCTACTATTAGTTCACACTCTCTCTATATATATCTCGTTCAAATTTTCAATCGTTAAAAGTACTTTTTATTCATCCACTCAAGTTCAAATACATTTTTTAAAACTTGTAGTGGATGACACTGGATGTTAATACAGTTTTTTCAAATATTAATTCATTAATTAAATTTAATTAATCAATTTTAGTTTTAGACCTATATATATCTTGTTCAAATTTTCAATCGTTAATAAAAGTACTTTTTATTCATCCACAAGTTCAAATACATTTTTTTAAACTTGTAGTGGATGACACTTGATGTTAATACAGTTTTTTCAAATATTAATTCATTAATTAAATTTAATTAATCAATTTTAGTTTTAGACCTAGAGTGTCTCTTGCTCTTGAATAGTAATTTCCCTCTTGTTACTGTGTAAACGGTAGCACTGCGGTATCGCTGGCTTCTCCCGTCCTGTAGGTTGCGAGATCGAATCCCCAAACTGACAAACTTTTTCTCTCTCTTTCCCCCCTCCTAATCTCGCAAAGTAGGCAAGGTTCTGCCAAGCAATCCTTTTTTTCAATTCCTACTATTAGTTCACACTCAGATTTTTCTTTGTTGACCTAAGTAGGAATTGACTTTAAAATTTTTTTTTTAATATTTTACTTGTTTAGTTAAATTTCCTTTAAGGGTGCAAAAGGAGTAAAAGATGTATTAAGATAGAAAATTAATTGATAATACATACATCAAAATGTCTCAATAAGTCAATTCCGAGACACCAAGACAGTTAAAAAAAAAAAAAAAAGCTTTAACAGAAGTTAACAAGAATTGAACGTGTTAACAATTACTAAAGAAAAAGATTTTTTAACAACATGTAGTACAACAGTTTAACTCCACAATGTTGTGTTCATAACATTTTTAAATGAGATAATCGAGAAAGTCGCACCATAATTCGATCACATATTCCGTCCCCGTCGTTTCTCGCCCTTAGATTTTTTTTTCTTTTAAACTATGGTAATTAAATAAAAAATCAAGATATTCGTGGATAATCAGGAAATGATGTATTGGTTAATTAAGAATTATAAGGATGAGAGAAGAAATGTATACATAGCAGCAGTCAATATCTCCACCCCAAGTCTAAATACCTCTCAGCTATATTTTTTCTAAACAGAACGACAGCACGGAGAGAAATGAAATATAGCACTCGAACACTTCAATGAGAAAACATCATAAACTATGAATCTATTATTAAAGAGAAAAAAAAATCAGCAGACAAATATTATGAAAGAGAAAGCAATGTACTTAAACTTCACGAACGCCAGACCATTCTACTTTGATACAAGATGAATGGCGATGGGTAAAATTACCTAAGAAACATCTATTATGAAAGCGAACATAAGCAGGCACATACACACACACAGCGTTTCTCGTTTAAATTAATGGCACGAAAATTCGTGATAGTGTCAGTTAAGTGGAAGACACGGGCATATTCTTCATTGCGCTATTAATAAATTTCGCGCATTATTTGTTCGTATATTCAATAGCGACAAATGCCAAGAAACAAATATTTTTAATAATTCAAGCTATGATGCGGGTTTTCCTTTTAAAAACCTCAAATGATTGGTTTAAAAAAAAGTTAAAAAGGGGGGGGGGGCGGGCTAGCTACAAACTTTCACAGATTGAAAAATTTCCCGATAGTTGATGAGTTGGAGGAAAGTAAGTTCCGTTTCCGAGGATGTCGTGTGTCTCCTTTCGCCGAGGTTCGTTTTATAGCATAGGGACCGTGAGTTATAGAAATTGAGTCGTCTCTTAACAACACAAACACAAGTATTTAGTTACAATTTAACATAAAATAATTAGAAGATAAGAAGAACTTTTTATATACCATGCTTTTAAATTTTCTGTTGAATCATATAAACTTGACAACTCTATGTATTAATAAATACTTTTTAAAAATATTTTTGATGAATTATCTCATCAACTTGAAAGAAAATGAAGTTAATTGGAAGTTAACTTGCGTTTAACTTTTCGTTCCCGTCCCGGCCGATAGATGGCTGCACCAGTCTACAAAACAAAATTAACTGAAAATTAATTCAATTCTGGTTAAAGATGGCTAAAAGTATTAAAATAATGCATTGTCATCGTGTTCTGAGCTATTCTAAAAGTTTCAAATGTCTAGCTAGTCGGTAAGTTAGTTAAAAATCAATTGCAAGATTTGTACTGGACAAACACACACACAAACAAGAAAGCGAGTTAATAAAAACATGGTAATTAGAGAACAACTAGCCAGAGGTGGACGAGCCTACAAGCATCTCGCAAGACCTCCAATCGCACACTCTCGATTCTAATTAAAGAACAATTCACCCGAGGTGGACGAGTCTACAGCATCCCGCCAGACCTCTTATCACAATCTTGATTAAAATTAAAGAACATTCACCAGAGGTAGACAAGCCTACAGCATCTCGTCAGACCTCCAATCATACTCGTAATACAGACTGTGGCTTTCATACTCAAATATTACACTACAGAGGATTCTAAAGCAGAATTTGGCGGGGAGGGGGGGGGGATATGCAGCAGCTGGAAAACACAACTTTCCATATTTCAGGGCTGCCGACATGTTTCGAACTAATTCATAGTTCATCATCAGGCCATGGAGCAACAGGTGTGATTGTCACTACGAACAATTCCCACTATGTAATTAAGGGGTAGCGACAGGTATCGAACTAGTTAATAGTTCGATACCTGTGGCCAATAGTTAATAGTAACTAGTTAAATCAGATTTCGAACGGCTACAAACATCCATGCTAATAGTGGAACTCGAACCCGCAGACTCAGGTACCGAATGCCAGCCCAAGAAGCATTAGGAGTGACAATCACACCCAATGCTCTTTGGATTGACGATGAACTATTAATTAGTTTAAATGTTGTTGCCACCCATTTTCTTACATCGTGAAGCTGTGTTTTCCAATTGTGGCATTTTCCACAAGTCATAAAATGCAATAGTTTACCTCAAACTATTAAGCGAAATTCTTGTTGCACATCATTTATCAAAGGAAAAGACCCTAAAACGACGATACCAAATTACGACAAATTACACAGACTCGCTCCAAAATATACGAAATTTAAAATCCGCGTGATTTTACCCTTTTCGTCTATCTCTGGTTTAATTTGCAGCTCGTGTCATCGTAGTAAGTGTAAAAGGCGTCGATAGATAAGGAAGGTCAGCCTGGACCGAGTGGCAGGCAGGTCATAAAGATGTGAAAAGACGACTCGAGTTCCCATAAGCACCAAATGCCATGAATGTAAATACCGTAAAAAGCCCGGGGCTGTTTTACGATCTCCGGCAACGAAGCTCGTCTCTTGGCACAACCTAGCTGAGGAGTAAACAAGTGACACACCGGCGTCGACGAATGCGGAGGGAAAAGAAAGAACAAAACTATCTTTTTCGGGAATCTTATCACAGCCTGCAAGCACCTCGAGAGGCGTAAAATGGCTTGGACAATGACATAAAATACCTTTTAAGTCTCTAATGATAAGCGTATAAATAATCTCAACAGCGTGAGGACGTAGGGGGTAAGAGGAGGCTTTGTCTGAGACAGTGTCTTTCAAATGAGTTCACATAATCGCCACCGAAAGCCGAATAAAAATGAAAGGTTGACGGGAAAGATAAGCGATGTTTATGGACAAGGGGGGAAAAAAACCCTAAGAGCCTGAAGGTGAGTAAGTACTAAGGTGAGTAGTACAGAGGAAAACGTCGAATATAAAAGAAATTTCAAGAATTTCTAACAACGAAAATCATAACGTTCTGATCTGTTAAAGTTGTAAGAAAAACGGATATCTTCCAAATTCGACCATGGAGCAAGTTTGGTAGCAAAATAATTCAACGTTTTTAAAGTGAAAACTACGAAATGGAATACAGTATTACATTTTAAATTAATGATGTAAATATTGTATACAACTCTTTATCGCCGAAAAAAAAATAAACAACCAGGAATGACAGAAAATGTAGTTTTTACAGAGTTTTGTACCTAATGTATCAGTTCTTAACTGAGCAATGTTGTACTGCAATTCAATACACTTGTTTTCCTCTTCAGATAACTCAATTTTTTTTAAAACAGTATATTGGTACGTTTTATCGATGTATCAAAAAACTTTCCGGGCAAAAGAAAATAGTTTATTTTCGAAATGAAAGACACTAATCTGCTAATAATAATTTACAGTTCCAAATTACTTCAACATCAAATTATTTTTAAAATAACGTTTAGCAGTGAGTTAAATGACCTACAAACAGTAACCTTTTATTTCGTACCTAATTGGGATTTCTTTTAAATTCTTTGATCGTCATTGCTAGTTTATGAAAAATGAGTCTAAAGTAAGCAATTTTTGAGGCAATTCTAACGATCTTTGCGCATCTACAAAGTCGAATTCTAAAATTAAAAAACATAAAACAAACATATTAATTGAAATGGTAGCAAAAAGTCACTTGTTTTCAGGTTGAAAATATGAATTTATGACTTTCAGTAAGGAAAACAGGTGCTCATAATATGATAGAAACAGGAAGACTAGCAAAAAACACTCGTTTTCAGCCGTATCAGGTAGCAAACAAGAGGTAACATTTCCCTGAGAGTGGAGAATCGAATTTCGGAAAGTTTGAGCTTGCTTCCAAACTAGTGAAATAAAATTCCCTCACAACACACAGATATTTTCTCGGGGCTACTTTCAGCCAGTTTACAACCCTGACTAGACACTAAATCCGTCTTTTGAGAATCGCTCAAACACTCAAATCAATTTATTATCTCTAGCTACAATAAATGCTCCAAATCGGCAACTGAATTTTTTACCACACAGAACGATTATCTTATAAAATAGCAGATTGTATCAACATTTATTTCCATAAAAATTGAGTTTCAAGTATACATTTGTATTGAGGTGGAGGAGTTTTTAGTGAATCCCTCAATTTAATTTATTATCGCCAACTACAATAGTTACGCCTAAACGGCAACTTTATACCAAACAGAAAGATTATTTTATAAAATGGTTGTCTCAACATTTATTTATTTATTTTAAATCGCATTTAAGATTCACAGCTGTACTCTACACACATGAATGGGTTTAGGATGTTCTCGAAGAAATCGAATCTATAAAATTTTCCACGGAAAAATTTAAAAAAAATTTCTCCTTTAAATTCACCTCTTATAAGCACTTCAAAACGTAACCGTCCAACATTCTCTGAACTCGCATCGAGTGAACTCATCGCGACATGCAGTCACGTCTGCCGGTACACGACGAGCAGCATACGAAATCTCATACGCGTTCCGCATTGCTGCCGACTCATCTCCTTCCAAGCCGACATTTTTGAAAACTGGCGACACCACGGGCCTCCGGGCTGTTTACTTTTTTTATCATTCATTTGTCTTCTTTTGCTATCTTTCCTCCGCATCCGAATTTCACATGGGAGAGCGGCGACTTCCTCGCTCGCCATCCAGCCTTTCTCTGGTAAACCCCACGAGAGGAGGCGCCGTATAATCCGCGCAAAAGGCAAGCTTTCGCTTCTCCACACACCATGAACACGTGCAAGCGGGAGAAAAATTGTTACAATCATTCGGAAATAGCATTTTTCTCCCAATCAGATTTTTAGGTTATTCGCACAAGGAATCGTGTGAAAAAAGAGAAACTTCTCTATGGCGGGCAGGCCAGTTATGGTTCCCCCAAAAAGTGGTCCTTTTGAGGGACGGCCGGATGAGAAATTTATATTTATATATATACATACATATACACACACATATATACAGTCGAACCTCCATATATCGAACTTCCCTATATCGAAATTTTCTATATATCGAACTCTTAGCAAATCTCCATGTTCAACACATAGAAAAACTGTTTCTATATATCGAAAAAATCTCTATATATCGAAATTTTTTCACGACATATTGGGAGATTTTATTCCACTTTAGAATAAAATCTCTCAATTTTTGGCGTTTGAAACAATACTTTGTGGACACTTGATAAAGTTTTTAATGGTCTGAATAAATGCGAGCATTTCTTTGATGAACTTTCCGCAAAACTGGCTGTTCAGCAAGATATTCGTAGTTTTTTTTTAAAAGAATGTAACTGTGATCACTGTAACCACTGTCTGGATTATTGTTTTTTTAAAGGTATATAGTACTCAAATCTTTCATATTAATTCATTTTTCAGTTAACTTTCATTTAATGTGATTCGCATATAAATTGGAAATGGAGATTCGTATACGAAAATAGCTTTAATTTTAATGTTTTAGGAGAATTATGATAAAACTAAGATTGGTACGATTTACCACTTAAACTTTGCTGGTTCGTTAACATTATTAATTGATGGACTGAAAATTGGTTCGAAATGTTTTATTTCAACAAACAACGAGAGTTTTAAATGTGCACAACGCACCGACGAGACATACCTCCGAACAACAACAAGCTTCGAACGCTTCGAGGTGAATGAACTTCGGCATCCATAGGGTTGCCATACAAAGCAAAACTAGCGCCAACGCGCTACATAAGGGGGAACAATAATGGCGCCAAGCGCTAGAGAAGCGGTAACATACCGCCCCGCGTTGCTTGTCTATGACATGCAACACAAATTACAAGACAAGTTACAATAACTTTTTTGAAGTTCAGCACAATGCAACAAATTGACATTCCGTTTTTTTTGTTTTTCGAAAATATTAAAGTATATACAATTGTACAGAAAATAAAGTGAAAGTAAATATATACAGAAAAATATATAAAATTGTACAGAAAAATAAAGTTAAAGTAAATATGTATACAGAAAAATATACAATTAAATACGTACAGATCTATTTTGTTTATAACAACTTCAAAGAGATCAATTTTCAATGGGTAGGAGGCAAATTTTAGAAATTAGTCTTTTAAAATAACCATTTTTAGTTTTTACAATTGCTACGCGAATTTTGCCATCCTTGCCTGGAATGACTTGACTTATCCTGCCAAGACACCATTTAAAGGGTGGAAGGTTGTCTTCCTTTAGTAGAACCATTGCATTTTCGTTAATGTTGTTTTTAGAAAATTGCCATTTTTTCCGTTCTTGCAAATGGTTTAAATAATCAATGGACCAACGTTTCCAAATTTGCTCAACCATTTTGGTTAATCGTTGCCAACGGGATAATTTATTGTCTGATTCATTTATTAAAGGAGGCTCTGGGATCGAATTTATGGGACGACCTATTAAAAAATGACCAGGAGTTAAGGATTCTAAGTCCGAGGCATGAGATGATAATGGAGAAATTGGCCTTGAATTTAAGATGCCTTCAACTTGGGTGACAACCGTCAAAAATTCTTCATAAAATAATTTGGCATCAGCAACAGTTCTTTTTAGATGATGCTTGAAGGACTTGACACCTGACTCCCAGAGTCCACCGAAATTAGGGGCTCGAGGGGGAAGGAATTTCCAGGAGATATTCTCCTTAGCCAAAAATCTAGATAAACATTCATCAGGAAAATTAGCAAGTGACGCGAGTTTTTTCAATTCTAGACTAGCTCCTATAAAGGTCTTAGCATTATCACTAAATAAGGTTGAACATTTTCCTCTACGAGCGAAAAATCTCTTCAAGCAAGCGATAAATGCTTGTGAAGTTAGATCGAAAACTATCTCAAGATGTATGGCCTTAGTAACTAAACAAACAAAAATAGCTACATACACCTTGTGTAAATTACCCTTTCTTTGATACTTATATCGAATGTAAAAGGGACCACAAAAATCTACACCTGTGTTAGAAAAGACAGGATTGGGGTTGACTCTCTCTGGAGGCAAATTTCCCATTAATTGATCTAAAGTAGTAGGTTTGTGTCTAAAGCAAGTTACACAGTTGTGCACTACCTTTCTTGCGATATTTTTACCTCCAATGGGGCAAAATTCTTGGCGAACAAAATGTAATAAGGATTGAGGTCCTGCATGAAAGTTCTTTAAATGATAATGTTGGAATATGAGAGTAGTCAGTTTGTGTTTTCTAGGTAGTATTATTTGATGTTTATTATCATAACTTATATTGGCATGAGCCAAACGACCACCTACTCTTAACAAATCTTCTTCGTCTAAAAAAGCATTTAAGTGGCTTACCTGGCCTTTCTTCACCGATTCACCGTTCTTTAATGTTTTGATTTCCTTATCAAATTCACTTACCTGAATAATTTTAATTAATTTCTTTTTAGCCCTTTCTAATTCCTCTTTTGTAATTGGGCCGATTATTTTCATTTTGTTTTTAACATTAAATACAAACCTGCAAATAAAACTAAAAATACAGATTAATTTAACGTAGTTATTCGACAAATTAAGGAAATCACTCGAAAATGTATTTTCTTTAGTGTTAAGTAAGTTAATGTCAGAAAGTTTTTTAAGTTCATCTTGGTAAAGCTGCGATTCTTGAAGAGGCACATCAACTGAGATGGGGGTACTAATGGATTCCTCTACAAGTCCAGGACCTTGCCACCACAGCGACAAACTTGAAAGTTCATGGGGCGAAGATCCACGAGAAATAATATCAGCAGGATTGCTAGATGAAGAAATGTGTTTCCATTGATGCGATTCCGTTAAGCTTTGAATTTTAGAAACTCTGTTTCCAACGAAAGTCTTAAGTTTATACGCCGGTGTCTCGATCCATGCCAGAGCAATTGTCGAATCAGTGTAAAGACAAACTTCATCAATTTTCAACTTTAGAGAATTGCGAACCTTGACTATCAGTTGCGATAAGAGTAGGCATCCTGATAACTCAAGACGAGGCACAGACATAGTTTTTAATGGTGCAACACGAGATTTACTGGCTATGAGATGAGAAGACACAGTATTGTCCTTAGTAATACAAATTAGATAAACAACTGATCCATACGCAGATTCGGAAGCATCAGAAAACCCTCGAAGTATGATCTTATCGGCACTGTCAGTCAACACATATCTGTTAATTTTTATTTCTTCAACAGATCTTAGGCACGAAACAAATTGTTTCCATTCTAACAAAATGTTTTCTGGCAAAGGTTCATCCCAAGAAAGCTTTCTAATCCATAGCCTTTGCAGAAAAATCTTAGCTTTAGAAATGATTGGGCCTATCAGTCCAAGAGGATCATACAGTCTTGCAATTGTTGACAAGACATCACGTTTAGTGTAAGAAGATTTCTCACTTATCACTACTTTAAAACAAAATATGTCTTCTTGAGGGTTCCAAATTATTCCGAGTGCTTTAACAGTTGGATCTAAACCCGAAGTAAATTCATGTTCAGGACACTTCTCCGAAACACTATTCAACAGGTCATTGGAATTAGACTTCCATTTGTGGAGTTGCATTCCACAAGTGTGAAGCATTTGCGTCAACTGGCACTGCAATTCTCGTGCAGTTTCTAAAGTAGAAGCACCCGAGACAAAATCATCCATGTAAACATCATTAAGGGTAACTTCAGCGGCGAGCGGAAATTTGTCTGCTTCATCCAAAGCTAGCTGCTTTATAAACAACGAATAGCGAGAAATGGGGCCGATTTTGTGCCGTAGGTGACAGTGTTAAGCCGATATGTAGTTGCTAACTCATTTATGTTTTCTTTCCATAATATCTTTAGTAAATCTCTTTGAGATTCCTCAATCAATATTTGGCGATACATCTTTTTAATATCTGCAGTAAAGGCGTACTTATATGTCCGAAATCTCACCATTATATCACAAATGTTTTCTTGCACTGCACCGGCAAGAAGCAAGTCATTTAGACTTTGTCCCGAAGTACTAGGAGCAATGGCGTTAAATACAACCCTTAATTTTGTGGTCGAATTTTCAGGTTTGTAAACACCATGATGCGGCAGATAATACGACCCTTCACAATTCTGATCGTTATCTACCTTTTCCATATGGCCCAAATTTTCATACTCGGTTATAAATTCTTTATATAAATTTTGCATCATCGAATTTTTATGCAACCGCTTGACTAATTGATTAAGTCTAACGTTGGCTAAGGCCTTAGATTCACCCAAAGATCCTTCTTTCATGGGCATTTTAACTACGAAGCGACCATCTTTATTTCTTTTGTGGGTTTCTTTAAAATGTGACTCACAAAACTCTTCTTCTTTACTAAGGATAGTCTGATCTTCACTAATATTTTCCACAGACCAGAATTTTTCGACTATATTTTCTATGTTTTCACTTTGACAAACTAAACTACATAAATTAGTATATGGCCCTTGATTATTTGTATTTACATAGCCACTAGCGACATAACCAAACACAGTATTCTGAAATATTAATGAATTTACAGATGAACGTATTTGTTCACCCTTAACAATCTCAAAGAAAGTCTCTGCTCCCAAAAGCATATCAATTTTGGATGACTTGGTGAATTCAGGATCTGCCAACATAACTTGTGGAATTTCTATATTTTCTAAATTCAAATTTGTTGCCGGAACCATATCCGTAATTTTATCGACGACTAAAAAGTTTTGCAACGAAAAGAACGATCCATTACCATTTGCTATGTTAGCAAAAACTTCAAATTCAATTGGAGTAGGTGTTCCTCCTAATCCCGAAACCGAAATATTTATTTTTTGTTTCCTTAAATTAGCATTGTCAACAAATTGCTTAGTTATGAAATTAGACTGAGAAGCACTGTCAAGGATTACTCTTGCTCTCATAAATTGGCCATAAATATTTTGCACAAGTACTACAGCTGTGGAAAGGAGAACACCTTTATTTTTTATAAACAAACAAGCAGAGGAAGAAGTATCTGCAGGTGGCGAGTCATTTTTCAGCTCTGGAGTTATTGTTTCAGCTTGCGCAATATTCAATTCTTCGTTAGAGGGATTTCCACATCGGTGTAAGAGATAATTATGACGACCATTACAAATCTTACACAAATACTTAGGTTGGCGGCAAGAAGTCAATTTATGCCCCGAATTTAAACATAAAATACAAAGTGAGAGATTTTTAACCATATTATAACGTTCCATAGCATTCAAGTCAAGAAAATTCTTACATTTATAAATAGGATGATTTGATAAATGACATACTGGGCACTTAGATGAAGAATTATTCATTTTCGTTACGAAAGTGCGCGTTTTGGAATTTTGAAAATTCAGTTTCGATTTTGGTGGTTGGGTGATATTATTTTGTAGATTTTCCAAAATTTGACATCTTTTTTCAATAAAGGTTGTAAACGTGCTCCAATTAGTTAACTCATTTGACGTTAAAGTCATTTCAAATTGTTTGCGTGTTTCTTTATCCAACTTTTGCAAAACAATATTTATCAACATGGCTTCACTTAACTTATCCAAATCTAATAATTTTAAAGCTCTTAAATGTTTATATAGCTGATCAATTAGTGATCTTAAATCCTTAGCACATTCATTGTGTAACCTTTCAATCGAAAGTAATTCTGAAATGTGGGTATTTACCATAAGTCTCTTGTTATTAAATCTATTTTCCAAAGCCTTTAATAAAGAACAAAAGGAGTCGTCAGTTGACATTATCCGAGCCGCACTTCCCACTAAGCATGACTGCAAATAGTATAGTTTTTGCGACTCAGATAGTTGATTATTCGACGAAATTAATGAATCAAATTGAGTTTTAAACAAGTTCCATTCCTCAATATTACCCGAAAATTTCGGTAATGGAATTTCTGGTAGTTTAATTTGGACATTATTACTTTTAATTTGAGTACTAGCATTACTATTTTCAACATTATTATGCATACAATTATTATAAATACGTTTGAGGCTTACCTCAAGTTTCAGAATATCAGACTCTATTTCAGCAAAACTATCTTCGATTTCATTCAAATCTTCATCTTTAACGACTTTGTAGTATTCTAGACGCAAACACTCGATCTGATCGTTTAATTTTCGAACTTTTTCCAATTTCACTTTGATTTCTTCTATTTCGACATCTTTATTAGTTTCTTGATCCTTTATCGATGATTGCAGTCTAGTTATTTGCGCTTTGATTCCACCACGTTTCCTATTCAACGATGTAATGTCTTCATCCGCCATAATTAAAATCCGAGAACAAAACGAAATGGCTAAATATAGCTCAAATTAAAAGATTCGATCTCCGGCTCGACGGACCAAATCAATGGTACGATTTACCACTTAAACTTTGCTGGTTCGTTAACATTATTAATTGATGGACTGTAAATTGGTTCGAAATGTTTTATTTCAACAAACAACGAGAGTTTTAAATGTGCACAACGCACCGACGAGACATACCTCCGAACAACAACAAGCTTCGAACGCTTCGAGGTGAATGAACTTCGGCATCCATAGGGTTGCCATACAAAGCAAAACTAGCGCCAACGCGCTACATAAGGGGGAACAATAATGGCGCCAAGCGCTAGAGAAGCGGTAACAAAGATCAATTCTATATATCGAAATTTCTATATATCGAATTTTTTTCCGGCATTTTGCTACTTCGATATATGGAGGTTCGACTGTATATACATATATATATATATATATATATATATATATATATATATATATATATATATATATGCATACATACACACACACACATATATTATATATATATATATATATCTGAGGCGGTGAGTTTCGAAACTCCTCATCCATAAGCATAAGTTAAAAAATAAATGAATAAATAATTTTAAAAATTAATCGGCACTAGATTCCGATTAAAGTGGCACGATTATTCAGTGTAGCTGAATTTTGTAGCCAAATTCTCATACGTCCATTTATAGCCAAATTCTAATATGTCCATATGAAATTGAATGATCTCTCATACCGCTTTTCAAATCTCTTCTTTCATTAAAAACGAGATATGATTGAGAAAGGAATCGAATTCACGATCTTCGGCTTCCGAAGCCGATTTTAAAACGGTTGATGTACCGCCATAAGTCATTGATCAAACCTAGCAACTGTGTGCAGAATTCCTATACTACTGAATTCTGTCAATAAAGGTCTATAGGGCAGACGGCCAAAACTCCGGGAAGAACTGACATGTTTGCACTGCCAAGTCTGAATACTCCAGAAACAATAATGCTTATTTAAGTAGTTCCTTCAAAAATTCAAAAGTTTGAGGGGCCTTGGAAATGTGTTCCCTTTTTACCATGTTCTTATTAACTCGCTTTCTTGTTTGTGTGTGTGTGTGTTTGTCCAGTACAAATCATGCAATCGATTTTTAACTAACTTCCCGACTAGCTAGACATTTGAAACTTTTAGAATAGCTCAGAACACGATGACAATGCATTATTTTAATACTTTTAGCCATCTTTAAGCAGTATTGAATTCATTTTCAGCTAATTTTGTTTTGTAGACTGGTGCAGCCATCTATTGGCCGGGACGGGAACGAAAAGTTAAACGCAAGTTAACTTCCAGTTAACTTCATTTTCTTTCAAGTTGATGGGATAATTCATCAAAAATTTTTTAAAAAGTATTTATTAATACATAGAATTGTCAAGTTTATATGATTCAACAGAAAATTTAAAAACATGGTATATAAAAAGTTATTTTTATCTTGTAATTATGTTTAAAATTTTTCGAATATTGAACAATGCAAAAAAATATCTTTCAAATTGAACAAAATTATTTCTTTTAAAAGCCGGATTTAACTATCTCAAGACAACTTAACGACAGCAAATAAATAAATGTTTTGCCCTCATACAAAACATGCAAGTAAGGTAACGACAGATGACGATATATGTCTCCTACTGCGGAATTTGACAACACAGCAGCTGTTCTGTTCTACCCTGGGGCCTATGACTCCGAAAGATCTTTCAGCTGTGTCAAACACCGAGAGACGGGAATTCAGGTTCTACAAATTTCAAAATGTCGGCGAAATTTAGGATGTGTTACACGGAAATTTCTTAAATGCTTTAAAACTATACCATTGACTATCAGTTCGGTTTCGTATACCCTCCCTGCGCAAACGTGAAAATTCGCAATTTTTAGATGTTACTTTTTATAATTTCCCTACATACAACGCTCTATCGTTATTTCTCTAGGAAAGCCAAGACACACACGACATTGTTTTCTCTTTTATTTATTGATTATTCTCTTTTATTTATTGATTTCTCTTTTATTTATTATTAATTTACTTTTGTTATTCATTTTCCTATGCTTCTTTTCTATTTTCACTAAAATAGCTCCAAATTCGGTATCAGTTAAAATAAAAAAAATTACTTTAGCCTAGGGTTTACATTAGATTTTAGTTTACACGAACAGAAGCCTACACCATTAAGGCTGCATGGTAGTAGCATATTGGGTTCGCTCAGCTCAACATTAACCTATGGAGAAAATGTTTCCAAAGATTGTCGATTTGGATTTGAAGATTTTTAAAGTGTAGTCCGTAATAGAGCATTTTTTCACTCGGGTATCTTTTTCATTCTTTAAAAGAAACGCAAATAATAATTTTAAATTTGATTTATTCGAGGGGGGGGGGGGGGGGAAAGTGGTAAAAATGTGTTAAACGCACATCATTTCCTTTGACGGACGACATTTTTAAAATGAATAAGGTAGCAGAGTTTAAAAAAAATCTTTCTCTATTAATTACGATTAAAACATTTAAAAACAATTTTTTAAAAATCGTTAAATTCAAGGTGACAACCATAGGAATAATTTTCTCCATAGGTCGACATTGGGCTGGACGAATCCAATAAGAGCTTAAAGCTATCTATGAGCTCCTTTCACCGTATTGTCAGGTGTCAGAACCACCTAACGTCACTGCTTCGTAGCGCCAAGTGTCTTTTAACGCAGCTATTCAACAAACGACGAGAAAAGACAACGAATATCACCTAAATGCACAAAAATCTATCCATTCTAAAGCAGAATAGCACCTCTTTCACCACAGGCTCCTTAAAATGGCTTTACAACGAAACCAACAAAATAATCAAATATAATATTCTGCGTTATTTCACCACTACGTAGCCGTAAACGTGACACTCAAAGTTTTTTTTTTTTTTTGCTCTCGCAGATAGAGGAAGGTCAGTGTGCGTGCCCTACATCTCAAACCCGGTTTGGCAGCGGCTGATGACCAACGTACGCCACCAAAAAAAGACAGGAACCTTTTTCTCAAATCGCCACAAAAAAAGGGCGAACGTAGCTGCATCCAAAAGCACTCATACATGCTCCTGAATCTTATCGATAATATGCCTCCTTTTTTTGGACGACGATAAAAGTGGCTGCATAAACAAGTGAAGCGCAAAAATTAAAAACAAGAACGATGCCACCGACGATAATAAGAGGTAGTATCAGCACGTCTTTTGACACGACTGGGAAAAGAAATAGAGAATTAACTTTTGCACGGACAAAATTAAATTAAGTTTTGCAATGCAGATTAAAACATGATACCTGAAATAAAAAACATAAATAGGTTAAAAAATATATTTTTTAGATCGGTTAGCTTTGTCGATTATTTTCTGCGCGTTGGAGACAGATATTCCCGAGAGACAGATGTTTTCCGTAAGGAACTTTATGAGCAGACTATTTCAACTGATGCGATATACTCAGAAAAAAAAGTTTCGCTCCTTGGGTGGCAACGAGCTGCTGCGCGAGTCAAACCTCCGACCCAAACGGCCGCAGCTCTCTGGGTAAAATGTACAAATCGCAAGGTTACAGTATAACCACTGGAATACGACAGGAAACATCCACATATATGATTAGAATTTCTCTCAATGTTGGCGAGGCAGTCATAAACCACAGACTAAATTACTGCAATTGTCGAAGTTCCAGGGTGAAGGCAACTTCTTCCAATTCTTCAAAGGACCACTTTAATCTACCTCGCAAAATTTCGAACACAAGACAACTTATCGACGATCTTTTCTTAGTGTTTCTTGTGTGCCGGAACTGAACGAGAGCACTCCGACTGTATATTAACTAACGAAAGTGTTATTACAATCACTAGAGAGGTGACACATAGGACCCGAAAAAAGTTATCGTTGCCTTAAATACATAATACCTGTGCCAACATACAATAAAACAACAGATCGCAAAAACAGAGATAATGAAGGATGATGTCTATCCCGCAGTCTTATTTTCTTCACAACAATTTTAGAAGCCAAAAAATAATTTACTAACAGGTTTTATTTATTTTTGCATATAATTTTTGTCCATGCAACTTACCAAACCATACACTATAAACAGAAAAGGAAAAAATGCTGTAATCTCGATAGTTTTTATCATTCATTTTATAAACAACAAAAAAAAAATGGCTCTTAATCTGTTGCCGAACAACACCACCACGACAACTACAGATATATTCTTCTCATTCTCAACTGTTGACTCAATCTGTTATTTACTCCAGAAAATGGGCAGAAAAAAAAGGGAATCCATCAATCCGGTGAAGCGAGAAAAAATGCTCGCTTTTGTCACATATTTCGGCCGATTGCGAACTTACTTTAAATGGAGGCGGCGTGCGCGCGGCCTGGAAGATCATATCAGCGCCGTCATCATGTCAATAGGAAATGAGACCCTGTTCAGATTCGGTCATAGATCTCGGAAGGGCCGAGGTGGCATTTTTGGAATAGCGTTCACCTGAAAATAACGACGATTCTCCCAAATTAAAAACGAATGAATCACGTTAAGTTGGCTGATTTCTCGGATTAGACAAGCTTGGTTGCGCAAAATAGGATGTTAAGAGTGCAAAATACGAAGGAAAAAAAATGCTTGATCTGCGTTTAAGAAGCTCTTCAAAAATCAATTGACATTACAAAATCTCCATATCCCACAACATGTAGGTCAAGAACTACATATGTATGCGATTATTTTTGTTCCAGACGCGTTAATGAGAAAAATCTTATTAATCCTAAAAAATTTCTAGCATTATAAAAACGGATTTTGCGAGCTCATAAATACAGAACCAATTGCATGACAAAAAATTATTCTTACAATAAGGAAACTATTATTCATTCATTTATTCATACACACGGACACACACACACCAAGAAAAAAAAAGTGCCGGTAAAAAATGACGAAGGAAAGGAGAAAGAGGAGAGAAGAAACAAACAGAAATCTCATAACATTTCTTCTTTTTCTCTTTGGACAAAATTCTGCGAATTGAATGGAATAAAATTTCTACGCAAACGGCCAGTATATAAGGCAGTTCAAATATCCATCTTCGATATGTATTTTGTTTCGAAAAGGAATTTATCTTTCGTTCTGGCCAGCATCTTAAGTGACAATTTCAGAACATTATTGACAAATAAGCGATCTGTTGAAATTCCTCGCTACGCTTAAAATCCAGTAAAATAACGATAGTTCCAAGAATCGTAGCAATGTAAACGCATAAAATCAACGCGTGAATGCCATTTTTTTCACTCGTTATTATAACTGTGCGAGAGCTAATTATCCATATATTATTAAGAAAAACATTTTTAGTATTGTACATTTATGACAAAAAATAAATTTTAAATATACACGAGTGTAACTCACATAAGCAATATTGAAAATTAATGGCATAATATATATGTTATTGCTGTTTGTTAATTATTTGAAACAGAATCATAATTTCAACTTCAATTATCTACCACATTTAGAGCATAATGTTAATGATTACAATACTAACATTTTAAATATATGTTAAGTTCTAACACTATTCATTTTACCGTAGTTCTAAATTTTCGATTCCCTGAAATAACCCAGTAATTTTTTGACTGTATAGAGAAAGAAATAAAAGCTGAAGAGCAGCCATTTTGGGTTCAAACAAATTTGCAACGCATTTAAATTTTACCTGATTTTCTCATCAATGGGGACGAAAGAGGTCGTAGACACGCAGGATTCTCTCTGCATGACAACGTTCTCATCAAAGATGATTATCCTATAAATCGGAACTTAAGCTTCTAAGCATATCTTTTAATAATGCAAAATTCCATAACCTTATAATAGCTAATCTGAGAGGGTATCAAGAGTTATGAATAAGACTTAACTTAGAATGGCATCAGCTCTGTGACGCATTACTGGAAACTGTAACTGTGAGAGAAATACATATTTCACTTTCTTCATTGTGAGAGATGTCATTTTCTTCTAAAAATGGAAACACAACTTGCTTCGAACGCAAAATGTTAAGATCTTGTTGCATTCCTGCATTTTTCAACCCGAAAATTCAACTTTCAAGAAGGAGTTAAAGGGTGTTAAATTCCTAACAAATCATTTTCTCTCTGGAAAGATAATGAATGTTCAATTTTGTACATTTAAAGTGGGCAATTTTTCCCCCCAGAATTTTCAGCAATGTGATGCAGTTTTAAGAAGTTACGATTCACTGAATTTCAAAACTGGGTTCTCGAAGGGTGATCGAAATCGCTAGGATCTATTTCAAAATTTCGAATCCGCCTACGACATATTTCACTTTGATCCCAATCAAAAAATCCGATTATTTGGACGGATGCGAGAAAGGCGAGCCTCCAAAACCTCTCATTTATTCTTTTCTCATGACTGGTGGCTGAGTGCGGCAGAACTTGTCTCAGGATTAGCCATTTGTCCTGAAATCACGCGACTAGAAAACTTTCTTTTAACAAAGCCTCTTCAATCGAATGGCTGATGATTCACTTGGTTGGCTACACACAGTTCGTTACGTTGTTCCCTCGGCAAAATGGCGCGCGGTTTTGCCATTCTAAACCACAATATCCTTCAATCGTGTCTACAGACGTAGACTATTGATCACAAGGTACGATGATCTTTCTGTGGTTAGTTTGAATCATGTTTTGGAATTTGTGTCGAGAGGTACGCATAATGATTCAATGAGATGGAGTGGATATTAAACGAGTCTGCTAACATTTTAATGAATACTATAAAGGAAATTCTTTCGGCTCGTGAAATCATTTCTTTTTCTATACCAGTTTTATAGGAATCTTAATACATAACAATATTTGTAAATTTATGAAACGGGTGAGAGCACGAGCCCAATAACACTTCTCTATAAACCATCACATGTGAATCATGAATTACAATCCAATTTTCATCTAGGACTTTCAATACAGACGAAAGTGGGCTTCAAATTATATTCCAACAGCACTAGACAACTTAATGAACTAACAGCTGCAGGATTTCGTGTCAAACGTAGAAACATGGCTATAACCAGGGTTGCCAAATAAAAACACCGAAAATAGGGCCGGGTTTTGATAAATATACTACCAGGGGGTCTGAGGGGGGTATTCAATGCCCCCAGGGAAAGGGGGGCCAGGGGTATTTCAAATTTTAACCTTTCAAATAGCTATTTTCAATGCATTTTTGCGTTCAAGTTTTGCAACTTACATAGAGTTTAGGTTAAGTAGTAAACAATAATGTAATTACATAGAAAATTTACAAATCAAAAACAATTTAAAGTTGCTTTAGGCATATAGTACAAAACTGATTTTTATTTTATTAGTTTACTACAACTAAGTAAATGCCATTATAAGTGTTAGGGACGTGTATGTAAAATTTTTTAATTTTATTATTGTACAATGTATATAATGTGCGAAGAAAATCTTTGGGCGACTTTAGGGTCATAAAATGTTTTCGAATGAGCGTGTTCCCACAGTCCATTGAATTGTATGACATATTGTGTTTTACTGTGTGAAATACAGTAGCTAACTCTACTACAGCGATTTTGTCCCTTTCAGAGGGAACTTTAGAGGTGAAAAACTTTGGCAGATTACTATAGGCCCTACTATGGAATGAGTCAGGCACCAAAATAAAAAGAGTAATTAAACTTATTTTATAATTTATTTTATATTTTTTTCAAACTGCGGGCTCATACAGACGACTCGTCAACAATTGTAGGCGCCCAACTCGTGTACAGTTAATTTCTCATTTCGGCGAAAAAATTTAGCCGTCCGTATCAAAATTCCCCGGGACGCGGGTTAAAATTTGCAAATGTGAGATTGTTCCTTAAAATCCGGGACGTTTGGGAACCCTGGCTATAACTAAAACAATTAGTTGAGGACATGACTTGAGTAAGATAGGAATTATGCGCAGAACCAAAAAATAAGGATTGCGCCTAAAATTTTAATCTAAATATATAAAACTGAAATCGCTATCCAGAGCACAAAACAAAGGCTGATGTCGCATGTCCTATAATCGGAAACGTTTCTCGTCCCTTCTTTTAGTTCTTGTACGGCCTATCACACATGTTGCTTAGGATTTCATCAGTCACATACCGTTATTAGAGATAACTTCTTATTACGAAAATAATGAAGCTTCTCTAATGTATAAGGTAAGTTAACAAGAGAGCATAAATAAAACTGATAGGAGTACACCACTAATAAACAGACGAATAAACTATTCAGCATATAATTAAAACAGTAATAATTGGTTAAAATTTATAATCGATTCTCAGCTCTATTGAACGAAGAACAGAATGCTAGAAAAAAAATTCAGGGTAAAGAAACTTCTCCTGAAAAGGACCCAGCGCAATATAACAATTACCATAAGACTACATAGTATTAAAAAGTATTTATACGAAACATTCCGGGCTTCGACAAAGCCCCTGTGATACATTTTTAAAACAATCTCAAGTAAGGATAGAAATATTTTAATTTTCGCAGTTAATTTATAAAAGAGATACAACTCTAAATATGAAGAACTTTCAAAGTAAAGTATAAGCAATTCAACAAAGTTAAACAAGTTTCAATAACCTAAAATTACCACACTACGCTTTTAAGCAAAGGCTAAAAAGTAAAGGTGGTACTTTTTTAAAACAATTTCGAATAAGGGGAGAAATATTTTAATTTTCGTAGTTAATATCTAACAAAAGATATAACTTATTTCTCTTAATTCTCTAGATAACTCTATACATCAAGAAATTTGAAAGTACAGCATAATAAAATCAGTTTAACAAAGTTTCACAAGTTTTCATCAACATAAAATTACTACTTTACGCTTTCAAGGCAAGGCTCTATTGACGTGTAATACTCGATTTTTGATTAAATGTCCTTGTGTTTTATTTCTGGACATCTCTTGTTCAGAAACTGCTCTAATTTGTTTGTTTTTTAGGTCAATCTGCATGCACTTTCCACTGTGGACGCTTTCTTCCCTATGGTGCATTTATTTCGCGAGTGATACACAATCGCAAAAGCTTCAGTTGTAATTAACCTCAAAAAGGTAGGTCATTAATGCTATTTAAATGAGAGTGCGAATGAAATCTCTTAAATATTTAAATAGAGGTATATCAGGTATAAAGGTGTTAATGTTTAAAATATTTCATACCGGTACTACAAAATCTATACACCCTAAAGACTTCAAAAAAGAAAAAGGAGAACTCTATGCTTTAAACATGGCGTAAAAACCAAAAGGTTTATTTTCCTGATGCAATGAGCAGTCAGGCTAACAATTTACTCATTAGCATACACTCATTGGCGTACAATTTCAGGTACACGCAAAACATTTTTTTTTTCGGCTAAACTTTGAAAGCGCTTACATTTCTTGCTCTTTCATTTTGAAATGGTGCGCTGTAGGACCATCCTCGAGAATTCTAATGATGAAAATGCAGAGACGAAAAATAGTTACTCTTGGTGAAACTCCAGCTCACGTAGCTGAAGTTTGAGATTCCACATTTTTAAAAAAGGCAAAAATATTTTGCAATCTTATATAATTTCTCATCTGCAATACCCTGCTATGAACTAAGTAAAAATAATTTAATTACAATTACATGGGTATTTTTGTCCCGTAAATAGTAAAGAAATGGGTTTTGTTTATCCCTCAATATAACATCAAGATATAAATAACGAAAACGGTTCTAACTGACGTTTAATTAAAGCAAATTAAAAACAAAAAAAAATTAAGGAAACATATATACGTATAGTAGGAGATAGGAACTTGGTTTGGAACAAATACTGGTAAAAATAAATAAATAATACTTTGATCAAGAAACATTAAAGAGCAGAGCTTTAACTAGTATTATCTATTGACCTAGAATGACATACTTTAAAAGCCGTGATAAATTTTTATTTAAAATGAACTAATTACTTTATTTTAGATGGAACTGGAAATACAGTTTCAGTTTTCGTACGATGTGTGCCCAAAAAAATTTTTGAGGTTTAAAAATGTCTATTTTATTTTGAGCAATGTCTATTATTTTATTTAGTATTGAAAACTTAAAGCTGAAAATTACCAACACACATTTATATACAAGCAATCTTACTCTCCTTTTTTAAGAGATTACATCAACTGTTTTCACCATTTTGCAGTTTTTACAGCAAAAATGTTGAGGTAGGATAATTTCTAACAACGAAATTTCTAGCACAGTCGTTTTTGACAGTACATACCGGCGTGATGCAAAGAAAGTATCTTTCATTTAAACGTATTTAAACTATTCATTGGAAAACAAATCGATTCTTAGCAAAATGTTTTCCGTACTGTTTAGATATTTTTACCAATTTATTTTTTTAACCACAAAGAGTAAAGCTAAATGTCATTTTACACGCAACCACTGCTAACCTGTCGAGTGTGAAATAATTTCCGGAACCATACACTTAAGATAAACATAAATCTACATAAAATAAAAATAAAAAGTTATCAGATGCCACGTTATCAAGACAAAAATTAAAATGATAGCCTTAATTTCCAATTACAAATTTCTGAAACGATATCGTATGTGTTACATATTTATCTGCTACAACCGTTAGAAGAGATATCGAACTCAAATGAAAGTAAGCATTACAAAAGTGACCGGTCATCTAGTGAATTTTGTCGACCCCATATATATATATATATATATATATATATATATATATATATATAAAATTGTAAAAAAATAAGTCAAACATGTCTTTCGAATGTTTTGATTCATTCAATAGATTACGTATAATAGATACGTACTTGTCGAAATATGTTCCTATTGTCTACACGAAAACATCTTTCGCGCGTCTCTGTTAGTAACCGAAGTTTAATAATGTTCAAAACTTTTATTGTTATCACATCCAGTACGAATATCAAGAGTTATTGCGCCAGTAAATAAAATCTCACTCTAATTTTCAAGAATGGCGCTTTCATCGTTTTTAATGCTTTACGTAAACTTGACTTATTAATATAAGCCTTGAAGATAGCAAGAATCACTTACATAAATAATAAACAATACTATGTAAAAATAATTCTCGGAATACAAAAAAGGATTCCTCAAATATTGCAATAACTTAAAAAACGGGCTTAGCTGTAACTGAAAATATCCACAGATACAACTAAACGATTTTGGAATTACTACTATATCATATCTTTTCTTAATTTAAAACACTATTATTATATTATTCAAAAGAAGGAACAATAGTAAGTATATCAAGAAAAGAACAACTAAAGATATATTAAAAATAATGAGAACAGAACCAAATAAATATTTCAGTTATTAATAATATTTCAACCTTTTATGATATTATCAACTATGCATAAAAGGGACAGGTTTCACATCTGTCCCAATAATTATTGTTTAGGAAACAAGAGAAATTTAAACAAATATAGAAGAAGCTAATGAAAATTTGGACCATAATTTTTCCTTTTGTAGTTTTAAAATTAAGTTAAAATTTCCAGAAAAGGCTTTAAAAAATACAACCTCTAATAAATAAAATAATGGCTTTTTGAATAACAAAATTTTTACAGAAGAACAGATTCAATAGTTTTCAGTTACTGATGATTTCTTTTACTGAACTTATGTCCACAGACAAAATTTCCATATCATTTTTTAACAAATGAAGTCAAAATTCAGATTTTTCGGCAAATATGCTATGGCATTTAACAATGTGAATGACAGGTTTTATAAAACTATGGCTACAAAATTTTAAAATGAAATGTATTATTGAAATTACATTCATACAAGGACTTTAAAATTTTCTGGATACATTGATATGAATATGTTTTAACTTTATAAAATACATATATACAGTTTAAAAAATCTTTCGATTTAAAGACTAACATTTCTAAAATTTTGAATTAATTTACTCAGTTTAAACAAAAACATTTATCAGCATCATCAAGAATTTATTAAACAAAAGAAAAATATTAATGATAGCTAGGATTACACGTTTAACTTCACGAATGGAAATTTTACTTTAGTGAATCAAGTAAAATCTAATTATGAAAATAAAAATTCATAATACATAATGACAAAAATAAAGAACATACACAACGGATTTTCAAGAGTCATGACTTATCAAAATTTAATAAAAACAGTTAACCTATTCCTAAAAAGAATACTAAAACTATTAAAGTAGATTTTAGTTAAAGTTTAAAAAGCATACAATTAGATGATCAATTTAGAACCGAAGTATTTTTATCTTTATAACAAATAAATTTTTAATTTTGTATGATTATTACATATTTGTATTAGACCAATACTATTAAATATTATCAAAGAGATAAAATTTAAATACAGTTTATATACAAATTAGACCAGCAACTTTGAATCATATTATGAAATTTTTAACTGAAACGTACACTGCATTATTACTAGAATTTTAATTTCACTTAACTAGTATAGTATTGAGAGATAAATTATTTAACTGAAATAATTGCAGTAAAGTTTGTAGAAAAATAAACACTAACGGAGAGATGCAAATATTGTATAGTACTAAAAAAATTAAATATGTACAGCATTCTGTCATGGATGTTCACTTCAGAGACAAATTCAGTTCCCCCCCTTTTACTTATAATGGACTAAAAATTAGTTTTACTACTTCAATGTCTATACATACAGTAACTAAGCCCCCCCCCCCCCCCCCCCCCCAAACTAAATTTTCTTTTCTTCAAATATGTAAAAGAAATACATGGAAAATACTATACTTAGAATATAATCAAGTAATATAAATAAAGTGATATTCACAGTTATGTTTTATATTAGGGACAGATAATTAAAATAATTAAAAGAATAACACAACGAAATATCCCTACAATAAACAGAAAAGAGTTATATGTTTTACTCAGAATTACAAACTGTTCACTAATCAATTGCTATGAAATTGAAAGCAATATGTTAAACATTCATCACAACTGCTCTACTATAATACATTTTCTGAATATATACATTAAAACTATAAACAGAATATAAATAACCCCAAGCAGTTATCATTTAAAGATCCAATAAGAATGAATCAAATTGCCAAAGGTATGAAATGGCTTTTCATCAATATAATTAGGTACAAGTATGATTAATGGTTTTTTTCAACAAGTATAATCACTCAAAATTCACTTTTGTAGGTGGTCGAAAAAGACAAAAACATGACATTTTAAAAGCTTGACACAATCTCTCCCAATTATATTTGCTTATAATTCAAAGCTATACAAAAATCATAACTCCTAAACATCTTGTTCTGCATCAATTTTTAAGCATGCAGCAAGAAAATAATTTCTGACAAAGATTTATAAGTATAATTTTTCTATCAAAAAGTAAGATGCATTTAGCACGAAACTGAACTACACGTTGGTAGGAAAGGAGTATTAATTATCATCACTAACTATAAGCAATGCATGACCTTTTAATCTTCATATTGTTAAAGTACTGCAAAAGCAACATATTTTTACACGTTTAAAAAGAAAGGTTATAGAATCATTGATCGATGATACATCATTACAAAGTGACGCTAGAAGTAAACTAATTAATAAGTAAATGAACTAAAATAAATTCAGACTATTAAATTAATATTTCAAGCTATTTTGGTCTCACTTTAATAAATTAATTTAAAATATAGCCACCATAGTAACAGATGAAATCAAAGACTGATACGCTAAAATCTCAGATATTAAAAAGTTACTGGGAATACTGAATCAGCAAAAAATTCATAAACAAGGAAACATAATTCAATATTTAAAGAGAAAATATTGAAATTTAAAAAAAAATATGCAGTAAGCTTTGAAAATAATATATCTTATTTGTGGATAGAAAGTTACCTAAGAAAATCCTATTCTACATGCTCAGAACATTCTGATTAAGACTGGATTCTGAATTAAATTAAAAAACAATAAAATATAATCGACTTCCGTACCCTCTGTTACAGCATGGAGATATGTGTATTCCAATAATTTACTTATTTATTTAATACGAAAACTTTAGCAAAATCCTTATTATGTTCTCAAACTATAGCTCAAACTCTTTCATCATATTATTCTTTTGTTCTTGAAAACAGTCAACTTCGAAATGAAAACAAAATTTTAGTTTTACGACAAGCTTTAAGTGAATGTGATTAGTTAAACGAAAGATAATCAGCATACAATTAGCGAACACGATACTGAAAAGAATAAATAAATATCTGTATTATCTGAATTATTTCTCAGTTATTAAAGATTGGTCTAAAATTTTAAATAACGAATAAAAGTTTTTTGAAAATACATAAACATTTAATATGGTGAAAAATCTTGAACTGAAATCATTGATTGAAAGAACATAATTCATTGTTTACATTTTTAAGAATCAAAACTTCTCGATTCTCGATACTGATTTCAGAACAGTTCAATAAAACACATAGTCTAAATTGCAAAGACATTACATATGTAATTGCTTTCATATATTCAATTCTCTCGAGAACCATCAAGATCTAAAAATAGCATATGATCCTATAGCCGCATACAAAAATAAAGTGTAAATACAACTCACCGCCTCTGGCAACACATATCCTCACAGGGTTGCCGCTCTTGCAACAATGATTTAACCATGCAATAACATCCCTTTGAGTAAATCCAGCGACTTTTTGGCCCTGTATTTCTAAGATTACATCACCGTTTTCCAAATATCCACTCAAATAAGTTATTCTTTGTTGTATCAAGTCATCAAAATATGCAAACTCTCCTCTATCTGAACCTCCCCTCACAGGTAAATTTAAAGTTCCTTCCGGACTTATACACACAGTACAATCATGCACATTAGAACTCCAGTGTGTTGTCTTAGAATCGAACGATACAGGATTCGGTACCGTCGATTCTTTGTTCGGCGTAATCGGTCTTTTCAGAGAAGACTTCGACATTATTCTCTTTTACGGATCATTTGGGATTTAACACAATACCTCCGGGTACATAAGAATCCGCGCGACTCCGACGCATAGCGAGTACACGAAGCCTAACGATAATTCGATCCCCGGGCTACATTCGAATTTCTTCTTAGGCATCTCGAACGTAACTTCTTAGCATCCAAGTTTGACAAAAAAACAATTTACAGATGACGAGCGTGTAGGAGAGATGCTACGCTGGCTACGTCAGCAACTACCTGGCTTACGGAATATTCAAATTCTGGCTCACGTTTTACGATATCCTCATGCACAGTGTCGCTGGAAACAGGTGGGCGCATGCGCAGTTCAAAACCAGCCCCCTTCGTTGCAGGTGAACGAACCTCGCCGTTTGGGTTTTTCGTTCTCTATCCTCCCTAAAATCGAGCTACTGTCTGTCTCTTCTAAAGTTAATGAGTATGCCCTTGAAAAAAAAATAATAAAATAGATAATTCTGGATATTTGGTTTTATTTGAGAAAGAGTGGACATTTTTTTCTCCCCTTTTTTCTTTTTTTTTCTGTTTTTGTCGAGCAGAATTATCTATTCTATCAGACTTACGACAAGTGACACTTCCGCCTCATCCCGCCCATCTTATTTCATTCTTTAAGACCTAATTCAAATTTAATTAAATAAAAGAATGAAATCTTTTAATTAATATCTTTGTCGAAATCTATTTAAACACGTTACAAGACGTTTAGATTTCCCTGGTACAAGAAAATTATTTATTTAACTTTCTAACCAAAATGAAGATTGATGAAACGGAACCTCCTATTATGCAAGCGGATGGTACACACTCACACGCAGGTATAATTAAGTAATTGTCAAATTACACGCACTGTTACAAGCCATCAAAAATTTCCCGTGAATGGAGATAAAATGAGAAAAAAAAATTTAACATGCTGTATTAGCAATGAAACATAATATATGGCCCACTAAGGAGATTGTCGAAGTGAATTATTAAAAAAATAATGATAAAAGTCTCTTTTAAAGAAAGAGTTTGTTCAGTCGGTAATACGAATAAGGATTTTTTTTTAGCATAAGCATATAAAAAGGGAGTACTTAGTGCTAACTTTTCAATTTTAGCCACGATGGTTAAGACTGCAAACATTTTAATAATATACTTTAATTGAGATTTAAATTTTAAAATTTCAACATCATTGTAGATATTTTATTATAAAACAATTTTTATTAAAACTTTTACAGGATTTAAAGATTTAAGTATCCGGCAAAACAATAGTGAAATAAAACAGCTTTAATTAGATTATAAATTAATATCGATTCGTACTGAATACAACAATTTACCTCTTTATTAAGATATACATTTTAAAATTTGAACATCATATAAATATAATAATACTAGCGGCCCGTCCCGACTTTGCCCGGGTTGAACAAAATATTATACCAATAAATTTCCAGTTGATAGCCAATAAATTGTAAATCTTTTTTTGCCTTAATAATAACCTAAATAATACCTTAAATTAATTTTATGTTAGTTAATAATTAAAATAAATTTTTTAAAAGAAAAAGGGCGTGCTGGAGAACGGCTAGGTTCGAACCGCTAGCGTCAGAACAGAAGCCTACCGCGATAGCACCACGATAAGGATCGTTGAAAACTTCGGAACAAAAAGCGGTAGAAGACAGTAGCGGAAACAATGGATATTGTTAGGATTAAGCCCCTAACTTTATTTCTACTGATCAGATATACATAATATATAGCCTATGTCCATCTGGAATAATGTACCTTTCAAACAGTGAAAGAATTTTTCAAATAGGTACAGTGGTTCTGAAGATTACCCTCCACGTACAAAATCGCTCTCTCTTTATATATAAGTATAGATAAAACAATTTTCATTAAAACTGTATTGCAGGATTTAAAGACTTGACTACCGAGAAAAACGATAATGAAATAAAACAGCTTTTATTTAGATTATAAATCAGTGTTGATTCATACTGAATACAGCAATTGGGCTCTTAATTTCAACATTGACTGATTGATGGAGGAGAGAGCATGATTTTTATTTTTTTTATTTTAGCAAAAACACATTGAATAAAATAGGAATAATTAAATAGTTGGTAATTTAGTGCACGATAATATATTGGCACACACATAGCACATTGCTGTAATACTAAAATAGACCCCATTTTTTGAGTAGTAAGAACGTACAAACAATTTTAAACTTCTAATAGAAATATTGAAAGGAAATGGAGAAACTATATCTAGTACAGTTCAAACCAATAACAATATTTTGTTGCTAGTATTTAAGGAAATATATGTTGGAAGAACTGACATAAAATTTGAAATAATCAACTTTTTAAAAATATTATCAGATGTCCCTATTAAATGTGAATAAAATGTTAAATCACTATATGGTTTTAGTGAATGACTGAATAGTTTTTTTTTAAAATTATTATCACATTGTTTTAATAATTATGTGCTAAAAGTTTATGCTTCGACGCATACACACACCTTTAATCTCCCGGAGTCTATTTCTAACTGGGTCATTTACCAGACGTTATGTGAAAAAAGTTTAATGGCCATAAAACTGTACGAAATATTGCAGAGTAAAAATGTATCTAAAAATGATGTATAGATTTATTTTTACGATCTCTTTATGTAAGTATACAGTGATGAGAGCTTATATGGAGTGATGGGAGCTTACATGGAAGAACATCAGGACAGCAAAAACTGTTCTTCTAAACGAGGGGTGGGCAAATAGCGGCAAGCGGGCCACATGCGGCCGGTTACAGATTTTTTTGTGGCATGCCAAGACACCCAGAAAAATCCGGACAGCCAGAAAAACTGTCAATATTTTATTTTATTTATATTTATTGATTTTTATGATACAATTTATACCTTTCCTGAAATGCAAAGTTAATAAATGCAATAGTTTTAAAAGGTGTGGCCCTCCGCTAACCTCCGCTTACACAAAGTGGCCCCCGTGCCAAAACAATTGCCTTCCCCTATTCTAAACTGTTTTCTAAACTGATATGCGAGAATGTTATGCTGGAAAAAAATCATTATCTCTCATTATTAATATATTGTTGACCGGCAATTTTACATTTAAATATATAAGCAAAGACTGACATTTTGGAGTAAAGTGTGACACTTTTATTTTCTGAAATCTGTTTTCTTTTTATAGGGGGTCTCAGATTCACAGTTTCAGGTTGCTGTGTGCTAAGCCTATTGGATTCGCTCACCTCAAAGGTAACCGATGGAGAAAACGTGTCTAAGGATTGTCCACTTCGATTGAAATATTTCTCCTTTTTTTTTCTTTTTTTTTCTTCTTTTAATTGTATTTTATGATAGAGAAGCAAATTTTACACCTTGGGACATTTTTCGTTTTCAAAATAATAATAATAATAATAATAAATAAATAAATAAAATACAAACACTATTTTTTACATGTTTTTATTAACTTGCTTTCTTGTTTGTGTGTGTGTCTGTGTGTTTGTCCAGTACAAATCTTGCAATCGATTTTTAACTAACTTCCCGACTAGCTAGACATTTGAAACTTTTAGAATAGCTCAGAACACGATGACAATGCTTTTTTTTAATACTTTTAGCCATCTTTAAGCAGATTTTTACCATGTTTTTATTATTTTCAGTTAATTTTGTTTTGCAGACTGGAGCAGCCATCTATCGGCCAGGACGGGACCGAAAAGTTAAACGCAAGTTAACATCCAGTTAACTTCATTTTCTTTCAAGTTGATGGCATAATTCAACAAAAAAAAATTTAAGAAAGTATTTATTAATACATAGAATTGTCAAGTTTATATGATTCAACAGAAAATTTAAAACCATAGTATATAAAAAGTTCTTTTTATCTTGTAATAATTAAAATTAAAATTATTCGGGGGAAAATCTGGTATAGTATGTTTTAAGCGCTCATTCATTCCTTTGTGATTTATCAAATGAATCGTGTTGCAAGGTGCAGAAAAGTTTGGGCTATCTGAAAATAGCTGTTTTATTGGATTATCGGCATTTATGTAGCTATCAATAGTAGGCACATTCTCTCCATGGGTTAGCATTGAAGTGAGCGAATCTTTTTTTTTTTTTTTTCAATGCGGAGGCACTTGTCGTGAGACATTCTACGCCGCAGTTTTACTGCCCATTTTATTGTGGGGGCACCATATAGGCGGACAGCATTACCCCCTATGAAGGGACGACACGAACAGAGGCATTTTTCGTGAGTGAGCGAATCTAATAGGGTTAGTACACAGCAGCCTTAAATGATAAAACGGGAGGATTTTCCTGACTCACCTCATAGTAACAGTAGTTTTCAAGTAAAGCAATGTTCGGTGGAACAAAATACTCTCCAATATGACTTTCCTTTATTCTAAATTGTCTTCATTTGCGTGCCAAAACACGAGTTGACTCGATACCGGTCAACAACAATGTTAAAATAATTACAAGATACAAATAACTTTTTATATACCATGTTTTTAAATTTTCTGTTGAATCATATAAACTTGACAATTCTATGTATTAATAAATACTTAAAAAAATTTTTTTTTGATGAATTATCCCATCAACTTGAAAGAAAAGGAAGTTAATTGGAAGTTAACTTCCGTTTAACTTTTCATTCCCGTCCAAGCCGACAGATGGCTGCACCAGTCTACAAAACAAAATTAATTGAAAATAACCGAAAATTAATTTAATTATGCTTAAAGATGGCTAAAAGTATTTAAAAAATGCATTGTCATCGTGTTCTGAGCTATTCTAAAAGTTTCAAATGTCTAGCTAGTCGGGAAGTTATTTAAAAATCGATTGCAAGATTTGTACTGGACAAACACACAAACACACACACAAACAAGAAAGCAAGTTAATAAAAACGTGGTAATAATGAAGAATAATAATTGAAAACAGTATCATAATATTTTTTAAAAATTTCAGGATTACTATTTATAGAACTTTTAAACTCCCTCATAAAATTTCGACAAAAATAAAAATTTTAAAAATGCCACAAAATTTAATACTTGTGCACAATGCTTAAAAGATTTTACGAAAAATGAAACCTGTCATCTATATTTTAACTGTCAGTTTAAACGGATTTATAACCAGAGGCGTCGAAAACCGACATTGTGCCCCGGAAAAATGTGTTTTCTGGGCTTCTGGGTCATACGCCCGGCACCTTTAGTACAAGAGCCCGGGGAAATTTAATCTCCGTCCTTCGCCCTTCGCCCTCCGCCCCCTCGGCAGTCTCGTCGGTTCTGATTAGAGAATTTTTTTTATTTTTTATTATGAATTCCGTATGAAGCTTTCATCTTTCAACAAGGTAGGAAAAGAGCAGTGCTAATAACGAGAAATATTAGAATATATTATTTAAAATAACTCATAAATGTCGATTAAAAATAAAGGCAAACGATATGAAAATCGAAACTTGGTTTGAACTTGGTCTGATTCAAGTTTATTTCAGTTCAAGGGTAAGCGGGGTTAGAACGGTTCTCTCTCAGTCGTTAAAGTGTCTGGTATAGGTTACAAAGTATAGGCGTGATTGGTGTAGGTGAGGCTCATTTCGTCAGGATTCCTTTATTTTAAGCCATATTAAACAAAAACAAAAAATTATTGCATGATCAGAAGGATTTAGAGTATGAAGGATTATGGCTTTAAATGCATTTGATATGCATATAATACGCATTGGAACTTAATATTTAGTATACTTTTCGTTAAAGATGTAGTTATTTAAAAAAAAAAAAAACTATTAATTTGGCAATTACGAGTCAAAAAGTTCAGTAACTTTATATAAAGAGAAATTTCGTGTATCTTGATCGAATTCTTAGATTGAACGGTTCTGGTACGATTGGATTCTGCACATAAAAACATGTAAAAATCAACCATTCAATACCAGGTTCAGAAAAAAAAAAGACTTAATTTTAAGGATTTTGTATATTAATTTTGCCTTTCTATTGTTCCCCTTCCTTTCACGAAATCAATAAACTGTCTCGTCATTTTCTATTGAGCTAAGATCACGTCTGACATTTCATCATAATTTTAGTCCGTCATTCTGAGCAGTTTTTGAGGAAATAGAAATACAAACTTACTGATTAACAACAAATAAGCTTAAGATTTTCTAAAATTTCGACTTCTTTGATGCAAAAGGCACGAATTCGTGAAAATCGCGAATATGAAAGCAGGCCGTGATTTTCCATTAAGCCCAGTAGGCCCGGGCCTAGGGGCCCCCGAATGTTGCCCACCCCCCTACCAAACAAAAAATAATAATTATTTTAAAAGAAAAAATCCCAATTCATTTTTTTTATTTTACTTTTTTTAATAGCAATTTTTTCTATATACCCTTTCAAATTTGATTGATTGGTTCATCATATGTATAGTTATATGTATAGTTCATCATATGTATGTTATAGTGTATATAAGGGATTAATAAGTTTTTCTGGTTGCATTATATTGGTGTTTTAATGAAGTTAATATGTTGTATTGCTTTTTGTTATTTGATAATGTTCTAGACTTCTACTCTTTAAATAGGCAATTCTTGGTAAAATGGTACTTTCACAATAATTCATGATTATTTTGTGTGTGTGTGTGTGTCAATTTTGGAAATTTCACGCCCACATCAGTGTTAGGGCCCCATCCCGAATTATGCATATCGTCAAGAATTTTCTAAATCGGGAACTGTTCGAAAGGTAAACTTGAATACCAAATTTCCTCGAACTATTGTACTATCGAGATCAATATAGAAATATAATGATGTCTATTTCATAAACGCTAAGCGCGAAATATTTAACTCGAAAAGTATGTCAGTAAATTAGAGGAAACCTCTTCCTTCCCATTCCAAAAATTATTTCATTATCAAATTAATTTAACTTTCTTTTTTTCCCGCTGATAACTTATTCTTGCTATTTAGATAATAGAAAAGAATATAAAAATATTTGAGGCTGGAAATTTGTCAGTTAATGACTGTTTGCTATTGCATAGAAAAGAGGTCGCGACGATCCATGTTTCAAAGGCATTAAAAGCAGTAGACTATATGTTTACAGGCAATGTTTTGGGGACAGGTGTCAGCTACGGAAATTTGTTTCAGGATTGGATTTTAATGGTGGACGTTTACGAAATCTAGGTTTCTATGTAAAAGGAACCAAAAACTTTTCTATCATAAAAAAGAAACGTGTTTCACACGGAAGATCAATTAAAAATCCAACAGTGGCAACAATCAAAAATTCAGAAGGTTTAAAATGAACTATATACAGAAGTTTAAGTACAGTTTAGTTAAAATAATAAAACTTTTACAATAAAAGCAATAAAATTTTCAATTATTCTTCCGAAAAAAAAAAGTTTGCAGTCTCTTTATTCGCAAGCCATGTTGATGATCTTTAGTATAATTTGTGTTTTGTAAGATTTTTTTGCGCGAGTTTCTGATGCGCTGGTAATCCTCAAAACGAGTAATTCAACAGAAGCGATTATTATCCAGAAGGTTCATCATCGGGAGTTTAGTGAATATGCTGAGTATTATTTTAATTCATTGTTTGCGTTTGGACCTAGGGCTCCTACATAACAGGGTTGGAAAATTAAGGATTTTGTTGCTCGCTGTTGCTACATTAAGTCGCCATTTCGATAATTCGTTTACCTGTCTTTTTTTTTTTTAAATCTGAGGGGCTATCCACCTTCCCCTTGTAGGGGGAAGTGTATATTCATAAGTTCCTGCATAATATTCTTGATGTACCTTCTACAATAATAATCCGTAAATAATTTACTAGGGGTCCAATCTTGAAATCGCCATTTCGATAAGATACAGTGAAACTTCTCTAACCGTCTGCCCCTCCAAACGACCGCTTTTTTCCGGAACCATGACTGACTGCCATAGAGAAGTTTCGCTGTGCATTGAAAATAATTCTTTTTAAACGACATTTTGAAAACTAAAATATTTTGTTACCTTTTTAAAGGTTATAGAGAGGGAAGTTTAAGATCACATTGCCTCGCCACTTCCTGAAATTCGAAGAAATCAATGAGTAATGCCCCCCCCCCCTCCTTCCACCTTAACAAACGCACGCACACACATAAGCATGCACTCGAGAAGGGAGGGGGGAAGTTTAATTCAGTTAACTGAAGTTCGCTAGAAATTTTTTTGTTTGTTTGTTTGTTTGTTTGTTTGTAACGTGTATTAGCTTTGAGGGAAAGTTAACTGAATCGGTAAAACTGGCCGAAACAAAAATGTTAAAGATCAATGTCTTTTTGAACTTGTTTTAAGTAAGCAATACGAGGCTTTGCATATGTTTTGGCAAGATTGGGAAACAAGATGGATGCTCTTGAGTTACCCTGCATATTTAGGAACTCAACAAGGGCTGATAATGGCACCATTTGGGCTAGATTTCGAGCCAACGGATTAGACATTTGTCGCCAAACAGAGCAGCTATTTTGATCGGATGAAACAAATCTTTTATATTTCAAACTTTTCTTAAACTGTCTCTTTCGAAGGAACCAAATATTTCTTGGAGTTTCCAAAACTCACCCGAGAGGCAACATTTACATTTCTAGTCCTCTCCCACATCTCGAATTCGAATAACTAATGAAACCACCCCCCAAAACCTTATTTCAGTTAGGTCCGACGAGGTGTAGGGAAAGAATAGGTAAGATTCCCCGGGCCCTTTTGAGTTTTAGGAGCCAGATCAGGGCCTAAAAGACCGATCAATTTTTCCTTCCCCGTCCAGGTGTTGAATCTGGAGGCGCTTAATTCCAGCCAAACGAAGTTCATTAAGTGAAAAGACAATTGAGAAAAACTACGGACGTATTCATATTTTTCGCCTGTAATTAAGCAACGAAGCATGCAATTAAGCAGCGAAGAAATAAGTAAGATAATCGAGTTCATTAAGAGGAAGCTAGGTGCTTATGTAAACTGCTGATTCACCAAAAATAGTGGTGCAGCCGAAATTCTAATCTAGTGGGAGCTTCGGGTAATGCAAAACTACTGCAAATCACGAAACATCTAATGTTTCAGCATATTTGTCTGAACAAGGCTTTTTGTTTGTTTTTTAAAATCATTTTTGTTGGATGGTTCCCTTTAACTACGCCAGTAATCACAAACAAAGTTATTCCGTTGCGTGTGCTTTGACAAGATCGAGAAGCACAATGGGATGTGCATGAACTTTAGTTTAACAGACAGGAAGGTCATTTACGGGATCGCATAAATATATAACTACTAGAACTACTAATAAACACAGCCATCAATTTAAACAATCAATTTTACAATGTCTTTATTTTATATCGCCTTCGATTAAATATGCGTTAGTATTGAGCAACGAACTACTCTCGTTTTCGTCAAGAGTTCCAAACAGACGGAACATCGCTTTCTTTCTTTTCACTCTTTCATTAACTTTTTTTTTCTGAGACACCGGTGGAAGCTTCCGGCAGGTTAGGAGGAAAATTGGACGATCATTCTCATATGAAGGCTAGATTACTCTCTCCTTTATATTAAAAAAATGTCATTTATTTTTGGAGGACTTTAGATGTATAATGATCAGTCTAATACCTTTTTTTTTACTATCCGTGTTTTAATATGCTGGTCTGTGCTAATCCAAACAGTTAAATCTATTTTTAATTTGGATTTTTTCTTTAAAAATTTAATGATGGTGCAAATTTGGGGACTTAGTTAATTAAAGTAAGAGACTATAAACTACGGTATCGAAATTAAAGCCTGGGTAAATATGAAGAACATGATACGGTTTCCCGCTAAGCCGTTTTTGCTCAAAATATTTGGCATGTTTTGTGGGTTTGCCAGAAAGAACAGCGTTAATTTACACCTCATGGTTCTTCGATTTCTAATGTCACATTGGCGCCATATCGCCACAGGTTGGCGACCGTATCATGTTCTTCATATTAACCAAGATGGGGTCTGAAGACGCATAAAAGACTCAGTCAGAGAGTTAATTAGTATTAAAAAAACATTGACGTAAAATTTGGTAATTATGAAGAAGCGGATACCCCTTGGCGAGCTTTGGCGAAGTTTTCAAAACTGACTAAGAACAAAACTGTAAAACTTGGACAAAGAATCGAAAACTGCATTTTTAAATATAGAATGCAATAATGCGATTATGATGTTCCCTATTGCTTAAACTAGAACTTTACTAGCATACGACATTTCATTCCTTTGTAAGCGAATACTTTCGGTTATAACATCCAATTTTAATAAACGGGGATTTCGCCAAATAAATTATATTTATAAATTCTTAGGATTTACGTTCGTGTTATGTCTACTTGGCACATCTGTCGACCACGTCAAAAGGGGTACCCACTTCTTTACAAAAGCCTAAAATTCAAATAAGTCTGGTATTTACCTGCGTCCAGGAAACATTCAAATACGCCTAAAACAATTTTCGGGCAATAAAAAAACATGAAATCTGCACAATCTGGATTCATCCTATTCCTACCTCACTGAAATTACTTTATTAGCAAAATCGAGTGTCTAAAAGCGAGATGAGATGTGGTTTAAGTAAGATGCGGGGCAAAAGTCATTACTGAGATGCCAATGAGCACATTTTTTGTGACACTGATTTGGCAGCGGCGCAGTATGCAGAATCAAATTAACGCCTTAATCAGATTTTATTCATTTTCATTCCTTTTTATGGCTTAAAATTTAATTGCCAGTACCGTTGGCAACTTGTTGATAATATATGTCAATTGTGTTGAAGTATTTTACAGTAAGCCATTTGTCTAATTAATTGCGTTTAAATCCATACGCAGAAAATAAAGATGTAAAATAATAGTTCATTCAGATTTTTATTGCTTTTTCAGTTCCCATTTTACGGTAGTTTTCCATACATTTAGAATTGGCGCCAAGGCCATGCAGTCACCCAAGGTTTTACACATTGCGAATATTGTCTGGGGTGAAATGCAAATCCGAAACAGAATAAAAGCTTTAAAAAAATGTAGAAAACTACATGAAAATTTATTGGGAAAAAAAATGTGTACTGTTACTGCCTTTAATGGATTACATTACATTTTGTATTATCTCCTCTCTATCGGAATAGCTGGCAACTGGGATTTGGCCATATATATATATATATATATATATATATATATATATATATATATATATATATATATATATATATTGTCACGTCGGCAGCCCCCTTTTTACACAAGCAATGGACTTAATTGTCTCTTCTCCCACATGTGTTCTTTTGAGAACTGTTTGAAAGAGTTTCAGATGTGTACGGGGCATCCGGATAAATTTTCCTGGCGGCGGAGGAACTCAAAAGGAAGGAATAATGTTGTTTTCTATTCCAGAAGGTCCCATCTGTTGCAGGTTAACGGACCCGAGGGCGGCTGTCCAATAATTGGGAGACAGAGAGTGACGAATGACCCCCTCGCCTGACAATGGGGGTTTGGTCTTGAGTGTCGACCAGGTGAAAAATGACAGAAGATGGCTCGTGCGGAAGTGACGGACAAGACCCGGAAATGATGTCTGGTAATCGTCTCCGGAATATTCCAGGCTTTTCGAGAATGAACCGGGAGGAGGTGATAAAAAGGCGGTAGCCTTTTGTCTCGAAAACAGACTTTGCCGACGACGCTGGACAGCGGTTGTTCTGAGAGGTAGACTTTTGTCTTCCGAGAGAGGAATTTTTTTTTTTGGCCGACAGGCTTGGGATCAGACGCGTGCACTGGGCCGCGTCCCCATGAAATTGTAACTTTGGCGGTGAGCCACTTTTTTACTGCAAGGGCAGTATTGTATATATTTTGTACATATATGTAAATGCTAAATTGAATAAAGAGTATTTTATTTACTCTAAGTCTGTCTCTTCTCGGATAATTTATGTGGATGTTTTGGCTAGAGATTAGCCAGGCTCGGTTTAACGCTATCTACGTCCTCGGAAGTGAAACTACATTGTGGGGACATGATAATATATATATATATGTAGGACGGCGTCTAGGGGTAAGTAACTTTACGGAAAGAATTATACGAAAAGAACAAAAAAGATTAATATCTAAACTAACATTTTATTTACTTTTAAACACATAAAGAAAAGACATCACGCTATTTACAATTTACAAAGTTACGAGGAATGTAAATTAAGGTTTTACTACAGAGCATGGTTCACCTGTGAGATGGGGACTCCGAAATATCCCAATTCGTTTAGCGAATTCGATAAAAACGCGACGCGGGAAAGGCACGACTTTACTCGTCCATGTCAGCGGGGGGTCTGCTAGTGAGCTTCAAATGCTCTCCGAAAAGGTGACGTCACGCGCGCGCAAAGCTTTCCTATTGGACGCTTAGCCCGACGGAATAAAATTCGTTCAGGTCGAAGTCTCCATCTCTCACAAATCAATTTTCTACAAGTTCGGCCAGCCTGGAATCACTGACCTCAGTGATCTGACTTTACATAATCCAATCCAAAAGATAATCCGTCCTTCCCGAAGGTATACGGATGATTTTGAGAGACGACAAATTTCGCAATGGCAATCAGCTTGACTAGGATTATACAATACAAATAAATACATGCAATGTTACACAATTATAAAAACCGAAACAAACAAACAACAAAATTATCAATGACCCAAAAAAGGGTAATGAAAGTCCATAAGGTCTTTCATCACAGCCAAAATGAATTTTCTACAATAATAGTCATTATAGAATTTATGTGGTGACCATTCAGTAATATCCCTCGGTAAACTCGACCGCAAATCTCTCCATGTTACACAATTAAATAAACAATGTTCTATTGTCTGGACCTCTCCGCATGCACAGGTGTCACTCTTCCCAAAAAATCTTCTTTGATATGAGCCCACGCTTCCATGTTGAGTGATAGCTTGATTTATATAGAAATTCGATATTAATCTTTCTAAGGAAACATGAGGGTAGATTTTATGAACCGGCCTCCCCAATTCACTATCGGCCCACCTTTCTTGCCAGACTTTCATTCCATATGCCTTAATCTTTGCCTTTACTTGTTGCTTGGTCATTTTGTAGGTACCTTCAATTATGTCCAGTTCCGTGGCTTCTTTAGCCGCAGTGTCAACTTCCTCATTCTGTCTGATCCCGATATGTGCTTTTATCCAGTGGAAATGCACGACCACACCATTATTTTTGATCTTGTGTTTCAATTCCTCAATAATCTCACCCTTATATTCTAAGGACCCAAGAGCCTGCAAAGCACTCCTGGAATCGCTAAAGATGTCAATTTCCCTTAGACCTTTTTCCATAGCATCGTCTATTGCCATGGAAATGGCCGTAACCTCAGCACTGTATGATGTTGCGTTATCAGGGTTTCTTCTCAGTTTAGTATCGATCTTCTGACTCTCATTATACCTAATAAAGGCCGACCCAACTTTTCCGTTAATCTTGGAACCATCCGTAAAATATGTATTCTTCGCAAAGGGTTCTAGTCTATAAGACCAATTGAAGCTCATTATATCTTTTATTTTTCTGAGATTCCTGGATTTTAATTCACAAGTTTGGCTATTGAAGGATTCATTCCCCAACCAAATCTCGTCACCCTCATTATAGATCTTATACCACATCTTATCCATTTTCGCTTTTAAATCAAGGGGTAAACATCCCGCCAATATAGCTAGAGCCTCTGTCGATACGGTGCGATAACATTTTGTTATCATTAGCAGGAATGGCCTTTGCATCTGTCGTAACTTGGCATTCATCAAAGTCTTATCGTCATACCAGGCTTGAGCTCCATGTAACAAAATCTTTTCTACCACTCTCAAATATAGCTCTTTAATATTTTCGCCCTTAAGGCCCCAAGTCCTTTTATAAATTCTCTTAATACCATAAATGAACTTCAGGGTTTTTTCTCTAGTGATGGTTATATGTTTTATAAAATTCAACTTTTCATCGATATACACACCCAGATATTTCAATGCGTCGTTGTATCTAATATTTTTATTCTTTAATTTAATAGCTGGTTTCCTCGTAACCTCACCTTTATACGGTATGATGATATAATTTGATTTTTCGACACTAAAATCCATCATATTTTTCTGTGCCCATCCTGCACATTCTTCCAAAACGTTGTTTGCCAGCTCGGTAAATCTGTAAATTACACGACTTCTTAAAATGATGATAACATCATCAGCAAAGGCTTGAATTTTAATCCCATCTTCCCAAGTTTTTTCCAGTAGTTCGTTGATGTTTAGCAGCCACAAAATTGGTCCCAACGAAGACCCCTGCGGCACGCCTATATTATAATTCCATTCAGTATTGTTTTTCATCCTTACAACTCTGTTATTTAAGTAATTCATTATCATGACTTGGAGCTGTTTGTCCACTTTAACCCTCCTCATTTCTTCCTTAATTCTACTGTGTCGCACCATATTAAACGCATTTTTTATATCAAGGGTAATCAGACAAGTATGGTACTTGTCTGCTTTATTCTTTTTAATTATTTTAATAATTTCAGTTAAGGCCTCAGTTACGCCACGATTTCTCCTGAAACCGTATTGAGTTTCCGATAGTATTTTATTGATTTCTAGATATTCTATTAATCTGTTTGTCAAAATTTTGTCCAAAACTTTACCTATTATGGGCAATAAACAAATAGGGCGATATGAGGTAGGATATGTTAGGTCCTTGCCTTCTTTTTGGAAGAATACCACAATCGTTCTTTTCCAATGACTAGGAAATTCTCTTTTCTCCCAGCATTTGTTGTATAAATCAACAAGATACCTCTCATCTATGTTATAAATCTCTTGTACTATACTAAGGGAGATGCCATCGTACCCAGGTGCTTTACTTGGATCCATATCCTGTAGCATTTTCTTAACTTCAATTAGTTCAATCTGCTGTGCGTTGTCCCCCTCTGCATAATCTTGCGTGATGACTACGTCTTCCCTCTGAAAGTGCTGAGCTGTTAATAAATAATCGACTTCGTCTTCATTATATTTTATATCTCCGTTTTGGTCTCTTATACCCTCGGTTTTTACTAACCTATCATTTCTATCTTTTATAATAGAGTATGCCCCGCCAAAAAGGTTCTTTACTGTGACCTTATCCAAAAACTCCTTAAATTTCGTTCTCTTGGCTTTTAACATTTCTTTACTATATTTAGCCCTTTCTGCTTTAAACATTAATTCGTATTCTTTCCTCTTGTCCGGGTCTCTTTCCTTCTGAAAACGCCTCCTCAACGCTCTCACCTTGAAGTCTCTCCACTTGACTTTACATAAAACGATTGGCCTAAAACATCACTAAATAAATGTACATCAAAATTTCCGAAATGATTTAGATATGAGAAATAACCATACAATTCGCGCAAATGAATTACAATGAGGAAATACAATAAACAAAAATAAAATAAAAACACAGTAAACAATTATGAGTAAAAAGAAAACGTTTAATCCCTCATCCTGGTGAGTAGGATTTCATTAGATCGGCAGACGAGGAGGTCAATCTAGGACCCTCGTGGTTACCTACTTTCTCTAACTCGTATCTATCTCTAGGCTTTACTTCGATAACTCTATATGGTCCTAAAAATTTAGGCCTTAGCTTCAAACCTGTTCCAAATTGCGTTCTTCGGATGACTACTAGATCTCCCTGCTGATACTCAGGGGCCTTCTTGCATTTCTTATCGTAGGTTCTTTTATTTTCAGCCTGGATCTTCTGAATGTTTCTTTTAGCATCTTGTCGTAATTGGTTTCTTTGCTCTTGAAATTCTTCCACCATCTCTTCCATTAGCAGATTTTTTAGGTGAAGGTCCTCCTTATTTCTCATGATGACGCCAGTTAATAGTTCAAATGGAGACCATTTAGTACTTCGGTTGGAGGTACTGTTTAGAATTCTTTGCAGTGGGTCTACGAATTTGTACCACTTGGTAGGATCGACGATGGACATCTTGGTCAAAACAGGGATAAGAGTTCGGTGGATTCTCTCCACTTGACCGTTTCCTCGTGGTACGCCAGTGGTGATCTGCAGATGTTGGATGTTCTCTTCGGTACAATAGTCACTAAACACTTTGGAGATGAAAGCAGAACCGCAATCTGTTATTATTCTTTGGGGATTTCCGAAAGTCTTTTGTTGCAATTTCAATTTATCGAGGGCATCTTCTGCGGTGGTAGATCTTACGGGATACAGCCAGGTGAACTTCGTGAAGGCGTCGACTATTGTGAGGATATGTCGGTACCTTTTGTTGGTAGAGGGCATAGGACCAATGAAATCGACGTGATAGGTGCTTAACGGTACATCTTCTTTCGGAATAGGGTATAGGAAACCTTCTTTTTTCCCGCTCTTTCTGTTGGTTAAAATACACGGTACACAGTTAACGATCACGTTTTGCACTTGTCTGCTTAAATTAGGTATGAAAAATTCTCGTTTAACTATTTCTTCTGTTTTTGCAGCTGCGAAGTGTCCTTTCTCATGAGCTAGCTTGATTAGCTCAGTTTGCATATCTCTTGGTACTACTATTAATTCACGGCCATCTACGTATTTGTATAATATTTCGTTTTTAATGAAGAAGTCTGAAGTAGGGTTTGTTTCAATCAGTGATTTAAAATTTTGAGTGTTTTCGTCTCCTTGTTGAGCTCTTTTCAATCTGGCGGTGAGAGTATCGCTTGTAATTATGGCGACGGGGTATCGGCTTAAAGCGTCTACATGTTGCATTCTCTGGCCGGGTCGATGCACAATTTCGTAATCATAATTTTCCAACAGTAGTGCCCATCTCGCTATACGAGTAACTAAATCTTTTTTGTCCATGGTCTTTTGAAAAGCTGAACAGTCCGTTATGATTTTGAAATGTTGCCCTAGAAGGTAGATTCGAAATTTCTTTAAAGCGGTGACAACAGCAAGAACTTCCAGTTCATAGCTACTGTATTTCTCCTCGGCTGGAGTAGTTTTCTGCGACATGTATTGAACAGGGTGTAATTTTCCGTCATCCGCTTCCTGGAGCAAAACAGCGCCATATCCTTGTTGGCTTGCATCGGTGTGTAGTTCGGTCCTTTTCCCTTGCTGAAAAATGCTTAAAACGGGACTTTCAGTTAATAGTTTCTTGAGCTTTTCGAATGCTTCAATTTGGGCTTGTTCGAATACAAATGGATTGTCTTTTCTTGTTAGATCACTCAGAGGTTTCGCTATTTTAGAGTACGCGGGAATAAATTTTCGAAAGTAGCCGGTTAGTCCTAAAAAACTCTGGATTTGCTTGACCGTTGTTGGCACTGGGAACTTCTTGACGGCTATTGTCTTCGCAACTGACGGGCGTATTGTTCCGTTTTCGACGACGTGACCCAAAAATTCGACTTTCCTACTTAGGAATCGACATTTCTCAAACTTAATTTCCAAGCCATACTTCGAGGCAACTTCAAACACTTTCTTTAGTTTTTCTAAACCTTCTTCTTCATCTTTTGCCGGAATTATCAAATCGTCCATGTAAATTACTACAATACCTTTTCGCATTAGTTCTCGAAAAATACTGTACACATATCTTTGGAATACGCTGGGACTAGTGCTTAGGCCGAAAGGTACTTTATTGAACTCGAATTGTCCGTCTGGAACAACGAAGGAGGTGAGGTGTTTGCAGTCTTCATTGACATCGACATGGAAAAATCCATTTCTCAAATCTAACGTAGTGTACACCTTGGCTTCTTGGAATTTATCTAATACGTCTTCTATCAACGGCAATGGAAAACGATCCTTGACTAATTTCCGATTCAACTTTCTGTAGTCCACACACAATCTAGTGGTGCCATCTTTTTTCTTGACTAGCACAATTGGACTCGCATATTCGGATGAGCTTGGTCTTATAATTCCTTGTTCAAGCCATTCGTCGACTTGCTTGTTGACTGCTTGGTTCTCGGTAAAGGATAAGCGACGTGCAGGCTGGTAAACCGGTATGTCATCTTTCAAAATAATCCTCATGGACACGTTTGTCGTTTCGGTCTTTTTTGGCTCATAGTTGGAGATCAATTCAAACAGTTCTTTTCTTATTCGCGGATTGCTAACATGTTTGACTTCAATTTCGTCTTCAGTTTTCGCTTCGTATACTTGCGTGTGCATGAACCAAGTTTTATCTTCATATTTACGGAACTGAACACTTTCTTTGTCGAAGAAGACGGAGGCTTGTTCCAAAATATCTGATCCGATTACTGCCTGAAATTCTAAACACGGCGTAGGTACGATGTGCCACGTGAGGGAATATTCTTTTCCATCCAATTCAATTTTCCGTTGGAACGACCCTTTTGTTTTGACTTCGTACTTCCCTAATCCAGATAACACTACTATGTCTTTCGAGAGTTCTGAGGGTTCGATTATTCCTTCGCACATATCTTCACGAATGAGTGTCGCTGAACTGCCGGTATCGATGAGAGCTTCAAAAGTCTTGTTACCCATGGTTATTTTCTTTGTTTTAACTCTTACTTGAGATATTCGTGAGCAGACTTGAACCGGAGAGCTTGCAGATTTATTAATGTTTTTGGGTCGCTTTGTACAATCTACGGCATAATGACCCTGTCCTTTGCAGTAGCTACAGATTAGTTGCTTATTTCTTCCGGCGTAAGGAGTTCCGTTCGATTGAAAGTATTTCTTTTCATGCCTATTGTTCCCAATTTGGAAATGTTCAGGTCTTCGAGAATAAGTATCGTTAGATCCTCTGGCTTCATATTTTCCTTTAGCGAATGAGTAGTGTCGTAGGGTTTCTTTGGGTGGGTCGTGATTGGTTATAGTGGTAGGCAATGATACCATTACTCTGATTTTAAACAATACATTAATTTATTCACACGATACAAATATTAGTATACATTCAATTATATTCTTATTAATTTGAACTTACAGACATTCTCATTATATCAATGTATTATTTGCCTATATTATTTCATCTATTTAAATTAATATCATTTCGGTACGCAATATATCATCTTATTCCTTAATTTCCGCCTATCATATAAGACTCGGGTAACTCGTGAAATTTGGCAATAGTTAATAAAAGGTTACCTCCATTTTTACAGACTGCAGAAGTGGACTTTGGCTGGCATATTCAGGTGACTATTGGGGTCTCTATTCGGACTCGCTCAATAACGTAGGAATAGTCAGACTTTAACGGCCGGATCAGTTCTCCATTCGTTGCTGGTGGGGATTAGGCACTCCGTCGTGGTTCCGAGTCTCACCTCTTATCATCTCATAGGTAGCTTGCCAGGGTTCAGGCAATCTATGTCGGCTCCGCGGATTCTCTATGCTAGCTTGCGGGGTTCAGGCAATCTACGTCGGCTCCGCGGATTCTCTATGCTAGCTTGCGGGGTTCAGGCAATCTACGTCGGCTCCGAGGATTCTCTAGGCTAGCTTGCGGGGTTCAAGCAATCTATATCGGTTCTGCTGCTCATTGATGCTCCTTTCATCGTTGAGTTGCCGGCTTACAGCGATGCGCTACGTCGGGGCGCAATCTCCCATATATATTCTTTTGCCTTCTCGCTTACGAGGCTACCACTCTCTATCTTTTTTTTTTGGGTGCCAACTCTCAGAGTCACCATCAATCTGATATTCCTCTTTTTTTTTCACTCTCTCTATTTTTTATTATGTTCTCAACGCCCCGCCTTTTACATTTTTATTCGTCTCTCATGTTCAACATTTTTCTTTATACTTCCACTTTTGATTCGTTAACATGTTCCTCCCCTAATCATTCCTTCCACCATTTAGAGTGAGGGGCGTTTTATACTCGAACAATCCCGTCCTTGACTCATTCCTATTTTTCTAGGAAATGTGTTTTCCCAGAACATCTCCTATGTGTGGGGTCCTCTTCTCTTTGTCAACAATTCCCTTTTCATCACAACGTCTTCCTTCGCTGTTTCGACTCTTAATTGTTTCCTTTCAATCTCTTCTCTTCATCCGGCTCTTTTGTCTGATCAATTGCCATTCCAATTTTCTCATGGCACCGCCGACTGTTCGATTTAATTGGGTTGTCTGCCCTTTTTGAACTCCTAACATATTGTATCCCCACAACATTCTTCTCGTATCGTCTGGCGTCATTTTACTATTCCATTTTCCGTTCCGTTTGTTAATTGGTTTTTCTGCACCTTTTCTATTTTCTTTTCTTTTTATATATATGTCGTACCCCACGACATTTCTCCCCCTCCTTTGAGGAAAAAAAATATTGCTCTCATTGCATCCTCCATCTATCAAATTATCCATCCTTTGCCTTATAAAATTTTCTGCTAACCTTCATTCGTTCCCCTTTAGATGCTCCCCTTTTTCTTATTATAGGACCCGCACGTATTGCGTAAAATTGCGTACCGATATGATCTTAACATATTATTATTAATTGGAAATACTTTGTTTAGGCTTTTGCTTTACATTTTCAAACTTTTGTTGTTTCGCATACGACGCGTTTATGTTTTCCAATGTTAATCCTGTCCTGTTTTCATCTTTTACCTTTTCACTAATTGTCACGCTATTAATCATCGCATCATATTTTTGCTCCTCATTCTCAATCTCTTTTGCCATTTCGATTGCTTCTTGGAATGTTAGCGGCTGAAACGTCATTAACTCCTTTCTTATATCCTGCCGTACTGATTTTATAAATTTATCTAAGAGAACTCGGTCCAATTCTGGAGATTCGGGAATCTTCAAATAGTCATTTACGACACCCTTAATGTGTTTTTCCACGTGACTTAGTTTTTGACCTGGTTTTTGCACGATTTTCTTAAATGCCACATGATTTAATAATTATTTCACGGTTCGCGCCATTCTCTAAATGTAAATTATTCCTAATTTCAATATTATCTTCTAATTTATCCTCTCTATCCCTCAAATATCCTATCCGCTCGTTTTCTACACTGCTTTATTTCCTCTTAACAATGTACCTTTGAAATTTTTACCCTGCGTAACTAAAATTCTATCATACTACAACCATATCTTTAAAATTTCACTTTTATTACTAACTTAACACCCTTCAACATATAAGCAATACGTCGTAATTACTATTTCTCAATTTAACATTATACTCTTACACATTCCTCACCAATTTCCTATCTAACATTTCCTTATCTTAAATTACTATTTCACTCAGCGTAACTATTCCTACATTCCATATTCATAGCCATATTGCCTATTCATAGCCATCCTGTCATTCTGCTGTCTTAGCATCTCAATCCCATTATTCAATTCTTCCACTCTTAATCCACAATTATTTCTCATTCGCGCCATTGTCCCTCTTTTTTTTTATACTAACTTAAAACTAACTATCCTACTTTATTTATTTTTCTCATCGTACTGTTGCAATTTTAACCTAACTTGCGTACTTTCACTACCTATCACACTATTATAATACCAAATACCTCACTATATCATTCAATATACAATATATTCAACACTTATTACTCATTACACTTATTATTCATTGCATTATATCACTCAATAATCAATACCTATTAATCATTCAATATTCATTCAATATACTTATAATTCATTAAATACTTATTCAATACACTCATTATTCATTATACTATATCACTCAATACTCAATGCTTATTCATCATTCAATACTTATTATTCAATGCCCCTATTACTCATTACATTATATAATTCAATATTCACTAATTATTCATAATTCACTACTTATTCATTACTCTTATTAATCAATACCTATTATTACTCACTATGCATTCTCAATTACTCAACATTTAATTTATCTTTAAGCAACACTGTTCAACACAAACTTTTCCATTAATTATAATTTTTTTTAAACACCCCATTTCTTTTATCATCAATCCTCCTAACTCAATATTCAGATAAACCAATGTATTATTCGAATCAGAGTATTAATTTTATCGTCATAGCATTATATGTATCATTGCCAATTAGTTTTTTACATAGCCGCAATAATCATATCTGTTTCGTCAAAGGCACCATTATGTCGTAAAGTTTCTTTGGGTGGGTCGTGATTGGTTATAGTGGTAGGCAATGATACCATTACTCTGATTTTAAACAATACATTAATTTATTCACACGATACAAATATTAGTATACATTCAATTATATTCTTATTAATTTGAACTTACAGACATTCTCATTATATCAATGTATTATTTGCCTATATTATTTCATCTATTTAAATTAATATCATTTCGGTACGCAATATATCATCTTATTCCTTAATTTCCGCCTATCATATAAGACTCGGGTAACTCGTGAAATTTGGCAATAGTTAATAAAAGGTTACCTCCATTTTTACAGACTGCAGAAGTGGACTTTGGCTGGCATATTCAGGTGACTATTGGGGTCTCTATTCGGACTCGCTCAATAACGTAGGAATAGTCAGACTTTAACGGCCGGATCAGTTCTCCATTCGTTGCTGGTGGGGATTAGGCACTCCGTCGTGGTTCCGAGTCTCACCTCTTATCATCTCATAGGTAGCTTGCCGGGGTTCAGGCAATCTATGTCGGCTCCGCGGATTCTCTATGCTAGCTTGCGGGGTTCAGGCAATCTACGTCGGCTCCGCGGATTCTCTATGCTAGCTTGCGGGGTTCAGGCAATCTACGTCGGCTCCGAGGATTCTCTAGGCTAGCTTGTTGGGTTCAAGCAATCTATATCGGTTCTGCTGCTCATTGATGCTCCTTTCATCGTTGAGTTGCCGGCTTACAGCGATGCGCTACGTCGGGGCGCAATCTCCCATATATATTGTTTTGCCTTCTCGCTTACGAGGCTACCACTCTCTATCTTTTTTTTTTTTTGGGTGCCAACTCTCAGAGTCACCATCAATCTGATATTCCTCTTTTTTTTCACTCTCTCTATTTTTTATTATGTTCTCAACGCCCCGCCTTTTACATTTTTATTCGTCTCTCATGTTCAACCTTTTTCTTTATACTTCCACTTTTGATTCGTTAACATGTTCCTCCCCTAATCATTCCTTCCACCATTTAGAGTGAGGGGCGTTTTATACTCGAACAATCCCGTCCTTGACTCATTCCTATTTTTCTAGGAAATGTGTTTTCCCAGAACATCTCCTATGTGTGGGGTCCTCTTCTCTTTGTCAACAATTCCCTTTTCATCACAACGTCTTCCTTCGCTGTTTCGACTCTTAATTGTTTCCTTTCAATCTCTTCTCTTCATCCGGCTCTTTTGTCTGATCAATTGCCATTCCAATTTTCTCATGGCACCGCCGACTGTTCGATTTAATTGGGTTGTCTGCCCTTTTTGAACTCCTAACATATTGTATCCCCACAACATTCTTCTCGTATCGTCTGGCGTCATTTTACTATTCCATTTTCCGTTCCGTTTGTTAATTGGTTTTTCTGCACCTTTTCTATTTTCTTTTCTTTTTATATATATGTCGTACCCCACGACATTTCTCCCCCTCCTTTGAGGAAAAAAAATTATGGCTCTCATTGCATCCTCCATCTATCAAATTATCCATTCTTTGCCTTATAAAATTTTCTGTAATTTCTCTTCTTTTTCTTCTGCTTCTCGGCGTACGCGTTCCTCAGCTATGCTATCGATCAGTATTTTGACATCTTCCTCTACGTAATTTGGACTTTTCACGATCAGTTCTTTTATTCGAAGTTTAGTTGAACCCTCTTGGATACTTAACGACAATTCTGAGGCAAGTTCTATCAGGTCTTCCCTTTTCTTAGAGAGAATAAATGCCATTTCGCATAAAAATAAATCGGAGTGGTAACCCAGAGAACAAATTTAATTTAAAACTTAGTTCAATATTTCTTCAAAACTTATTCTCAATGTGAGAAATTTATTTAGTCGCACTTAAAAAAAAACTCTTGCTCAACCAGGAAGAAAGATATAACGTGAACAACAAAATGCAATCTCTTACGATATTCGAATAAAACAAACAAATATTAGAAACTTCTGAAATCCGAAAATGGCACTAAAAACATATGCATAAACAACTTTTCAATTATTCACAATACCCACTTATTCATAAACAACTTTAAAAAAAATATCCTGCTCTGGTTTTAAAAGATGCAATTAAAGAACATTATTTGAACTGATGGTTTCACACAAAATGCAAAACATCCTTTCTCAGCATTAGACTAAACAGAGAGAGAAAGATAAACACCACTCTCTTTTCGCCACATGTCGGGACAGCTATCCGCCTAATGTCTGCGAACGAGCGGGAATGATTTTTTTATTTTATTACTCTACTGTTAACATCTGATAGCAAACAAACACTCTGAGGGTAAAACTTTAGCTTTTCAATGTTCTATATCGAACAAGGATGTATACCATAAAAATGGGTTAATTGATATCAGAAAAAGGTTAAATATTTAAATATAGACTATTCTTAATTTATAAATATGGAAAGATAAATATTCAAATGAAATTTCGACACTTATATATTTCATACAACGTAATTATAATATCCCTCGAATAATATGACTATCTTAATATCATTTTATACAATCAATGTATTGGCGATTGTTCTTTGGCGTTGTCTCCTTGGCTTAATAATAAACATCACTGACCTGGCGATGGCGATTTCTCGGCGATTGATGATGTGCTGTCCCTCTTTCGCTGGCGGGCTGATTTCTTTGGCGAATCTGTTAGCTGTGGACTTAAAAAATACATTAGAATAGGACGTTGGTCTGTGAGCGAAAACCGAAAAAGGTGAACCCGAAAGGAAAAAATGCTCTTAGTTAAAAATAAAATTATTTCAAACCGAAAACGGAAGTAAAAGTATAAAATTCTTTAAACCGAAAACGAAAGTAAAAGTAAGGATGTTCCTAGGCAAATGCCTAATGTAAGGAAGCAGGTTTTAATCCGGGCCGGGGCCCCAATTTGTAGGACGGCGTCTAGGGGTAAGTAACTTTACGGAAAGAATTATACGAAAAGAACAAAAAAGATTAATATCTAAACTAACATTTTATTTACTTTTAAACACATAAAGAAAAGACATCACGCTATTTACAATTTACAAAGTTACGAGGAATGTAAATTAAGGTTTTACTACAGAGCATGGTTCACCTGTGAGATGGGGACTCCGAAATATCCCAATTCGTTTAGCGAATTCGATAAAAACGCGACGCGGGAAAGGCACGACTTTACTCGTCCATGTCAGCGGGGGGTCTGCTAGTGAGCTTCAAATGCTCTCCGAAAAGGTGACGTCACGCGCGCGCAAAGCTTTCCTATTGGACGCTTAAGCCCGACGGAATAAAATTCGTTCAGGTCGAAGTCTCCATCTCTCACAAATCAATTTTCTACATATATATATATATATACTAGCTGAAAACCCGTACTTCGCTACGGAGTACATTCAAATTAAATACAACGGTCAATGTATGCAATTCATGCCAAATATAAATATATATTATATGATAAATACGACGATCAATGTATACAATTGATGTAAAATATATATATATATATTTCTAAGAAAATCGTAAAGGATAATTTTATAGACAAAATAATGTAGAAGAAAATATTAAAATTAAATCTAATATAAAGAATACTAAAGAATACTGAAATTAAAGAATACTAAAAAAAAACCTAAAGAATACTAAAGAATTAAAGAATACTAAAGAATTAAAGAATACTGTACAGTTAATATAGTACAGTTTTTAGAACATTTCTTTTACTGTATTTTAATATTTTTTTGGATAATGTCCAATCGTCTGCCGCATTAGCAAGGAAAAAAAAATATTTTTTGTTTATTTAGTTGTTATGCACGTGACGATAAATTTATTTAAAGTACCAGAAAAAGAAATCACGTGATCAGCATTTAATAAATTAAATTCTAAAAACTAATCTTTAAAAATTCACCAAAAATCAGGAAATGGAGGTAAAGATTCGAAAAAGATTTCATTTTAAAGGAAATTTTATGATCTTTCTCGTGATATAAATTTTATAACCCTCAATGTATTATTTTAAATGCAAACGTAAAAAAAGTTTAAAAAACAGCTTAAAAATTTAATTTAAAAAAATCTAAGAAGAATTTTTGAAAAATCTTTCTTAGTGCACCCCTACACTATTAGAAGAATCGCCATGCAAAATTTCAGCCCTTTAGGTCCAGCGGTTTGGGCTGTGCGTTGTATGTCAGTCAGTCAGTGAATGAATGAATGAATGAATGAATGAGTCAGTTACGGAACTGTTTTATATATATAGATATATATAACCCAATTTGGTACTTTTCCGTTATAAGCATTACACTTGGCGGATTTTTAATTTTGGCGACGCACAGATACAACACATCGTATTGGCAAATGAAATAACTCAAAATAACTTCGAATGTTACTTAAACGTTGCCTGCTCAACTTTAGGCAAATTCCATATTTTAAAATCCATTACGTAAAAATACGGTCCGATTGCCTGACGGATTCAAAATTTCTTACAACTAAAGTAGGCGTATTTAATTACGGCATTTCATGAAGTCTGTTTATCTCCATGACCACGATAATAATCGTCCTCATATCGTCTCGTCATCCTCGAATCTCACGATTTGTATATTTTAATATTGTAATTTGACAATTATTAGTGTGATTATATCGCGTTACTTTTCTCTCGTTGCGGCGATTTTTGAAAATGCGCCAAATTGGTGTCAAAACGATTGTAGTGCTTATAACCGAAAAGTACCATATATCTATATACAGTGGCTCCCAAAAGTGTTCGTACACTTACGATTTTCAATGAAATAGGGGTCTATCCACTGAATAAAATGAATATTTCAGAATGGGTATTTAATAATAAGATCTATAATCTATTCTTAACAAAACTACATGATATATTTTGAAAACATAGTAAAACTTTATTTTTAAGAAACCAATAATCCAAAAGTAACAAAAATTTAACTCACAAAAGTCATCGTACACTTGTAAAAAATCTCTACATATTAGTAAATATTCTAATTTTTCGTTAAATTAATATTTAGTAGGATATCCTTTAGCATCCACAACAGCTTTTAAACGTCTGGGAATCGATTGCTTTAGTTCTTCTGTAATGTTTTCATCAATGTTCATCCATTCTTCCATCATAATTGTTTTTAGTTCGATTTTCGTGTGAATGTCGTGTTTTCGTACTCGAAACTCCAGTTGTCCCCAAATATGTTCTATTGGGTTTAAATCTGGCGATTGAGGTGGTGTTTTCAAAACTTGTGGACAATTATAGAGACACCAGATGCGAACGTTGAGAGCCGTGTGCTTAGGATCGTTATCTCGATTAAAAAACAAAGTTGTTTCCAATACCCAAATTTTGAGCTGATAATTTTAAATTGTCTCTTAAAATATTTATAAAAACAGCATGATTCATTATGCCATCAATAAATACCAAATTCCTAGTCCTGATACTGACATGCACCCACACACAAGGATACCTCCACCGGCATGCTTAACTGTTCCTTCTAAGTTCTTGGGATTAAGTTCCTTATTTTTTTCTTCTCCATACAATTATACGCCCATCAGCACCAAAAATGTTCATCGGCAAATAAGACATTATTCCAATAGGTTTGGGGCTTATTTATCATTGATAGTGCGAAGGGAAGCATAAGCTTTCTGTTTTTCTCACTCACAAAAAATTTTCTATGGGCAGAACGCCCATGTAATCCAGCTGTTCTGAGAACTCGTCAAAAAATTTCAGGGGAAATTGAAGTAGAAAATGTGTCATTGAATTCTGCAGAAACTTTTACAGCACTCAAACGTGAATATTTCACAAATTTTCTAATTATAAATCTCTGATCACGTTTTGTTAACTTTGCCGGACGGCCTTTTCTTACCTTGTTTTCGATCCAATTTTCTTCTTTAAAGCGTTTTTTCACATACTGCACAGTAGAATGGGATAAATTAAGTAATTTAGCAATATTCCGAACTGATTTACCACTACTATGATGAAAAATAATCAATTTTCGAATGCTGTTTGTTGTTTCTTTACGACTACGAGCCATTTTTAAATAATAAATAGAATATTACGGAGTAGGCAAGCAAAAATTAAAGCCAAACGATATTTTAAATGCCACCACAATTCAAAATTAAAAATAAACCACCAGACGATAATTTTAATTATGGATTTATCCGAAAATATTTCAGTGTACGATGACTTTTGTGAGATAAAGTTTTTGTTACTTTTTGATTACTGGTTTCTTAAAAATAAAGTTTTACTATGTTTTCAAAATATTTCATGTAGTTTTGTTAAGAATAGATTATAGATCTTATTATTAAATACCCATTCTGAAATATTCATTTTAATCAATGGATAGACCCCTATTTCATTGAAAATCGTAAGTGTACGAACACTTTTGGGAGCCACTGTATATAAAACAGTTCCGTAACTGACTCACTGACTGACATACAACGCACAGACCAAACCGCTGGACCTAAAGGGCTAAAATTTTGCATGGAGATTCTTCTTATAGTGTAGGGGTGCGCTAAGAAAGATTTTTGAAAAATTCTTCTTAGATTTTTTTAAAATTAAATTTTTAAGCTGTTTTAGTGACCTTTTTAAAGTTTGCATTTAAAATAATAGTTTGAGGGTTATAAAATTTATATCACGAGAATGATCATAAAAATTCCTTTAAAATGAAATCTTTTTCGAATCTTTACCTCCATTTTCTGATTTTTGATGAATTTTTAAAGATTAATTTTTAGAATTCAATTTATTAAATGTCGATCACGTGATTTCTTTTTCTGGTACTTTAAATAAATTTATCGTCACGTGCATAACAACTAAATAAACAAAAAATATTTTTTTTCCCTTGCTAATGCGGCAGACGATTGGACATTATCTAAAAAAATATTAAAATACAGTAAAAGTAATGTTCTACAAACTGTACTATATTAACTGTACTATATTCTTTAGTATTCTTTATATTAGATTTAATTTGAATATTTTCTGCTACATTATTTTGTCTATAAAATTATCCTTTACGATTTTCTTATATATATATATATATATATATATATATATATATATATATATATATATATACTAGCTTTATATACCCGGCGTTGCACGGGTGAACCCTTAATAAAGCTTACTTGTATGATATGTATATTTGTATTTTATGGCAATCTATACCCCTTTCCACTGGTCATCATCCCATCAGCATATTATAATAACCCGCCCCCTCCCCATTCTAATGTCAGCATTAAAATGTTTCTTTCAATTTTGATAACCCACTGGATCCCGGCCCTTCGAGGAGTTTGAGGGCTTCCCCGTAAACCCTTGTGAAAATCGCCGGTTTCATAAACAAAGAATTACCTGACGTTGCCCAGGATAATAAAAATGAATGGAGTTAACCTGAGCTCTAGATGTATACGTACTAACAACCGAAATATATACAATTCACACACACACACACACACACCTTTCCACACTTCATTTAATTAAGGTTGATCGCTCTCTTTTCTCCTACCACCAATTTGGTGTTCAAAATGGTGATATATAGAAAATATAAATTATTGGATTGTTTCTAGCAATTTTTTCAAAATCTAAAGCGAATGTCGAAAAATCGTGACATTAATCGTGTTTGTTACATTTAATTGTGTTTCTTACATTTTAAATCAAGAATCTTATGGATATCTGTTTCCTTCTTTGAGATATGACGGAATATGTAAAAAACACGTAAAAACACGTTTAGCCCCCCTAACCCCCTTGGGGGCCGGATTTTGAAAAATCCTTAAATTGGTTTTTAGGTATTCATATTCCTTACATTTTAAAGCAAGAATCTTATGGATATCTGTTTCTTTCTTTGAGATATGAGGTAATATGTAAAAAATACGTTTTGCCCCCTCTCCCCCCCCCAATGGGGCCGAATTTTGAAAATCCTGAAATTGGTTTTTAGGTATTCATGTTCCTTACATTTTAAAGCAAGAATCTTATGGATATCTGTTTCTTTGTTTGAGATATGAAGGAATATGTGAAAAATACGTTAAGCCCCCCTCCCCGTCCCCTGGGGCCAAATTTTAAAAATCCTGAAATTGGATTTAAGGTATTCGTGTTCCTTACATTTTAAAGCAAGAATCTTATGGACATCAATTTCCTTCTTTGAGATACGAAAGAATATGTAAAAAACACGTTTTGCCCCCCTCCCCCCCATGGGGGGCGATTTTTGAAAAATCGCTTCTTAAATGACGCCTTCAGCACAAAAGTAATAAGCTCTTAAAATTTGATATCTGTATCTCCACTAGTTTTTGCTGGGTGTTGATTCCTTTTTATATATAGATAAAACACGTAAGAACACGTTTAGCCCCCCTCTCCCCCTTGGGAGACGAATTTTGAAAAATCCTGAAATTGGTTTTTAGGTATTCATGTTTCTTACATTTTAAAGCAAGAATCTTATGGATATCGATTTTCTTCTTTGAGATATAAAGGAATATGTAAAAAACACGTTTTGCCCCCCTCCCCCCCTTGGGGGGGCGTATTTTGAAAAATCGCTTCTTAAATGACGCCTTCAGCACAAAAGTAATAAGCTCCTAAAATTTTATATCTGTATCTCCAATAGTTTTTGCTGGGCGTTGATACGTGTATGTATATATATATAAGTCAGGACTTCTTCCTTTATAGATATAGATTACATCAATTGTATACATTGATCGTCGTATTTATCATATAATATATATATAAATATATTTGGCATGAATTGCATACATTGACCGTTGTATTTAATTTGAATGTACTCCGTAGCGAAGTACGAGTTTTCAGCTAGTATATACATACATATAAGAGAGAAAGAGAAAGAGAGAAGTTTTAAAGGGGGAAAATTTTATGAAATCGAAGAATAAGCAAGTCAAGATGACTGCAAGAACTTTTGTGATACGGAAATTAGACATTTATCTGTTACGCTAGATATTGACAAAAGATTTCTCAAATTAAAAAGATTGATAGGACTGCAGTTTAGGGTGCCCCTTGTTTTTTGGCGCCAATAGTGCCCCGGAATTTGGTCGCCAAGTGTTTTCTCACCCGTGCGCAAATGTTTTTACTCCTGCAAATTTCTGACGTGATTGTCATGTCATTATTTTGTGGCCCCAAAAGAAAAGGGGGGGGGGGCACCCTGAAGTGCATTTTTTAAAAATTCTACCAAGCTATGATTTGAAAGTCATAGAATTATTATTTAAATTATTTTAATTAAATTAAGTTATTTAAATTATTTTTACAATTGCAAATGTAAAAATTTGGTACAACGTAGTTGTGTACAAAATTTTTCTATACTGTGTTTTTTTACTATTTTAATACTCATAGTTTATGCATTTTACTGCATTTTAACTGCTTTTATGAATGTTTATTGTCGCCATCTTAAATGACAGATTTGCACTATTGGCGACAAAAATACAAGGTTGCAACCCGAAGTGCATTTTTATTACACTTCAGGGTGCCTCCGTAATTTGGTTCTTCCTATGACCGCCAAGTGTGCGAGTTTTCTCACACGTGCACCAATGTTGTGACTCCTGCAAATTTCTGCCATATTTGTCATGTGATTATTTCGTGACGTATATATCACGATGGATGTTTATCGCCACCAACTTAAATAGCACGTTGGCACTATTGGCGTCAAAAAACAAGGGGCACCCTAAACTGCAGTTCTACCATTTATCTGTAAAGTTAGATATTGATAAGAGAAGATTTCTCAAATTAAAAAGATTATGTAAAATCAAAAACTTTTACAAAAGAATGAAAGGTGAAGCTTACCAGATACAAAATCAGATTATTTATTTACAACAGCAATATTTATATTTAATTAATTTAATTTCATAATAATAACAACTTTATTCACTTTCATCTTTTTCTGACCTATGGATTTTGAAAATCTTACTCCTCTTAGCCCCAGCTTTTTTCTTTTCTGCGATGAGGTGGTCTACGACGTCTTTACTTAACTGGCTTTTGATGTAATTCCGATTATCGTAAGTTACGGTCCATCGTTTTCTGGGCGGTGTCTTCAGATTCTTTTCAAAGTATTTATCGGTATTGATAATTTGACTCTTGATGTAATTTTGGTTCGTACTCATGTCAATTTTCCAGTTTTTTTCTTTGCTGTCTCTTAGAGATCTGTACTCTGAACAACACGGGAGACTGCGGGTACTTTGCTTGATGAAATGGTGGTCATCCTTTGAACAGCTGAAGCTGGAGGCATTGTCAATTACTTTGAATCTTTTATCTCTTGCTGATAGGTATGGTTCACGATCTTCCATCAAAGTATATCTGAAATTATCAAAAATAATAGCTTAAGTCTTAAAATGTATGAAAGAAACTATTTTAAATTCTTAGTTTTCCTCTAGGGTTGAACTTTATAACACTGCGGTACGTCTGTACCAGAGCTATTGTTGGAATTCGACTACTGATATTTCATTTCTTTTGTTTTAAACAAAATTTACTTATACTGCCAGATTATAAACCCATAACATGGAGTTAGGAACAAACTTGGTGAAAACTCTGAATGAAATGTCTCACAATTACAGTCAAATTTCCTGTTATGGAAACACTGATAACTAAGCTCAAAATGCATCCCCCGAGAAATAATCTGCCATCTTAATTATGCTCATTATGAAAGAAAAGTAACTCATTATGAAAGAAAAGTGACTGAAGTCTTGTTATCATTGCTACAGGGGCGAAAATTCAGTGTTTCTTGCCTCGATATATTTTTAACCAATCACAGACCTCCAAAATATTAGACCATCAAATTGTCAAGGTCTGAGATTGGTTAAAAATATTTCGATGCAAGTAACGCTGACGCTGAAGGACCAATGTGAACAACTCCTAAAAAACCTAAATGCTCCGAGTCATATTATTACGTCACACAAAGGTGGCGAATACTTGGGAGACCTCATGAATCATGGCTCTATCCTTTTTGTTTCTTGGAACCTAGGCAGTTTCATGGACGTCACTAATGCAAACACGTGAAAAACGTTCGGGCAGAAAACAGATGTCATGTTTTTTATACATGGAGCTCCGATGTGCATTTCTGTAATGAGTTTTAGGAGTTTATGCGTTTAACAACAAACGTTTTGCCCTTCGTTTATGCTCGAGTTCAGATGTGACATGATGCATGTAACTGCCTTATTCATACTGGTTATAGCTCCTAACTATCTAGAAGCCCCATTTCTGGTGGCATTAAACTGAGAGATACGTCTCACGGCCAAAATGTTTTAATAATTATGAAAGGACCCGTTTTGGTACTTTCGCATTAAACGGAGGCCACCCATTTATTTATATTTCAATTCTAAATGCAAACAAAGCGCATTCAAAACGTAAACACAACTTGATTCACTCACAGCGTGATTCTCACTAAAAAATGAATCACTGACAAGATCTATTTTATCATCATGTTTTGTTTTGCTATTATTGAAGTGTGTATAATGTTTTTCAGGGTGATGTTCGAAATTCAGCCTACCAGTGGGACGTTTATACACATTTATACCAGTGTGAGGTAATATTATATTTGCTTGGTTTCTGCACCTGCGATTGTTTCCGTGCTTGATACTAGCACGTCACCATTTGGAATCATATCTGGCGGAATACATATGGCGATCGGCAGCCGACAACAATGCTTTCGTCGCGCTCCTGAGCGACATCACCCAGTTCTGGAAGTCTGTGGCGACTGGAAATTAATTGTAAGTTTTTCTAACTTTCTGTACTTCAGTAACTTTTTGTACTTTCTGTAATAAAGTTTGTTGTTTGTGTTCGTAATGGAATTTTACATTTTCCCCCAATTTTCCAATACTTTAATGGGTGACTTCCGTTTAATGCGAAAGTACCAAATTGGTAATAATTATAAAAAGACAGTTCTCTTTTAAACGACATGGATTTCATAGTCGATATTAAGTGTCTTTGTTACAAGTCTTCCAGACATGTAACATGCCCTGTAACCAGACATGTAATCAGACACTTTGTTACATGTCTTCCAGACATGTAACAAAGTATTGTAGCATGTATTTAACATAGCTCCAAGTGGCGTTGTTACGCCTTTCGTCAACAATGGGCCCAGTAGGGATATTTCTTCTTTTTTTTCTTTTTATGCGTGACGTCACTTATCTCTTAGTGGTTCCCTCGTTTTGGGAAATTTTCAGCTTAACCAATCTCAAGTCTCAGCATTTTCTCACAACCTCTTCAAAACACGGTATATCTTCCTAGCGCTTTGGGTCCATTGTGAAACACAGAATGAATAAAGGGTTTGTAGTTTTTATTCAAAGGATGTCTCTAGTGGCATGAAAACCTCGTGGAGTCACTGACTTTGAAATTTTTATAGTAAGTACCTTAGGTCGAAGTACACTCATGTCCATAAATTAAGGATAATTCAGAATCACACGGAAATCGAACTCTAAAGTAAAAATTTCACCTGTAGAATTATCACACAGATCTTCAAGAATAATATGCAAATTACAGGAAGCCACCAGATGACGCCGATAGTACGTCACACTGTCAAGAGTGCAAGAGAGGGGTATATAAGGAATGGTGGCAAAGAAGTACAATTGTTCACAAGCGTTCTGTAAGCCGCTCATTGCCATAACCGAATAGTTATGACACAGAGGACGCATGTGGATGATTTTTTACGGGGTAGATTTATCGGCCGCCTGGAATGTGGGCGTAATCAGATGGAAGTATCCGAGGAACTTGGAATTGCCAAAATGTCATTTCTAGGCTTTGGCAACGATTCCAAGATGGTGGAAATGTCAGTAGACGTTACAGTACAGTTCGCCCCCGAGTTACAACGCCGAATGAAGACCGGTATTTGGCAGTAGCTGCCAAAAGAAGCAGACGGAGCACAGCATCCGACCTGTCTCGTCAGCTATCTGCAGCCACGAGTACTACAGTTTCAAGGCAAACCGTGTACAGACGTTTGGGAAATATTGGTCTATATGCTCGCAGGCCTGTTCCGCTCACGGCAACTCACTGTCGGCAACGATTAGCCTGGAGTAGAGAACATGCAATGTGGACATCGTCACAGTGGGCTTGTGTGATGTTTTCCGACGAGTCCAGGTTTAGCTTGCAGTCTGAATCACGTCGGACTTTCATATGGAGAACGCCAGGTACCCGTTACCACCAAGACAACATCATTGAACGACACCGTTACGGTGGGGCAGGATTGCTCTTTTGGGGTGGAATTGCACTGGGCTCCAGAACAGATCTGCATGTTCAAATCGGAAGCATGAACGGCCGCATAATTTGTGTTTGTAGATGACAACGCCTGTTCTCACCGAGCAAACATCGTAAACGAATGCCTTCAATGATGAGGATATCACCCGTATGGAATGGCCAGCATTCTCACCTGACTTGAATCCGATAGAGCATGTGTGGGACATGCTTGGCCGACGAATTGTAGCCCGTAACCACCCCCTTACCGGAACTTGGGAGAGCATTGCTTGCTGAGTGGAGTAATCTTCCCCAAGATCAGCTCGATAATTTGATACTCAGCATGCCTAGGCGTTGTACGGACTGTATTTCATCTCATGGGAGACATACAATGTATTAACCATCATACCAACCGTGTAATATTAAGTTTTTGTAAAGGAGATATTTTTTACAATTGCTCCAGGGAGCAAAAATCGTAGCTTTTATGAATGGTATCATACATACACCATCTTTTTTGTTCTTTATCTTTTGTTTAATAAATGGGCTTTACGAATAAGTCACGTTTGTTTTGTTTCTGAACCTTTATTTTCCGGAGCTGGCATTATCCTTCATTTATGGACATGCGTGTATTAGAAAAGGACGTCATATGGGAGCGATGTTATCATTAATGTAACCTTCCAGCATTCACTTGTAAGTAATGATAAGAGGCATCTGACGTCTTGAGTGTCGCTGCGGAGTCTCATTGGATCTTTAGAAGCTCTAAAAATCTATTGAGGCTGAAAAGGTGGCAACCAGACAATGAATTTTTGACAATCAAGCTCATCATGGTTTACTCAAATTAAGGTTACCATGGTTCCTAGATATCCAAGATGACGCATCAGGTATTTTGATATCCATTGTTTCGTATGAAATCATCGCTTTATTTCTAACGGTTGTGTACACGTTCTTCTCGCATTCACACTTTTCGTAAATGGTCTCTGCAGATAGGAACTTATATACTTCTCAGTGTTTAAAGCCTACTGATGAGAGACATTTAAAATTGTACTTCTCCCCTATCCACCCCTATATTGTGTGCCTCTCCCCTATCCAACATTTGGGAAATAAATGAGTATACTTTGATGAATTAAAATGAGGGTACAACATAAAAATATCGTCGAAGAAACATGTTATTTGATTATGAAAGCTCTAAAACATGTTTTGAGGCAAGAACATAAAAAGTGTGCCCCCTCTGATAATTTTGGGTCCTTAACACCCTTAATAATTAAGAATCAGGTTGGTAAGGTTTGGTTATCTTACAAGCGACAGCCATTTGAAAAAATGGCCGTCTCCGCGTGATTTTGGTCACCGGCGTAAAAACTTCGGCTGCTGCGGTGTTTTTGGGAGGTTATGATCAGGCCCTGATTTTCCATTAGGCCCGGTAGACCCGGGCCTAGGGAACCCCGAATGTTCGGGGCCCCAAAAAATTTTTAATTTTAAAAGGAAAAGAAGAAAAAGCTCCCAATTAATTTTTTTTTATTTTACCTTTTTTAATAGCAATTTTTTTTATATATCCTTTCAAATTTAATTGGTTGATTGGTTCATCATATTTATAGTTATATGTATAGTTCATCATATGTATGTTATAGTGTATATAAGGGATTAATAAGTTTTTCTGGTTGCATTGTATTGGTGTTTTAATGATGAAGTTAATATGTTATATTACTTTTTGTTATTTGATAATGTTCTAGGCTTCTACGCCAATTCTTGGTAAAATGGTACTTCCACAATGATTCATGATATTTTTTGTGTGTGTCAATTTTGGAAATTTTACGCCCACATCAGTGTTAGGGGGCCCCTATCCCGAGTTGTGCCTATAGCCAAGAATTTTCTAAATCGGGCCCTTGTTATGATGGTTAGGAGACAGGGAGTATGGTGCTACCCCTTTAGAAAATGGTTAAAGTTAAGTTGGCTGTCCTCCGTGTGTTGCCTTTAAAAAACAAAATAGAAATAAAATAAATAAATAAACAAACCCCGAAGCGTAGGAAATATGTTCAGAATATCTACATAAGCACACTTTAAAGAGATTATTAAGATATTTAGAACAATTTATTAAATGATTACAAGACTTGCTATGGATTCACTCTTATCTCCAAACGGAAAATTACATCCCAGAGACCGAAAAATACGGCACTCGTTGCACTTCACTGCAGCTTTCAGTAATACATTTGTAAGAAAAAAAAGAAGTAGCTTATCTAGAACACCAAGAGAAAAAAATGGGCACCGTCTTAGATTACAGCATCAGATTGGAAGTACAACGCGAAACAATCGATTCTTTCTACCATCACGTACAAGGAAATGTAACTGAAACGATTCCCAATCGTATAAAGGATTTTATTTCTTATACGCAAATACGAAAATGAGAAGCTTTATCCTATTTATAAGAAAGAACTATGCTTGAGTTACTTTGAAATTTGTCTATATTTGGAATGTGCGAACAAGAAAATTAGAATCGTCTGCCAGATTAGATTGGCTATCAGTCAAAAAATTTTAAACTTGTATACTATTAGACAATTCGAGACTCGTTGGTTACCCGTGACCCGTGACTGCTATTTAGAGATTGCGAAGAATTAAGCCGATATCGATTTAAAATTAAACGAAGGTTTGGGAGAGCTAAAAAAACTATATCAGTCCATTCTTGTTTTACATAATTCAAGGGTCGTAATTAATTTCTTGGAATTTATTCCACGTTATCACAAGAAGAAACTTTTCTATTCTTTAAAAGGAATGCTTTTGATGGCAGCATTTTTTAATTAATGTATCATCTTTCGAAAATAAATTCATATTTCTTTTCTTTCTTCTCGGCATAGAACTCTATCAAGAAATTCATGATGTTTTTCTGAAATAAAATAGTGCACCGCGAACAAAAAAAAAAAATCCTCTCTCATTCTACAGATGTCATAATTAAATATGAGATCATCCACCTTATTTCGAGGCAATTTAATAGTGAATAGAGTGATAAGTATTATAAAGTATTCAATTCCCAAAATTCTCAGAAAAAGCACATTTTTATGTTCTTGTCTTAAATCACATCATAAAGCATTTAGAATCAAATAAAGCAAACCACTCGTTTCTAGACTTGTTTCGATAATTTAAATTAGTAGATACAGTATTTTTATGTTGCACTCTCTGGGCATGCAATTCTGTACATCTGTACTTTAAGCATATTTATGCTTCGGGATGGAACGTTTCATCAATTATTATTATTATTTTTTAATAATGTATATCTTAAATTCCTTACCTTTATCTCTGTGATGTTACTTTGTTCTCTTCTCACGTTGTTGCCGTCTTTTATTTTGAGTTAAGACTTTTTATTTTGAGTTAAGATTTTGGCAATATTTTTCACTAAGCAAAAGTTTTCATTTAAGAAATTTCCCCATAAAAATTATTCGAAGTTTTAATAATGATATTTTTAATAATTTCGATGACACATTAACTTGGATCTGCTCCTATGCTGAAAAGGAAGTCATGTAAATAGAGCAATGGACCCACTGCGTTTTTCTTTCAGTCGTGACGTCACCTATTGTATAGTGGTCCCTATGGTTATGGGATACAGGTTACGTAATATGTGGATAAGCTATTTTAATGTTCCTACAATCTATTTAAATATACTTACTTCTTCTATAAATCTCTCTAATTCAAAACTTTTGATTTTGAGTAAAAATTTTGAAAATATTTATCCTAAAGCAAAACTTTGCACGTGAAAAATGATTTTTATTTTGCCCTTTAAAATTATTTTAAATTTTATTAATAATATTTTTATTAATTCTGAAGACACATTAACTTGGATCAGAAGAGTAAAATCATGCAAACACAGCCATTGGTTCTGACAGGTGTATCAAACACAAAACACGCATTGAATTTAAAATATAAAAATTTTTAAAGCAGTTTTTCAGTTATTTCCAGAGATGAACCGCACACGTGCGTATCTAATAGGGAATTCCTCTCCACAAATCGAGCAATTTGGAACCGGTGTTGTTATGCTGCACCTGTGAAGCGAGATGCAGCATAAATTGCCCTTTATCATGCATACGTTATAGGAAAAAGATTGCAGATGGTCGAATTGGAATGCTCTGCAATCATTCTTCATTTTCGATTGAACGAGACAGATGCGCATAGAAAGCTCCGGATCATCGGGGAGACAGCCACAGAGTTTCGATTTTGCACAAATTCCTTTTCTTCATCCGCGTGATATTTGACCCGAATTATACATTCATTTTCTGCTCTTTTAGGGCGTTTTATCAGAACTCTCCAATTTCATCGCCTGAATCACTTTTTTCTCTTTGTTGTAAAGTATGGTTCTGTCTTCCCCATCACTTTCAGATGCAGGCAGTGGGCGCATCTGCACGAGAAATAAGCCAACTGCGATGAGCGATGCCCTATTTATTGCATTCTTATATGCATGCCTGCTTCCGCAGATGCTATGCATCTCGCCCTCATTTATGTAATGAAAATTCCAGAATAACATATACACAGAAGAGCCTAAAAGAAAAAAAAACAAAACTGGAACACCTGCCTAATATCGTGTAGGGCCCATACGAGCACGCAGAAGTGCCGGAACACGACGTGGCATGGACTCGACTAATGTCTGAATGTATCCTGGAGGCAATTCACACCATGAATCCTACAGGGCAGTCCCCAAATCCATAGGTGTGCGAGGGGGGTGGAGATCTCCTCTGAACAGCACGTTGAAAGGCATGCCTGATATGCTCAATAATGTTAATGTCTGGAGATTTAGGTGGACAATGGAAGTGTCTAAAGTCAGAAGAGTGATCCTGGAGCTACTCGGTAGCAACTCTCGACGTGGGGGGAGGGGGTAGCATTGTCCTGCTGGAATTGTACAAGTCCGTCGGAATACACAATTGACATGAATGGGTGTTGTAGATGATCGGATAGGATGCTTATATATCCGTCACTGAGTCGTCTCTAGACGTATCAGGGTTCCCGTATCACGGCAACTTCTTACGCCCCATATCATCACAGAGACTCTACCAGCTTGAACAGTCCCCTTTTCACATGCATTCACGAGGTTCTCTCCACAGCCGTACACATCCATACGCCCGATACAATTGGAAACGAGACTCGTCAGACCAGGCGACGTGTTTCCAGTCATCAACAGTCCAATGGAGGTGATGGTGGGCGGAGGCAAGACGTAAAGCTTTGGGCCGTGCAGTCAACAACGGTACACGAACAGGCCTGAAGTTCCGAATGACGGTCCGTTGAACTGTTCACGAGCTGACACTTATTGACTAGCATTGAAATCCGCAGCAATTTGAGGAAGTGTTGCACGTTTATCTCGCTTAAGGATTCTCCTCGGTCCTTGACGGTCCAATTCTTTCAAGGTCTTTTTCTGGCCGCACCGCAGTCAGAGATTTGATGTTTTACCGGATACCTGATATTCACGGTACACTCATGAAACGACCGTGCGCGAAAAGTCCAAAAGGCATAGCTACCTCGGAGATGCTATGCCCCATCTCTCGTGCGCCGACTATAACACCGCGTTCAAAGTCACATAAATCGTGATAACCTGTCATTGTAGCAGCAGGAACCGATCTAACAGTTTCGAGAGACACCTGTTGTCTTATATAGGCACTGCCATCGCGTTACGCTGAATGGTTGCATATCTCCGTTATTTGCATACACACGCTTGTACTCCCCCCCCCTTCTCTCTCTTCAGTTTATATCTACGTGAAGTTGTAAAATAGCTGACGATACGTACTGTATACGTTCCTGCTGGCTTATAACAAGTTTCTCAATGACTTCATTCACCTACACGGTGAAATTTTCGTCGACTGTCGATGCCTTATTGGTGTACTTTCCACTAGTATTAAACTCGGATACCAAGTCACTATTCGATTTCCATATTCAAGAAACTTTAACGATTTAAAAACAAAGGTTAAAATATTTGCGTTAAATTCATACTGACCAGACAGGCAGTGTTTATTTTTTTTTTCAGTACGGCATAAATAAAGAGCATTATGTTGTTGTTGTTTCTAATTCCGTCTCTGGTCGGAAGTATTCCAGACCAGGTCACTATAGGCTAAAGGGCTGAGGAGTGTAGCTCCATTTTTATAGTGGCACCACAAGGGTCGGAGTCTGGTCGAGCCAGGTGCCATCTCAATATCGACCGCGCAGCCCCAGGGGCGACATCTGTGCGGATCGTACCCTCCTCCATCTTCTCTGACCTCATAGAAGGACTTTCCAGTCTACGGATTGAACGTGCCCATGTCCGGCCTAGACACGGAGGTACTGATTTGTGCTTGTCGGGATTCGATCCGAGCATCCTCGGCACCGAAATCTGACGTGCTACCACTAGGCGACCTACGACCCAAAGATCATTATGGTGGTCATAAATAAAAATCAAGCTATAACGAAGAAGTTATTACTGTAGCAATAAATCTCTGAAAGTTGTGCAAGTTACGCTTCATCCATAAGAACGTGTTAAAAACAAGAAGGAAAAAATTCATTTTTTTTAAAGTATAGATTATGTAATTAATATTCCGGACCTATTGATGCATGGACGTGTTTTTAACAAAAAGTTAATTAATTTTTCTATTCACTTTATTTTCATGAACACATTTATACAGATGATCATTTTATTGGGCAGAAGGAGGGTTTGTCGTATCGGGATATTACTCCAGGCGTTGGGCGAAACGCCAGTACAATCATGCGTACATCGAGACAATGGATACGAAGAGGTTCTACACATCGTCGTGAGGGAGCTGGCATACTCATTTTTACGTAACCCAGTAAAGGAAGAAATGTAGAACAAAGAGATTAACATTCCCCTGTCACTCTCCGTGATGTGGAGTAAACATTATGCTTACTCCACACCAACGGCGACGGAGACGAAAATCATGTATCTTCGTTGTTGCGCATGAGGCATTAGTTTTCAAACAAATTTTCACTCTCCCGGTTCTTCTCCGTCTCTGGTCTCTGCGGTTTCAAGGTGGAAAAAATTCAACTTTTGTCTCTGCCGCCATGCTCGACAGCCAATCAGAAAAGAAGATTATGCGCATGCGCAAATAAATTGCCTCGTCTCCCCGTCTCCTAGAGGTGTGAAGGCTATTATGACAGCCACAGAGACAGGTGGCAAAATGTGCTTGTCTTTCGTTCTGTTGCCGTTGGTGTGGAGTAAGCATGAGGCTTAACAATGTAGAGCACGGATCGGAAAGAATAGAATTAACGAAATGCGAAATAGTGGATCAAATAGGAAAATTATAAAATAAAAAAAATTATTAAAATAAAAATCTGCTGCCTTGATAGAGCGAGGCAGTAATACTTTAACTTAATGATGTAAAAAGTAAAATGAGGAAAAGTTATAGAAAACAACTCTATTTCCCCAAACAATGTTACTTTTTGGAAACAATGCTACATTTGAAGGTGACCTTTCCCCTTTGATAGCGATATAAAAATATGATTGATTCATAGTCAGTATTTTTGATAATAGTATTGTAGGGAACTGAAAACAGGACGAGTATTGTTTTAACGAGAATTCTGAAATTCAATCAACTCGAACGCACCACTCTTAAAATATTTGTGAAACTGATATATCGATCGATTCTACAGCACGTGGAGAGAGAGAGAGTCTGCCAACAATTGAATTTCGCAGCTGCTCCGTGGATGAGTTCAATAATTTTAGCTGCAGGCTTTTGTTTTCCTCTTTCGACTTTTTTTCTTCTTCTTTTTTTGGGAACGTTTGATCAAAGATTAAAGAGCATCATGTGCTTTATGTTTCGTGATGAATTTTCCTGACTTTCTTATTTCAAATTTTATAGAATGATTTTAAATGGATCCGTTAAATCTAAATTCACTTCTCCTGAAATATTACAATCATTTACTATAACCGAAGTGAGACTTCCCCCCTAAAGAGCTAAGTCTAGCTTTTAAAACTGATCAATTTACTATAAATAATTTTAATGCCATACAGCACTTTATGATGACTCCTTAGCAAAACCTGACGCTAACAAACTGAAACAACGATTATCACCAGGGCCCGATTTAGAAAATTCTTGACTACAGGCACAACTCGGGATGGGGGCCCCCTAACACTGATGTGGGCGTAAAATTTCCATAATTGACACACACAAACACACAAATAAGAATCATTATGAAAGTACCATTTTACCAAGAATGTCTATTTGAAGCGTAGAAGCCTAGAACATTATCAAATAACAAAAAGCAATACAACATATTAACTTCATCATTAAAACACCAATAAAATGCAACCAGAAAAACTTATTAATACCTTATATACACTATAACATACATAAGATGAACTATACATATAACTATACATATGATGAACCAATCAATCAAATTGGAAAGGATATTATAAAAAAAATTGTTATAAAAAAGGTAAAATAAAAAAAAATGAATTGGGAATTTTTCTTTTTTCCTTTTAAAATAAAAAATAAAATTTGGGGGGGGGCAACATTCTGGGGCCCCTAGGCCCGAGCCTAATGGAAAATCAGGGCCTGATTATCACTGCACACCTATTATCTTTAAATCAGTGGTTCCCAACTCGTAGAAGTCCGCGGACCACTAAGCCAGAAAGTGAACCCTGTGCGGACCCCCTCCCCCCCCCGACTTAAGGGGGGGGTTATGGGGGTATAGAATATCCTTCAGGCAAAAGGGATACAGGATGAACGTACTCCATTTTTGTTTCAACCTTGTTTTCAATCTTTAGAATTATTTAGCCTAATTCTCCGCCTAAAATTGAAGCATATTGATTCATGGGTGATTAAGTAAAATAGTTTTTTAGAACACATTATTTATTATTGCTATTGTACAGTGTACAGTACGACTTAACTACAAATTCTTTAATATTAATACATAAAAATTACATAAAAGTTAATTCAACACCTGATAGTCATCAGATATATTCGGCCCATCTAGTTCAATGAACATAGCTTTCAAAATCTGCATTTATTTGGCAGCTTTTTTATATGTGGCGCCGGACCACTCTCGAGACTCTCGCGGACCACCTGTGGTCCGCGGAGCACCAGTTGGGAATCGCTGCTTTAAATCTTTAACGAAATCGAGCATAAAAACCGGTCTCCGAGTCTAAAATTGATAATAATAGAAGACAAACAGTAAAACACAAATCCTGCTGACTGGAAAAATCTTATGTATTACATTAACTCCTACATCTTGACGGAAACTTACTTCTTTTAGAAGTTAGTAGTTCACAAATCTCTTGGCCGATAGTTCAAGTAAAAAAAATGCTCAGTGGCCTAAATTTATTACAGGTTGAGTATTTTCCATCTTAAATTCCTGGGTGTTTCTGATTTATTTATTTTGGGAGGACGTTTGGATGCATTCAGTATGATAACTTGAAGATGGGGCTACAGTTTAAGCATAAGATCCATTTAAGCGTCAATCACCCTCTACAAATAGCTTGATGGTAATGTATTCAACGTTTTAAAGTAATTCTGACAGGCTCGACAAGACGGGGGGGGGGGGAAGAGAGAAGATTTCCCCTCGGGCCAATGAGCTTTGAAGGCCGGGTGTAAGATGCAGGGTTTCTATTTAGAATATTTTCTGGTGTCAAGGAGCAAAACACCTAATGCTCATCGGCATTATGGTAAAAATTTTCACCAGAGATAATGAAATCATATTCAGTTTGAATATCTAGACGAGGGGGGGGGGACCCTTAAACGCGTGCCAAAAATGGTGATGACTTGTTTCGCCGATGACTTGTTTCTGGCACGGGAAACAAATCCTTGCCAAATTTATTTTAAATTAGCACCTCAGCCGACAGGTGCTAATTGAAACATGGTTGCCCTTGTAACACTACCTGAGCGTACAACCGGGGCTGAAATACGGAAAGCTGTAATGAATGTATTATCTACTCGAAAATGTAACAACTCAAAAGTAGTATCTTCAACATTATTCAGATAGGGCTTCCAGCATGACTGGTGTGAAGGAACTTCAGGAAGTGATCAAAACAGTTACCAAGGTTCTTAATTACATTACTGCATCGGCTTTAAATAAAAGACGATTTCATATTCTACAGAATGCGGTAGATTCCCAGTATAAAGGACTGAAAATGTTCGTTGGCTTAGCCGAGGTTTGGTTCTGAAACGATTTGATGAATGCTTAGATAAGATTAAGCTCTTTTTGAATGACCAACAAGTCTTACCAAGAATTGTCTGACATCATGTGAGTTTGTAAACTGATGGGTTTTTTTTCAGATTTTTATGAACATTTAAATGAAGTGAATATTATGTTACAGGGTTCTGGTAAGACACTTGATGTTATGTTTGGTATAAAAAAAGGGATACAAGGGCAATAAAAATTGTTTATTAACAATAAATAGAAAATACAAAAGGAATTAAGAGGCCTACTTGCCGATCATTTTTCCACATAATCACCAAATCTATTTAGGCATTTATCTGAACGCAGGACCAACTTGTTTAACCCAGCTTTATGGAAATCACGTCCCTGCTCATTGAGCCAGTTCCCGGCAGCTGTTTTCACATCACTGTCTGAAGAGAACCTCATTCCAGAAAAATGTTCCTTCAATTTCGGAAAAAGGAAACAGTCACTGAGTGTGGCAAATCTGGGCTATATGGGGGTTGGCTCCAGACTTCCTACTTAAACTTTTGCAGCAATTCTTGAGTTTGGCGAGCAGTATGGCTGGCACCTCCAAGCGAGACCACTTTTCTAAACGTCTTGCCATTTCAATCGTTCTACGTGTCTGCGAACTTACTCTACCTACCCTCACAACCGCTACAAGACAACTAGTGCCATCTGTCTACACTCTGGGGAAAAAGTATTCCCTCCACAATAATTACTTTTCAAATGCTGATGCTGCTTGTAACCTTTTTTTTTATCTATCCACCCTCGTACATAAAAGCTTTTGAAATGAAACTAGAAGTTTTTAAGAGGGATGTAGATAATGAGAGCTTTAGATACTTCCAAACCTAAAGAGGTGCATCAGTGATCTCCCAAAAGATGACAGAACAGACCACCAATGTCTTGAAAGCTGTTTGCAAACATTAACGAATCGAATGTTGGGCAGTTCGTTACAAGCTTTGCTAAATTCAGAGAACTGGAAGAGAGGGTAAAATTCATTAAGTTTCCAGGCAGTATTAAACTGGATGGACTAAACTTGCAAATGTTTTCATGGATAGACGTGGATGATTTTGAAATGCAGTTGATTGAATTTCAGAGTAGCTCAATTTGAAAGCAGAAATTTGTTGACCTTAGAATTGACTTGGAAATATTGAAAAGGTGCGATTACAGACGGGAGTAACAGAGAAAAATTCGGAAAAACGAAGTATTAAGGACTTGGAATACTATTCCTAAAAATGCCTGTTCTAAAAACCTTGCAGCCGCATTACTATCCATATTTTCATCTACATATGTTTGTGAATTTTTGTTCTCAGTGATGACCTTTGTTAAGTCTCGTAACAGGAATATCCTGACGTATGAAACTAGTAGTGCATGCATATCTCTTAAGGTTATTAAATATAAACCCGTTGTAAAATCTCTGCCATCAGTTCTGCAGAAGCAGGAGTCCCACTGATAATATATAAAGAGTCAACAAGTTTTCTGTCTCTAGTTTTATCTGATGTTTTCATTTGAAAGTGTCAAAGGTTCAGGGTTGTTTAAATGTAGATTTTAAGTTAAATAAATATATATTTTTTATACATGATTTATAAGGGATTTAAAATCAGCAAAAGATTATCTGTAATAACCCTTTGCCCTGTTCTAGTCACACAAATGTACAACAGGGGAAAAAATAATGACTGCTTAATCGAAAAAAAAAATAACAGTTAGTGTTTACTTTTTGTGTTGATGCTAACAATAGTGTCTTTAAATTATGTGAATATGTACGGCAGTAAAAGTTATTCTAACAGGCTAGTAAAAAAATAACTACAAAAAACTTTTTCGTAAAAGCCTGTCATAATTTTTTCATTCAGTCAGTTTTGCATGATTTACATAATTACTTTCAAATTAAATATCAAATAACATGTTCTCAAAATTTATTGTTGGGAAGTGGAAAAATTTTGTGTCAGAGATTTGGTCGATTTTGGCACGCACGCTCAAAAAGGTTGCCCACCCCTGATCTAGACCAAGAATATCAAACTCATTCTCAATAGGGCTTAAAAATCAAAGTAATAAGATTGTGCATTAGCTCTCGAGGACTGCCGCGTCCAGGGACGATCCGATGGGTCATTATGTGAAAACTTATCGCTTCTATAGTATCAAAATGTGTGAATAATGGCCACCAAGGGATAGCTTTGTGAGCCCACAAGGGTGGTCGATGATATTTAGCACACAGATTTCCCCAAGCTTTCGGGAAAGAAGATACACGCGGGCTTAAGACCCCAGACCAAAGAATGTTAAAATTCGGTGGGGAACGCACTGAGTTCGATGGGGAACATACTGATCGTTTTTTAAGTCCGACAGATGTTTTCTTGAATTCCTCTGTTGTTAGGGGTTGTCCCACGAGGTTCTGCGTGCCGCTACACTGACAATGCGTTCAGGGCTAATAATGTAACGTCGTGTTACAGTGGCGTATTCTTAAGCGCTAAATAGACTTGATCCGCTGTCAGTTCATCATGCGATTAACAGGCAAGCTGTTAATGCTGAGGTTAAAAGAAATTTCGTTATATTATCTAGTTTTAGTTGCTGCCTGTCATATGTGAAAACTTATTTCTGATATGTTTCTATCTATAGATCAGTTTATATATACTACACGTGTCTATCCATAGGTCAATTTATATACAGGGTGTTTCATATTGAATGGGACAAAAAGAAAGCATACATGTGAGCGTTGTAATTACTTTATTTTGATAAATCAAATTTACAGTGAAACTAGAGTTATCCAAGTTTCTATAGATGTTCTATATTGTACCTCTCCGGTGACACGACAAATATCTATGCGGTATTCCGGTTCCTGCCACACTTGTGATAGAATATCCTTTGTTAATGATTCGAGCACTTCAGTTATCCGCTGCTTCAGATGCTGTAAGTCCTTGGGAGAAATGGAGGCACGAACACTTAAAAAAAACCCCGTAGGAAAAAAAATCACAAAGGGTTAGATCTGGTGATCTCGGTGGCCAACAAAGCAATGGCATATCGTCTGACCCAGCACGGCCAATCCAGGACTGAGGTAGAATATCGTTCAGGTACTGACGTACGATTTTATGCCAATGTGGTGGAGCACCATCTTGCTGCAGAATGAAGCCGGGAACCGCTTCCTCCAACTGAGGGAACGATAAACGAAGATATTTTGGTGTATTCCAAAATACAGTGCGCTTTCTCCTGCATGGATGGCGCCATTTCGATTAACTGTGCCTCTAGCGGCGATTTCGTAACCGGAAGATTTTTCGCTGTTGCCAGATAAAACTTGTATAATTGTAGTTTCAGAATTAATTTGTTTCGGTTAAATAAATCACTTACATAATTTGTACTATGCTATTATTTTTGTCCCACTCAATATGAAACACCCTGTATATTTCATGTATCTAACTGTAGGTCAATCTATATATAATACAAGAAACAGATAAGAAAATAAATGACTTTTCCTCGGTCCATGTTTTTGCGACCAAGGATGATTTTTACTTTATTCTTTTCTTTTACCAAGATAAAAGGAGACTCATCTGCCTCACCTGGCAGAAAATGCCGAAGCGAAAAAATGATATATCAGAAGAAAAAACGAATGAGCATTGCAAGATCGGAGGAAAGTGAATAGAGGAGAACGAATACGGGTGAAAGATGAGACATTAAATGATGTAGGCGAGAATGGCAGCTCTCCAGTTCCCAAAGATGTCGGAGAGATTGCAAACAAATATTGAACTGATATGCTGGGATTCCGTGTCCGAGTTGCTCATGCTGCATTTCAGAAACATTAGAGAAAGAACACCGGATAGCGTCTTAGACAGTAGCATAATTTCTAAGGACATCGAATAGGTGTTTAATAATTAACTCCTATAGATAGAAACATGTAAGAAATAAACGTTTTGACACGTGAAAAAGGTAGAACGTTCTTATAACAAAATTTCTTTGTGTGAAACTTCAATTTGAAATTAAATACTGGTCGGTATGAATTCATTACCCGAACGGGCACTGCAATCGATGCATTATTTACTTTCTGTTGAGACAATTTAGGGTCGAAAATTTTCATATCTTATTTCAGTTATCATAAGCCAACCATTTCGTTCTGAGAGTATTCATTTATGGAGACTGACGAATAAAGATTAAAAATATTTAATTTTATGACGTTATGTTTATTCAATTTGTACAGGGTGCGGCAGAAAGAACGTTCCGAGGGTATAAATAAATAAATTAATAAGTAAATAAAATAAATAATAATGATAAAATAATAATTAATAATAAATAAATAATTTTTCTCAGATATAAAAGATTTCTATCTCTATCTTGCTTTGTACAGAAGGTCGTTCGCACTTTATGGAAACGATTTTGATAGTTAAGTTTTATGTATAAATGCCTTATTTTTTGCGGCGATTTGCCTCCATCTGATAGCCATGGTTCTTGACAATAGCTCTAGCTCGAATTTTCCATGAAAGTAAACTTTTTCTTAGTACTGTCATGTCAATTTTACCCCATTCCTCTTGGACCGTTTTCCAAAGTCCCTTCAACGTTCTTGGATGCCGTTTTCCAAAGGCTCGTTTTAATAAACCGAAAGCACAAAAGTCCATTGGAGAAGTGTCAGGTGATTTTACAGGAATTTCATTAAGACGTATGACTAGAGGCTTTAGACGTATGACTAGATTTAGACGTATTGAGATTTAGACGTATGACTAGAGGCTTTGTCCATATGAAGCTCCACTTTATCAATGTCCTTTCCATAAGAGACTGCAATTTCTTCTTCAGAAATTGGTTCTGAAATACTCTGCTGATAGTAGAGTGAATTAATTTTGGCTTTACTTTTGACTTTTTTGATTTAAAATTTTCCATTGCAACAAGGGGCCCCTCCCCAAATGCTAAATATCTTGCAGGCTATCTACCCACAACAATCGCCCAGAGTGTATTGTGCGGTGAAAAGTGTTAATAACGTATTCGTTAGCCTTGTTATTCAAAATTTCTTACCGACACCTCCACGTGGTGGGCCCTGGGGGTTTAAGCTATGGCTGAACCGCTAACGTCGGAAGAGGGGGAGAGAATGTCGCCAACAAGAAGGGCATTTAACCTTGATAAATTATCGGAAACTCATGCTGAACTAGAGAGTATTGTTGATGAAAGATACAACAGATTAAATGAAACTATTGGAGTTGCAAGATGGACACCAGAGGTCAAGAAGAACTTGTACGATGACATAACTGCCATTAGAAGAGCAACAATGGATCAACAGTTGTTGATCACCTACCTGATGGGACAACTTAGCGAATTGAGGCAAAAATCGGCTAAGGTGACTTATGCCGAAGTAGTGACCAAGACGGCTAAGATGAAAACGAAGGTGAAAGGGCAAGGCACCCATGTAGTTACGATTTTTCCAAAAAAGGAAAAGGAGGATCGGAGAGGTAGTCCGAAAGAAGATCTACAAGAACATATAAAGCTGGATAGACTCAAAATTGGGATTGTAACTTGTCGAAAAATTGCAAATCATGGAGTACTTATTGGTACTAGCAAAGAGGAAGACATAGACAAGCTTATTGAAGAATTCAAGAAAGTTGATGAATTGAATGGGAAGTATGATATTAAGAAATCTAAACAGCGTGATCCACATATAATTTTATTTGGAGTTGATAAAAAATTAGAAAAGAACGACATAAAGGAGAAACTAATGGTCCAAAACGAGGAACTAGCGGGTGAAAATATAAATGTGATCACCAGTTATAATACAAAAAATGGGAAAAACTGGATTATAAGCTTGAAGGGTTCAGCCTTCAAAAAGCTTGAAAAGTTAAAAAGACTCAAGATAGGATGGGAGAGATTTGGCTTCAAGGAATACTTGAGGCCAATTATCTGCTTTAAATGTTGGTGTTTTGGACATGTTGCCAAACATTGTGACTATGAAAATAAAATGTGCAAAAAATGCAATAAGAGGGCACATGAGGGAGATTGCACTGGGCCACTTAAGTGTGCCAATTGTGTGAACTACTTCATCAAGATAGATAAAGAAGAGGAAATTCCATCGTGTGCTGGACATCTACCAACGGATCCCAACTGTCCGAGGCTCAAGGCACAAGTGGATAGAATTGTTGAAAGGACTAACTATGGGGTGCGTAAAGCTTTACGTTAATTGTTGGCTTGCTTCGCTTCTTGTTCTGTTTGTTGTTGCTTGTCAGCTTTGTAGTTTGCTTTTGTAAATTTGTTTGAATATTAACTTATAATTGTTATTATTGTTATTAGTGGCTTTGGCGATTAGCATGGTTAATTATAGTCAGTTGACTATTTTGTACAAGATGGTACAAGTTTATGTTCTCCGCCCTGTTTGTTTTGTTTGTTTGTTTCCTGTACGAGTGGTACAGTTGATGTAAAAGTTTTTTATTAAATAAAATAAAAATTGTTTTGTTGAGCGATGTAGAGAGCAGTATGGGGGCTGCGCATTAAAGATGAAACTAGCGTTGATATAAATTGAACTTAAAGTACTTGGACACGGACGAATAAAATCTCGGATTGGCTCTGTTGATGCTCTGGCTCGGGGAGGCCGAGAGCGAACAGTGTTGAGGGCTGGACTTGGACCTGGATGGTTTGGTATCTTTGTGCTCGCCCTGAGACGCCTGTCAGAACGGCGGGATTGCTGTTGCGAGGCCAGTTATCAGATTTTCTTGGCCGATACTCCGTTTGGAGTTGGGGGCCGTTGGTGTTCTAGAACTTTCCATTGTAACAAAATCCTGCAACTGTCATGTATCCCTTTGGGAACTTTTCTGTACACTGACGAAGCCATTTCGTACGGTCATTCCCGTCAGTTGAATAATAGAAAATTGATCTTTTTTTATTGATATCACTTAAATACACCCATACCTCATCGAGAATTACCACAAATTTTCATTTTTCCGCAGCTAGGTGTTTTTATATAATTTTCTACAATTTCTTTTTTTTTCTTCAGAAACATGATTTGACAAATCAAATGAACTTTAGGTTTAAACATCTTTTATAATTTCAAATCTTTATGAATGATTTTACTTACAGTGCCAGAAGACATTCCTAGTTTCGATGCCATGGATCTTTGAATCAGCGGATTATCTTTTAGGATCAGAGACTTCACAATATTGTTCTTGGTATTTACCTGCGTCCGAACAGTCTTAGGATGGGGTTCCACCGTCATGTTTTCATTTTTAATTTCAGTTAGACTTTTTTTCCTTTGAAATTTAATATATTATAAATACCGTTTTTTTTAAAATGCCATAACCGCGATTTTTACACCGCTTTATAATTTGTTGATACAAATATTTCTCCTCGGAAAGCGCAGTTACGTAGCTTTCGAGCCATCTATCAATTTTAGGAGCAATTTTTCAAAATAAATCCTTTATTTTACATTCCAATCAAAACAAAACAGTAGCAGACGATTATTCTGAAGCTGCCAAATTTATATCTCAAAATGCCAACGACAAAAATAAATGACAAAATCGTTTCCATAAAGTGCGAACGACCTTCTCTATTTTTGTTATTGATGTCCCAAATCAGAACGTTTTTTCAGCCTCACCCTGTATAAAGTACCACCGTCCTTTGATCCTAATCGCCTTAAACTGATTCACGTTAAAATGGAGTGATTTCGATGTTTCATAAAATGGATGATAAGAAGTTTCACTTTCAACGCTTAAGAGTTTTTTTAAAAAATATTATTATTATTATTATTATTATTATTATTATTATTATTATTATTATTATTATTATTAATGGTTGCGTACATTCAGCGTTGCTGTATATTTTATATCGTATATTTTATATCAGCCCCCAATTCTTTTAATTCTGTGCTAAGATGGCAAATGTTATAAGACACTTACGTGACAGCAATCCTAAGATTCAAGATGTCATGAAAAATCACTAATTTGTTTTACATGAGCAAACGTGGTACCAATGTTTCAGAAAAATAGTTAGCTATTAATTACAGTAGTCACAGTAAATAGAAAATACCGGCGAGCGAGAATCCGGAATGTGAAAAACTCAATTTTTTTTTTAAAGAAAAGTTTCTCATAACATTTTGCCATGTGAGCACAGAATTATGAGAAACATTTAATTTCACCTCTATTTGAATACTTTTGTACAGAGGCTCGGAGAAGGGTCAAATGGCTGGGTCGTTGGTTCTCACTCCACAGTCTGCAGGTTCTTGTACCGGGATTGGCATGAATGTTTGTAGTCGTCCGGTATCTACATCTATTTATTTCAGGAGTTCTGGGTATTTTCTTTTCCAAATAGAACATTATTTAGTTCTGTTTATAAACCATTGAACTGCTGACAAACAAATTCAGGATCATGATACGAATAGAGACCTCCAGAGAATTCGTTATTACCATGAACTATACCTTAAATAGAGGCAACCCAATATAATAAGAATCATTAAATCTTTTCGTATCAGATGGCTCGGGCATGTTTATAGACAGGGCCCGACTTAGCCTAATTGGGGCCCGGGGCAAAAACTTCTTTGGGGCCCCCCCTCTGCTTCACTACTTCAGTAATGAAGAACTTAATACTTAATACTAAACTTTCTATTCGATTTGGGGGCCCCCCTCTGATGTGGGGGCCCGGGGCAACTGCCCCGTATGCCCCTGCCTTAGTCAGGCCCTGTTTATAGATAGGAAGACACTGACCCTGTTAAAAAAACTGACTTTTTGTAAAATGGGAGGTACTAGAAGGTGGGGGAGACCATGTACTAGATCAGTGATTCTCAACCACAGTGCCACGAGATTCTTGAGGTGTGCCGCCACTTCGAAAAATAGCATGTAACAATTAAACGATAAAATAACTTTTTATATACCATGTTTTTAAATTTTCTGTTGAATCATATAAACTTGACAATTCTATGCATTAATAAATACTTTTTAAAATTTTTTGATGAATTATCCCATCAACTTGAAAGAAAATGAAGTTGATTGGAAGTAAACTTGCGTTTAACTTTTCGTTCCGCCCCGGCCGATAGATGGATGCACCAGTCTACAAAACAAAATTAACTGAAAAAGAATCCTATTCTGCTTAAAGATGGCTAAAAGTATTAAAATAATGCATTGTCATCGTGTTATGAGCTATTCTAAAAGTTTCAAATGTCTAGCTAGTCGGGAAGTTAGTAGTTAAAAATCGATTGCAAAGTTTGTACCGGACAAACATGCACACACACAAACAAACAAACAAACAAGAAAGCGAGTTAATAAAAACATGGTAAAAATAGCATGCTGCCGTATGCAATTTTTACAAAATGCAGTCGAACCCCGTTATAGCGAACCGGGTATATAGCGAACTTACGAATATAAAGAACGAAAATTTTGGTCCCGCCGTTTTCTTATTGTACGTGATTTAATTAGTATTGTGTCAGTGTAATGTAATCGATTTTAGTCAATTTAATTCATTAATGATAACTTTTAATAGATTTTATTATTTTTTTAATACATCATTATTGAATACACATTGCAACTAATTTTGTAAACTCTAGCATTTTTCTTAAGGTTTCGGATTTAGCGAACCACCGGATAAAGCGAACAAAACCTTTGGTCCCTTGAAGTTCGTTATAATGGGGTTCAGCTGTATATCATAGGTGCATCAATCAATTATCCAAGTAAAGTTCTTTTAAATTTATCTCGTTGTTAGTGTGCCGCGGAATTTTTAAATTATTAAAAGTGTACCGTGTCGAAAGAAGGGTTGAGAATGACTGTACTGTTGTTATATATGGCTTTATTCCGGAAACTAATCCATACAGATAAGGCAGCCCACAACATTACAAAGGATCAGGAAACAAAACAAAACAAAACAGCAATATAAACAAGAAACCAGCAATAAAAACTAGGAACAAAATAAACTAGAAAAATATACACAATCAAAAAGTTCAGTCAGAAAGAGAGTTCATACTGGTCCTTGCATCCCAATACAACTTGCCGATGTCTCCGTTTCTTTGGGAGATTCTGTCAAGTCCATGGCCAGTTAGGAGATGATCCGAATTCATAACGCCTGCTCTGCAGATCGGGCAAACGTTGGTTGGAAGTATACCCATTTTGAACAGATGTTCTGCCAAGCAGTCTGTAGCCTGAAATTTGCTACTGCTTCCTTGCGGGGTTTGTGGCAATACGATTTCCAACAGTCCAAGAGAATTACGGTGAAGAGAATTGTGGAGATACAAGTGAATTGTGGCAATACGATTTCCAACAGTCCGGGAGGCAATGTTACTCGCGTCCGTGATAGTTATTAAATCACACGTGCCTCCTGGGTAGTGCTAAATGAGTAACAACTTTTTGGCTATGGCAGAATGACTGTACTAGATGGGTGGATTGTGTCGAGAGAGATCTTAAGATCATTGGAATGAACCGGTGGAGAATATTGGATCCCGGTGGGCATCCATACCGGAGGGCTGGATGGAGAAAACTGACTCGGACTGCCTTGGCCTGTACCACGCTGTCGAGCTGATGAAAAAGAAAATACTAAGAGATACACAAATTTTCCTTCTTTTTTTAATGTTCATAACTTTTGTCATTGGAATGTGTCCACTTACATGATGAGGCTACGGAATTAATTTTCTTGTATTTAAATGAGATGCACGATTTACCTGAATAATAAAAAAAAAAAAATAGCGTCTTAAAAAAATTCAAAATACGTGATAACAAATGCAACCATACCATTATTTACGGACAGCGTTCGCAACAGTATTTTAACGCAGGATTACGTTCCTCAATAATGGTCCTCGGGGAGGAAAAAAAGTGTCTGTCCTGCGTCGCGAGTTATAATTTTCGCAGCACGCCAAACCCAGTAGCAGTAAACAGTTAAACAGAAATGTACCAGAATTCATCAAAATAAAAAAAAGGTAAGCAACGATAAGTTATCCTACGTTAATAACCCACGGTAGTTTCGTTAGAAGAGACTACCTGAAATATTTGTTTTTTATATCAGTCACTTTGAGATTATGAACTATTGGAGTATTATTGACGTACGATGACCCGAGAAGTAATCTTTGACCATCCTTAGGGAATATTCGATACTATTTATACAAAGCCGTAACAGCAAGATATACGGAAAAAATAATCATATGACAGAGCGACAGCATAATTTTATAGGGAAATGATAGATTTCTGAAGTTAAAAGATATCTTTGCATTGCCAAACTGAAGGACCCCAATCTATCTGTATCAGATTTTGAGAAAAGATTGGTTTCTAGGTGAAAATACTGGTTATTGTCCTCTCCGTGGAGTGACACCTGTACCAAGTATAGGCATACATAGTAGTAACAAACAACCATTGTCTGCAGTCTGACAAGATAATAGATAGAGATATATAATGCCTAAAACATGAGGGATGAAAAACGGTCATGAAATATTTGTTGGCTATTTGTGATCATTTTGCTTGTTCCTGAAGAATACTGGTATGATTTATTATAGTGAAAATGATGTTTCATTTACGTATTGTGATTTAGAAAGTAAATATTTAAATTAATCGTTTACAAATACATTAAAAACTACTAAACATGAATAAATCTTTAGGATTATTCTCTCTCTCACCTTATGATATTAAAGTACTGAAATATTAGATTATTTTTATCATCTAAATATTAGTTTTGTCGCTAGCTAGCAAAGATGAATTTACAGGATTTGTCCTATATTCTTTTAAAATTGAGAGATACTACAAATGTTTACCATATAAAGTTTAAATGTGCTTTATTATCGAGTGTAAAAAATTAAAAACACTACGTTTCTTCTCATTGTGAAATCTGCAGATAATAGTTCAATTTTCGTCAGGTAATAACAGTTAGCCTTAAGATACTAGTTATTGACAAATTAGTGTTCCTACCTTTTCCAAGTTCGCCAAAATTTCCAGTAAAACAAGTAATACGGACACACTTTGGCGATATTTAGCAGAGGAGGTAAAAGTAAATGCCTTTATTGAGTATTAGATATTCTCCAGGTTTAAAAAAAAGGGGTGGGGGCGAACTACTTTAAATAAGATTTATTTTGTTTTGACGCATGCAGCTTTAATCATTTTTACAGTTTATGTTTCAATTTGAAGTATGAATATTTCACTTCGAAGAAACAAAAATTTAACATTTAATCCAAAGCTTTCTTATGCCCCATTTTAAAGTATTCGATAATATACACTACAATTAATTATAATAGAAATACGATATAATAATGAATTGTGATGTATGTCCTTTTCAATTAATTTATTTAATCTTTACCGAAAAACGGGGGTTACTTTGTGACTGCAGGGGTAACTTTGTGACACATAGTAATTTTTTCGTATTTCGGATCTTACGCCGCGTGCGTAATACCGGTGTGGCGTCACTGTAAGTAGGTAAGGCGATTCTCTCTGAGGCATTTTGAAGAAATTTCACAACTATTGATCCATACCAAGAAAGACAGAGTTCTAATTAACAAACGAAGGCCAACTTTTTAAAACAAAAAACTTAACAATTTATTAACAAAAATAATTAACATTTAAAACAGTGCAACATATTCAATTAAAAAAACCTGCAGATTCCCAATGTACGGAGCCTAAACACACATCCGCACCGCCCGCGTTCTCAAGCGTCTCTCTCCAATCGTCTGGATTTTCAGAAGGGGTGGAGGGGCCGGCAGCTTATCGGCTGACAGCTCTTAGACGCCGAACTTTACTACCTTGCAGAAACGTTCAGATGACAGCTTTAGTGGCTGCATCTGTAAGGAAAACGGTTTTTAATCCCCCCACGTGTTCCGAACTGGTGGAACCGAACAACACATTCCTTGAAAAACACGCAGCTGTGTTTCAAGCCCTTGTGGGGTCTCGGGAAAAAAATAAGACCCTATTTCCAGTACGCTACACCGGATAGGTAAAGTACAGCGCCAACAGCTTGTCTGACATACAGAGACACCTAGAGACCAGTGTCGGAAGCTTCTACGCACCACTTGTTTTCGCTGGGCAGTGTATTGTTCAAACTTGTTGTCAAGCTATTGACTCAAATTTTGGAAACTTTGTGTGATGAAGACTAACACATTATACAACCAACTACCAAAGGTAATTATTTTTTATTATCAATATGTTGGTTGGATTGTGGAGCAATATAACTTTTGTGTAACGATATTTCCGAGAGATATGAGAACATAACCAAATAATCGAAAGGTGACGGGGTTACTTTGTGACACATTGACATTGTCACAAAATAACCCACAAAGTCGACCCACCTCCTCCAGCCGCTCGATGTTGCAATTTTCCTTCCTCTAAAATATCACTGGAGAGAAAGAAGTGCTGACTATCTGGGAAAAAACTACCCGAGGGAGCAGAATGTGCCGAAAGACGAATTTCCTCATCTTCTCAAAGAACTGATGGCTGCCCTGGGCATGCACCCGAGGTCTCTTTGATGTCAAAGATATAGATAAAGCTATCCAATATTTGTAATAGGTATATATAATTGTGTATTGATCTTTTGATAAGCGTTTTACTGTCTAACTTTGTGTCAAGTAATTTTTCCACTTGGATTTCAAGGTGAAAGCACAGATATCACAAAGTCGGCGGGGCAACTTTGTGACACATTTTAACTTTAATTTCTTAATGGCAATTAAAGATCCGGGTTAGCGCAATACATTATTATCTAAGGAAAGGATGTACCAATGTTTTGCAATTGTTCGTTTTGAGCTGCTTTTAAAAATGATCGGCTGGCACAGGAAAAAACTTAAAATACGCCATAATCTTACGGTATTTTAATACCGAACAAAAAATGTATCCTTTATATATGCTCGAAGAAAAAAAAATGAATAAACTCTAGAATAATAAGATGCGAAAAAAAACATTCTTTTTAATAACTGCACTGAGATTATCCACTGGTCGTCTGATGTCTTACGGTTTATTAAAAAGGGTCAAAAGATCGCCTGTAATTGACACCTTTATGCTGGAAGGAGATAATTTTAACTCTGTCTCAAAGATTTGAATACTGGTTTATTCGTAACTGGTTTATACACTGGCTTTAGATGGGTTAGGGTTTATTAAAAATTGTAAAAAACAAGAGGACTTGATACCTCAAACCAGGAGATTATTTTAATCCTGTCTGTTCTATTTTAATGTTTGGTTTGTACAAGTAGTTACACCTATGACGGTATGACACATCTGTTTTCTGCCTCCACTCAAACTGTATGTCTATTAAAAGCCATTTTCGTGCATATAAATTAGAAAGGGCTAAATGTATAAAAATATTTTACAGAGAAATTGGTACTTTCTATAGTTCGACATTCAGCTTCTGAACATGAATGAAACAATAATGAATCATTCATATGTGATAGGTGACAAGTGATCATAATTATAAAAACCGTGATTGTGATTTTACCAAATATAAAAGATTAAGAGCCTGTTCACATAGGACTCCGGTAGCGGAAGCGTAAAAGGAAAGATGGCGCTGAGACGGGAATAAACCAATCATAGGCGTTAAAAATTTCGTTGCTAATCGTTTGGAGGTTTGTCAGTGGTTAAATATATTTCAATACCGCTACCGGACTCCTATGTGAACAACTCTAACTTTCCATTAATAGAACATATCATTTACTGTAAAGATTAGTCTACAAATATTTAAGTTGTCCGGACTAGTAAATCATTATTTCTTCCAACACAGATTCCATTTTAACCTAGGATTATGTATATATATATATATATATATATATATATATATATATATATATATATATATATATATGTAATAAATTAAATATTAGGCCCTCCATTCTATCAGTTAAATTCCCTTTCCTGAATCCAATCCCCAGTAACATTACTTTAACGCTTTAAAAACCCATAGCAACAGGACTTCCCATAAAACAGCAAACGTTGCATTTCTACACTTGTATACGTCTCGAGAAGGGCGTGGGTTCGCATCGCCAGCCCCAAAATTCCGCTGACATTTCAAAACAACAGCCACATGTACCTCGCTTCTAGCGCGTAAGGTTGAAAGGTGATATTGCACTTCGCTCCGAGCATCTGAAATGAAAGGACGTATGTTACTATCGCTCCTAATAAAACGATTCGACCCGACTGCTTCAAAATTTTAATTCCTTTCAGGCTGAGTCTAGCTCCAGCCATGTAAATTTGAGCTAGTTTTCCTTTTCAGGTTGCATTTTAAGAACGAGATGTAATGATTATATTACATAGAGCCGAAAGCGATTCTTCATGTGCGAATCAACCTCAACGAACTTCGAATCCATTGCCTTGGACTATGTGTGTGCGCGTGAAATACCGACCTTGAGAGAAGCGCAATAGGAGTTCGCCACTTGAAAATGAAATGACCTAGTTTTGATTTCCCTTTTCGAAAATGACATCGAAAGATTTAAATAAAAAATTGGCTGATCATCGTGACTCTGACCAACCTGAAGAAAAACAAGGGGATAATTCTGGAGTTTACGACAAACAATTATTGGAAAACAGTGCTATTTCTTCACCAAATCAATTAAGTAATCTTCCGAAATTTAATCCTGGTGGAATGGTCAAAATTAATAACTGGTTGAAATTCTTCGAGAAAAAGACTATTGAATTGACGGAAGAAGAAAAACTACAAATATTTCCGGATTTTCTATCGGACGAGGCTTTGGAATTTTACATCGAAAACCTAATAGAATCACAAAAGTGGGATGAAGTTAAAATAAAAATCAGTGACTATTTCTCAGAAGAAAAACAGTTTTCATTCGAAGATTTCAGCAGGTTGAGCCTTTCCGGAAGTCAAAATATAAATGATTATTTAAAAAAGAAAATTAATATCGGTAAAGCATTAAAACTTGAAGAAGAAATTATAATTCAAGGTCTCACAGACGGATTGCTGACAAGATACAGGGATTTATTTTTAATAAGTAACGTTGGTACAACTACTGAGTGGATTTCCCTTGCGAGGAAAATGATCAACAGCTACGAAGATAGGAGGAAAGATCACCATAATAGAGACATGCACAATCAACAGTCCGGTTTTCGCAGACCGTTCGATCGGCGAGATGACTATGACAGATTCCCACAACACGAGTCACCTAGATTCCGGCACCAACAACCGCGACCCAGAGCCTGACTAAGGAAGGGGCATACGGGGCAGTTGCCCCGGGCCCCTACATCAGAGGGGGGCCCCAAATCGAATAGAAAGTTTAGTATTAAGTATTAAGTTCTTCATTACTGAAGTAGTGAAGCAGAGGGGGGGCCCCCAAAGAAGTTTTTGCCCCGGGCCCCAATTAGGCTAAGTCGGGCCCTGCCGCGACCATGGCATAGATGGCCCCAGAATTTTCGAGAAGAGGAACGTCCTAGGACTCGGTTTCAGTCTCCACAACATGCAAACAACTAAAACAGCAACATGACAGAACAGCGACAATGACGGATGTTCACCGTACACCTAAAAATCGGTACTGAACTGATTATCGGCCTGATAGATACAGGTAGCACCATTAACATTATTTCTCGAACTGTATATGATAAAATTAAATATTATGTGAACATTCTCCCACAAGACAATTCTCAAATCAGTACCCTTGCAGGTAAAATCAAAACTGATAAAATAATTTCTACAAAGTGCCGAATCGGTAAGTTGAACAGATTTGTTAATTTTTATGTTATTGAAACAAATTTAAAGTATGCAATTTTATCGTCGGAAATTATTAATCTATTTAAAATTAATTTGGATTTTAAAAATTTTTGTGTTTACCAAGGAAAAAATAATATTTCATCTACTTTGTCTTTGGAAAATGTTACTAATAATTGCTATATATATTTAACATATGATAATCCTAATGTGCCACATACTTGTTCTCATAATACTATAAATCTTGATACTAAATATAATAGAAATTGTGATACTCGTTTTTATAAAATTGAAAATGAAAATAATGTTGCTGATGATGAAAGTGTTCAATTGAACAAAATATTGAATGAGTATAATAATATTTTCGCGAAAAATAAATATGATGTTGGATGTATACGTCTTGAACCACAAAGAGTAATTTTGAATTCTGAACTACCAATTTCCCTTCGTCCATACAGGGCGTCGCCAAAAGATAATGCCGAAATTAAGAAACAAATAGACGAGCTTTTAGCTGCAGGTTTAATAAAAACATCTCATTCACCCTATGCTTCCCCAATTACTTTGGCTTACAAGAAAGATGAAAATTCAAAATCCAGAATGTGTATCGATTACCGAAAACTAAATAGTATTACAAAAACGGACTCGGAACCAATTCCCCGAATCGACGCAGTTTTAGATCAACTAACCAATGCTAAGATTTTCTCCACCCTTGATCTCGCGAGTGGCTACTGGCATATTAAACTAAATGAAAAAGATACAGAAAAATTAGCTTTCACCTCAAACTTTGGCTTATATGAATGGAAAAGATTACCTTTTGGCTGGAAAAACGCTCCTGCCATATTCCAAAGAACACTCAGACAAATTTTAAATAAATACCAAATTAAATTTGCGCTCAACTATTTTGACGATATAATTATGTTTTCAGACTCTTTCGAAGAACACTTAGAGCATTTAAAAACTATTTTCTCGATTTGTGAAAAAGAAAACATAAAATTGAAATTTTCAAAATGCCAATTTGCCCAAACAAAAATAAAATTTGGGGGATATGAAGTGGAAAAGGGATGTTATCACCCGAGTAACGCTAATATAGAAATTATTAAGAAACTTCAACCTCCCAGGAATGTTAAAGACTTGCAAAGATTTTTAGGTAGCGTAAATGTTTATAATAAATTCATTCCCAACTATGCTAAATTAAGAGTACCATTGAATAAATTATTGAAGAAAGACACTAAATTTGAATGGACGGATGATTGCCAAAAAGCTTTTCAGGATTTAAAAGACGCTCTAATATCTAAACCTGTTTTATCTATTTACAATCCGAATTACCCATGTCATATTTTAGTGGATGCGTCTGGACAAGCGGTAAGCGCAATTTTAAAACAACAACACCCTGATGGAAGTTTGCATCCCATAGCCTATCATTCTCGAAAACTTAGAACCTATGAACAAAATTATGCCATTACCCAGCTGGAATGCTTGTCAATTATTGATGCTGTTGACAAATATTATTGTTATTTACATGGGACTCATTTTACCGTTCATACGGATCATGCTGCACTTGTCTGGTTAAAAAGTATTAAACACCCAACTGGACGATTATTCCGATGGTCACTTAAACTGTCCATGTACGATTTTGACATTAAATATAAAAAAGGTTCTACAAATTATGAAGCCGATATGTTAACTAGAAACCCAATTTCTCACCATGTAACTTTACGTGAACGTGACCCATTGTTGACATTGCAAGAAATCGAGCATCATCAAAATTTAGATAATGTAAACGGTAAGAAGTTTAAAAAAGTTAATAATGTATGGACAATTAAAAAACAAGGTTTAATGAAAATTGTTGTGCGCTTCTCTTTACGTTTAAAATTATTAGAAAAAGCCCATGTTAATTATGGACATTTAGGAGTTTCGGCAATGTTAAATCTGATATCCCCTCAATATTATTGGATTGGAATAACTAAAGATGTGAGTAACTATGTGAAACATTGTGAAGTATGTCAATTAAATAAGAAGTCTAGACAAAAAAGATTTGGTCTCTTACAAATGTTACCCCCTACCAGTGAACCCTTTGAAATTCTTGCCATAGACACTGTTGGTGGCTTAAATTATTATGAGTCTACAAAGAAATATTTACACATAGTTATAGATCATGCCACGAGGTATATATGGACCTTTGCTTCTAAAAATGAAAATACAGATACTTATATTAATTGTTTAACACAAATTTTTCAACACCAAGTACCTAAGAAAATTTTAAGTGATAGAAATAGTGCTTTTACTTCCTCCAAATTTAAACATTTTTTGAGAAACAACAATATTACACAATTGTTAACTACTTCGCATAGACCACAAACAAACGGAAAAAATGAAAGAGTAAATCAGACCCTGATTACTAGGCTTAAATGTAAATTAAATTCACACCCTGGTAAAGTCTCCTGGACAAAATTATTACGTGAAATAATGAATGAATATAACTACACACCCCATACCGTAATAAAATTTCCCCCTTCTTATTTAATGCATGGAAAACCACCCTACAAAAATTTACTTGATGATCAAGACATGTACCCACCAATTGAAGAAGCGAGGAAGATTGCTAAACAGAGAACCATAAAAAATCATGAAGTAAATAAAGAGAGATATGACACTCGTTTTGAGGAATCTAAATTTAAGGTAGGTGATATAGTAATGTACGAAGAGTTTCGTTACCCAAATACTCCTAAACTTACTCCCCCTTATTCTGGTCCATATAAAATTTTGAAACAAATTTCTAGAGTAAATTTTGAAATTAACAGACCCAATTCCCTCACTAAGAAAACCTCGGAAATTGTACACTGTACCAGATTAAGACCTTTCAACCCTGCAGATAATTTTCGATTAGCAACTAGAAAAAGTAAAATTCCTATTTTAATAACAGTAAACCCCAAAACGCCCAAGATCCCAAGTAGAAATTAATAGTGTTGGAAAAAAAAAACCCTATCTGTGATGATTAAGACTACCCAACTGTGACTCAAATAACTACCTGACTATGACTCCGATAATCTTGCAATATTTTGATAACCCAATGAAGATTGCTGTTGACGCATGATGAAGATAACCTAACTTTGATGGATTTAGATACCTACCTAAGTTTTGTAGTTAATCATATTTAGAGAAATTTTGATGCTAGTTTGCCTTCCACAAATTACCATCTGAATTATATTAAAAGAATATTTATTAAAAAGAAAATGTTGATGTGCTAAGTTAAAGAAAAATTTTGTCAATGCTGGGGCTAACATGACATGTCACAGGTTACCCCTAATTTTGCCAAGTATGTTGATGATCTGAGTTGTTAATTTTGTTGACACCGGAGAAACCTTTGCCAGCACAAGGGGTAGTTCCTCCCGCAGAGGGATGAGCCTCTTGCTGTGTTTGCATCACAGCACCCTCGTGATCACTAACAATCTTTCACGTTGGAGATCACAGAGGATAGCCCATTTCACCTCCAGGTTTGTCACTTATGTCATGATAGGTACCAATGATTTTAGAATTTGAATATTTTGAATTGAAACTAGTGACGATGTTAAAGCACATAATGTTTTTGAAAATTACCTAATGTGAAAATAATGCCCATTTACTTAATTAAGAATTTATAACAAGTTATTTTGAGTTGTTAATTTATGATCTTATGTATTGTTAAAAACTTGACAGGTATCTAAATCTATGCTGTAATTGAAGTGAAACTTTCAGAATAATATAAGAAATCAATTTTGTAATAATATTGTCTAAAGTAATGTTGTTTTGAACTTGAACTTATTGAAATATCTTCTGAATTATATATTGTGAATTATTTTAAAATTTATGTAAGTATTCGAGATTAGGAATATGAAAAATGGAGATCGATGTATAATTGGTGTAAACGATGGAGTTTTGAAATCATGTATAAAATGTAAACACTGAATATAAACCACATACAATAAGGACTTATTTGATAAACAATGTATAACGACTTCAATCTAAACTGAGCTTAAGGACTCAAAGAATTATACGTTATTTTAGGACTCATTATTGAATAAAGAACTTTGATTTAATTAAAAAGTTATTTAGATTATATTAGCCAAAAATATTTCAGTTATTTGAATTTCATTGCACATTGTATAATAATTATAAACTTTATTGCATACTATGTTAATTCCCTATATTATGAATGTTCATTATAAATTTCATTCTATATTGTCTTTAATTTCATATATTTTGTGTGATGGTGCAACGAAGTCATAAGAGTGAGTTTAGTATTATAGTAAAGATTCAGGAGATTTAACTTTGGATTTGTTTCGGTGAAGTTAATTTATGACGGGTTATGGACAAAGCTCTTGACTCTGTAACCTTGATGTGTTTTAATTCTCACCCACCTTGCTGTTTATCGTGACTTCTTTCCACCAATATTGCATTCAGAGACATGTAATTGTATAATGTAGTTAATTTTGATTATATTTGATTGTAATTGTACTCACTTTATTATATAAGAGTTCCTCTGTATTATGTTGTGAAAATGTCACCTTTCAACGTGACGATTTTCCCTTTTTCGGGGGGGATTTGTAATAAATTAAATATTAGGCCCTCCATTCTATCAGTTAAATTCCCTTTCCTGAATCCAATCCCCAGTAACATTACTTTAACGCTTTAAAAACCCATAGCAACAGGACTTCCCATAAAACAGCAAACGTTGCATTTCTACACGTGTATACGTCTCGAGAAAGGCGTGGGTTCGCATCGCCAGCCCCAAAATTCCGCTGACATTTCAAAACAACAGCCACATGTACCTCGCTTCTAGCGCGTAAGGTTGAAAGGTGATATTGCACTTCGCTCCGAGCATCTGAAATGAAAGGACGTATGTTACTATCGCTCCTAATAAAACGATTCGACCCGACTGCTTCAAAATTTTAATTCCTTTCAGGCTGAGTCTATCTCCAGCCATGTAAATTTGAGCTAGTTTTCCTTTTCAGGTTGCATTTTAAGAACGAGATGTAATGATTATATTACATATATATATGTATATATATACATATATATATATGTATATATATATGTATATATATACATACATATATATATATACATATATATATATATATATATATATATATACATATATATATACATATATATATGTATATATATACATATATATGTATATATATACATATATATATATATATATATATATATATATATATATATATATATATATATATATATGTATGTATGTATGTATATATATATATGTATGTATATATACGAAAGAGGTAAGCAACGATAAGTAATCCTACGTTAATAACCCGCGGTACTTTCGTTAGAACAGACTACCTGAATTTTTTTTTTCAGGTTTGCTATCCACTCATATTTTACTAAATAAGATAGGGCCAAGATATTTTGAATATTCTATTTCATTTAGATAACTCAGAACGCAAATGGAATGTTCCATTTGACTCACGCAGTTTCAGTTAAACATGCTCACAACATCCATACCGAGAGCGCGTTAATTTACAACTCATTTGTTGAAATAATACATATTTAATTAAACACGTCACTGATACTCTGCGCCCAAAGATAAATGGCGCTTCTAGATTTCAAACACGATCATGGAAAACAACTCCACCGTAACGTGAGAATTATGCAAGGTATAACCTTTACGAGGCCATTTTTTTCTCGGCTGATGACACGCTTAATGAAATCCAAAGAAATCTGCGCGATTAAATTAAGTCTTTTACGAATTCTTCTCAGACATATCTCATTCTAATACGCAAGGGGCTGACAAGTTTCATTACGGTTGCCACACCGTCGCATATAAACTACTCCAAGCGACCCAGAAAATGGCAAAAGAGCCCACAGTTGAATATCCGCAATTACCCCGCGGACATAAAAGATGAACACCACAATCCTCCCTGGAAGGTGACAATCGCAAAATGCGACAGGTTACCTTCTGATGTAATTTATGCCTGGATTGTTTCCCAGCGAATAAAACAGCGGAAAACATTTCGGGCAGATCATGTGATATCCTGCCAAAGCTTCGATTTATGCCATTTTTCACAACTGTGCCATATAATAGGGTACACATTTCTTTTTAATACGGTCACGGGATTCGTATGACATTGATCAGATATCTGCCATGCGTTTTTTTTTCTTCTTTCGATTAGATAAAAAGGATATTTTAACCCTTTTTATGTCTGCCTGTGTATAATCTATGTATATAAAACAGTTCCTTGAGTGACTGACAGATAACGCACAGATCAAACGCTGGACCAAAAAGGGCTGAAATTTTGCATGGCGATTCTTCTTATAGTGTAGGGGTGCACTAAGAAGAATTTTTGAGACATTCTTTAGATTTTTTTAAAATTAAATTTTTAAGCTGTCTTCGTCACTTTTTTTAAGTTTGCAGTTAAAATAATAATCTGAGGGTTACAAAATTTAAATCACGAGAAAGATCATTAAAAGTTCCTTTAAAATGAATTGTTTTTCGAATCTTTACCTCTTTTTTCTGATTTTGGTGAATTTTTAAAGATTAATTTTGAGAATTTAATTTATTAAATGCTGATCACGTGGTTTCTTTTCTTTTTGCGATACTTTAAATTAATTTTGCGTCACGTGCATAACAACGAAATAAATTGACAAAAAAATATTAAAATTCGGTAGATGGAAAATTTTTAAGAATTTAATTCAAATTAGTATGCTTTATGGATATTAAACATACAAATTAATTCCATACATTGACCGTTGTATTTAATTTGAATCTACTCCGTATTAGCGAAGCACGGGTATTCAACTAGTAGAGCATAAAGAAGCAGGTGAAACAGTTGGGAATTCTTTTATGAAATCTACTTATCTAACTGTATCAATAGCACGAATTTATCAGCAAAAGAAAATGAAATGTCAATGGCATTGTAGTTCGAAGTGTTATAGAATGAAGGTACATATTATGTCGTCTGCTAAATGAACTTGACTTCATAGGTGATGTAATGAATGAATCCATTCAAATATCTCGAGATTTTAAAACGTAATTGGAAAATTTTATTTCAGTTACAAAATTGTTCTACTCACACTCAATTTATACTTGTATTATTAGCTATATCATTTTCAAGCAAATGTTTATAAAAGTCCGAATAAGGTTCCCAATAAAATAAAGGATGAAAAATGTTGTTCATTTTTGGAGCTATTATAATTTAATGGAGATACTCTTATGAAACGCATAAGTATTCTGTAACTTTTATGAGACACTGTTTATAAATACGTATTGTAGCGAACTGAGGTTCGTAGTGTCAACCAGAAGATGATTTAAACACACCAGGTATACATCACTCATTTCATAAACAAAACAAATGCAATTTATTAATCAAATTGATGATGATGAGATATGTACACTGCACAGATGTAAGATGAACTTCGTAACTTAGGTAATCACACTCGATTTAATCGGCGTGGGGCGGAGTACGAACACAGAAGTCCGCTAGGCTAGCAGAACTGGCTCTGCTTCAATGATGAAGAAACGGCACTTCTCCTGACGGGAAAGGGCTCCCCAATAATATCAACGGCGGTGATCACTGCACGCACCCGGTAGCGATGAAAATATTAAATTAAGGAGAAAGGACTCCTCACTGGAAAATAAGGTAGCAAAGGCTCCTTCCACGAAGACTGGTCTCCAACAAATTAGTGGAGTATGTTTACTCCTGCAGGAACTAAATCGTCGCTGCAAACAGTCACAAGGGACTCTGAACCTGTAAGGGCGGCAAACCCGGCTGCTCTTAAAACTGGATCCGCTACGTGTCAGGAACTAAAAGACGCAAGCCACGACTGAGGGGTCCATTCTCTTTTTTATAGAAGAACCTCCACCGGATATTGCATCACTCTCCAGAAAGTCGAACGATCTAGAACAAGTGAGCAACGGAAATGGGTTTCCTGGGGCGATAATGAAATATTTTCCCCGGGTCTAAAGCGGCCGCCTTTTTAGTTTGTCCTCCAAGCCACTTCAAAGAGTCTCAAAGGGCCGCTTCGGTAAAATGCGAAAGGCACGAGTCCTTTTGTTTAGGCACGCGACGCCTCCAGGATGCTGCTTAACAATTGATAGTTCATGAATGAAAGCACCTGGGGTCTCCTGTCATTTATAACTAACATCAGTGGTGTCACCCGGTGGCGATGACTAAATCAAGAAAAATGACCTATGTCCCCTAAGGTTCTGTGGAACAAGTCTATCGGATGAACAAAAGGAAAATTGCCGTCAGCATATTGCCACCTAAGTCGTCGGAAATCTTTTGATGAGTCTCAGGCCGAGATAGAAGAATTTCTTCTGTTAACGGAGAGGTTGAAATGCAATACTCTACATAACCCCCCTGCCGTTAAAGTTTTCAATGTGGTTGCATATTGAAAACCAACGTTTCGTGTGGGTGGTTCCCAATTCTGCTATCTAATGTACCAGTTCCAACAGTTTTTTTTTCTACTACACAAAAAAATACACAATTCTTACAAGTACGTACACATGCACTAACTGGATTACTAAAAACAAACACAAATAAATTCATGGTACTAACAATTAATTCTCTAGGTTACTACATTTACAAATCTAGGTAATTCGCGGACGTTTAAGGAATGTATCTGCTTAAAGCGTCAGCGTTTGTATTCTGTCTTCCCGGCTTGTGTTCTACCCGAAAACAAAATTGCTGCAACATAAGTTGCCACCGAAAAAGACGGCCATTTGAACTGGCATTCTTCTTGAGCCATACCAATGGATTATGGTCGGTCACGATTTTGAATTCGCTTCCGTCCAGATAGTAGTGAAGTTTTTTTAACGCGAATATGATCGCCAAGCACTCTTTTTCTGTGGTGCTGTATTTCCTTTCGGGCTCAGAGAACTTCCTACTCAGGTACAGGATAGGATGTTCCTTATCGCCTATTTGTTGGGCCAACACTACCCCGGCTCCCAGATCGGATGCGTCCGTTTGGACAATAAATGGAACAGAAAAATCAGGAGCTCGTAGCACAGGTGTTTTTATAAGAGCGTCTTTCAAAGTGGTGAACGCTGCCTCGCAAGCTTCGTCCCACACAACCGCCGCGCGTTTCTCCCGTCCTTTTAACGCATCGGTTAAGGGGGCCGCTATCATAGAATAATTTGGAATATAGTGCGCGTAATACCCAGTGAGACCCAGAAATGCCCGGATACTCGTCTTTGTCTCTGGCCGGGGAAATTCCCTAATGCATTTTACCTTTAATTCAGCGGGATTTCGATAACCTCCGCCGACCATGTGCCCCAAGTATTTTACATGGTTTTGGGCGAACCGACATTTCGATGATTTGATTGTGAGTTGCGCTTGCGCTACACGACTTAACACGATATCTAAATGCTTCAGATGCTCGTCCCAGGTCTTAGAAAATATCGCGATGTCGTCGATATATGGAACGGCATACTCCTCACACCCATTTAGGACGTCAGCCATGAGCTTACTGAAAAAGAAAGGTGCGTTTTTAAGCCCGAAAGGCATCCGCAAAGGCCTGAATGTCCCGAATGAGGTGACAAAAACCGCAATGCGTTGGGCCCTTTCTGTCAAGGGGATTTGCCAATACCCCTTTGCAAGATCGAGTATTGTTATGAAATCGGATCCTGCAACCTGTTCAACCCTTTCCTCTATGTTGGGGAGGGGGTAATATTCGGTGCGAATTATTTCGTTCAACCTACGATAATCAATACAGGGTCTCGGCTCACGACCATCGGTTTCTACCAAAATGATAGGCGAGGTATAATCAGACTCACCTACTTCTATCACTCCTAATTTTAACATTTTGTCAATCTCCAACTTCAAGATTTCGTTCTGTCGGTGTGACGTTTTGTATGGTCTAGACCTAACGACCTTATCCGAGATCAGCTCTATGTCATGCGTAACTTTTTCGGTTTTTCCTGGGTTATTAGAAAATATATTTGCATGGCTACACAATAATTTCTTTAATTCCCTTTTTTGAGTGAGATTTAGACGAGCGTCAAGTTCGCTCTCGCGCACAATCTCCTCGTAATCGAAATCGGTAGCACCGGTTTCAAAAACGTGGATTGCGAAATCATCCTCAGTACCAATTTCGACTTTACCTTCATAAACCCAATTTATAGTTTCGGGACGCCTGATATAGGGCTTCAGCATATTAATATGGTAAATGCTGGATTTCTGTCTAGGTCCGGGAGTTTGCACTCGATAATTCGTCTCGGATATGCGAGCTTCAATTTTCCCTGGGCCTATCCACTTCGGCGCCATTTTGCTAGGCCGAGATAAAGAGAAAATCAGAACTAAATCTCCAACCTCGAAATGCCTTTTAACTGCGCTCTTATCATATGCTTCCTTACGCTTAGATTGTTCTTCACCCATTTTCTGAGCAGCTAACTCTCGCGCTCTTTTTAATCTATTCACTAGGGTAAGGACGTGCTCTGTCACGGGTCTCTCTTCCTCACAACCTCCCATCCAACCTTCGTACAATAAAACTTCGGGTGTTCGTAGGTTTTTTCCATACAACAGTTCGGCCGGTGAGAATCCCGTACTATTATGCGTTATAGTCCGACTCGCGAGGAGCGAGGCTGGTAAATGACGTTCCCAACTCTCCCCGTTTTCCAAACACAGGACTTTTAACAGTCTCTTAAGTGTTCGGTGGAATCTCTCTACAGGGTTGCTTTGTGGATGCCCCACTGAACTATGCGTCACTTTGATGCCGAATTTCTCAAAAAATTCGCACGTTAACTCGCTCGTAAACGACGTGCCATTGTCGCATTGTACCTCTTTCGGGAACCCGGTTCTACTGAATACCTGCAATAAGGCATCCGTGACAGATAATGACCTTAGGTTTTTCACGGGAATTGCTTCCGGGAACTTTGAAGCTAAACATATAGCGGTGATTAGGTACTTATTTCCATTCTCAGATTCGGGCAGAGGTCCGCAAGCATCGATGTTTATTTTGACAAATGGCTCGCTAATTATAGGCGTTAATCGCATGGGGAATCTCTTAGTATCTTGAGCATTTCCTATGCGCTGACATGCGTCGCACGACCTCACGTATTCCTCCATTTCTTGGTAACATCGGGGCCAAAAAAACGATTTGGCTAGCCTCTGTTTCGATTTCGTCGCACCTAAATGAGCATTTGTTGACTCATGGCATACTGCCAACAGTTTTTCCCTGAATACCTGTGGGACAACTAAAAGACTTCGTGTATCCCCAAAGTGGTCCCTCTGTTGTTTACACAGCAACCCGTTTATCACCACATAACCCTTCTCGCCGGTTTGACCTGAGCCTTCGACCCTTTTTAACAATGCGGCCACTTCTGCACATTCCCGCTGTGTGTCTGCGAATTTCTCTGGGGAAACATTTAATAGACTCAACGCTGGGTCTTCGCGGTCGAGGGGGGTAAAACTAACAAATTCGCCTGTTCCCCCCTTTCCAGTTGTGTCAAAACGATTGACTCCCCGTCTGAGGGACTATTGTTCGAACGCTCCCGAAGAGAATCGTTTGACTCAAGCGTCTGTGTACAGCTCTCTTGACATTTTGACTGCGAGCGCGTTATTGCATTGATTTGCATGCTCTTAGAGTTTTGTTGACCCTGTCTCAGAAGAGCTGCCGTTTGATTTCCCAATATGTATCTTTGTTGATTTGACCTGTCGCTAATGACACAGGCCTTTGTTGTTATATCTCCATACTGGGAGTTCAGAATTACGCGCGCTAGGGGCACGTTAATGGCACGAGTGTCTAACGGCTGAGTGAGCCAGACTGTTTCGCCGAGATAGTCGTCGGGCGAAATAAATCTTTTACAAACCAGATCAATCGTACTACCCGTATCTCTAAGTATCTCACATACCTGGCCGTTCACAGTCCCTATACTCACATATGGTTTTAAGGGATCTGTGATTTCCAAATCGGCACCTATGGAGTTAACCTCTTCTTTTTTTGTTAATAACGGACACTGGGGCCTAATATGGCCGACCTCGTGGCAGAAATAGCACTTAATGTCTGTCACGCGCCTTTTGTCGAACTCTTTATGGTTCCATTCTTTACGGCGGTTTTCTTTTGGGCGAGGGGAGCTCACCTTATCTAAATTTCGTTCGGGTTCGTGTTGTTCGGGGGGTTTTTCAACTTTCTCTCCCGTTTTTACAGCCCCAAACATTTTACGTTGGTCGGGCGCGCGTCCCTCGAATTTCTTCGGCTGGTTGGGGGGCTTACCTGTTTTTCTGATAAGCTCAAACTGATCCGCGTCTTTGACCAAGGTTTCAGGGGACGTGTAATTCTCCCAATCCTTTATATTTTGCTCCCGGATTTCACTTCCCATTTTCCGTTTTAATTGGTCGACCAGAAGAGATCTTTTAACGACTCAAAAGTTGTAACACCGAGACCCTCTATCCAACCTTCGAAATACGTCTTTATTTCGAAAAGATAATCTTTCCATAGGGTTCCTGGCTTACGCTGGTGTCTAACAAACTTCTGACGAAAAGCTTCAGGACTGAGCCTGAATCGCTCGAGAAGCACGCTCTTAACATGGGAATATTTTTGTGTGTCCTCGACTTTTTCCCGTAACACAATGGCCGCTACTGATAATGGTAACAGGCTAATTAAACTGCCTGACCATTCAGCTTCCGGTATTTTTAAATGCTGTGCCTGCCGTTCAAAAAGGCAAAGGTATAGGCTTATATCAGTTTCTTCCGGGTCGAATTTTTGCATTATGTGCCTTAATGAGTGTTCCGCAGGTCTCGGAGGACTAACAGACGGGCTCTCTTGGGGAGTTTCCCTACTCAGTCTTAATTTGGCTAGCTCAAACTCTCGCTCTTGTTGAGCTAACCTATCCTCCCGTTCTTGTTGAGCTAATTCATCTTCCCGTTTTTGCCGGGCTAACCGTTCTTCCCGCTCTCGTTGCTCGTTTTCTATACGGGTCTCCATAATTTCAGCTAACAACCCTTCAGCCAATTTTACATTGTAATCTGCTGAACTTTCAATTTTTTTGATTATCTCAAGCTTCAGCATTCCCAAATCTATCTCACAACTCATTTCTATAGCGAGGTTAACTAAGTCCTCTTTCTTTGCACGAACAAGAGAACTCATGTTTGACAGAATACAAAGCTATTACAATACTACACAGAATAATACACACTATTATAAACCCTGAGGTAGTAATTACCTTAAAACCTGAACACAAAATGCAACTACACAACACAATCAATTAACGTACACATGCAATGCATTAACAAAAATGAACTAAATTACTTTTAAAATTCCGCTTGCGATGTTACTATTTTAAGATTCATAAAAGATAAATCACTTTGCTTTTAACATATCACAAAAATACACAATGCAAAATAGTTAAACACAATGTAGTTACACTATTTCTTTTTGAGCACAGTTACATTCCTTAATTTCTGGGAACTAATTTAACACACTACTATTTCAATAACAATTCTACTTTACACCATAACACTAGTTCTTATTTTACCTCACATTAAAAAATTTTTAACACCTTTTAAGTTCAGATCAAGCTATTAATTACAGTTATTAAATTCAACAATTTAATTCTCCTAATTCTGAGCAAACAACCAAAATATTATTCACTAAACTACTGTTGGATACCAGCACAAAAGAGAAACAGAATGGTACTCACAATTTGATGTGAAGACTGGCATCTAGTTGGTACTGCAGCAAGTTTATCAGATGGCACAAGAACGTCAAACGTTCTACTCTACTCTAATTCACAGGATACACACACCCGCGATAGCACTTTCACACAGTCTCAGTTCTGAAACACGCGCGAATGTCACTAAGGAAATTAACACTGCAGCAGTTTAGCAGATTTCACAAGAACGTCAGCCGCTCTACACTACTTCACAGGATACACACCCGCAATAGCACTTTCGCACAGTCACAGTTCTGAACACACGCGACTGTCACTAAGGAAAACAAAATGTTCTTACTCTCGCTTTTTTTTCGTCAAAACGCTGCCACCAAATTTATGAATGAATATATACCTTCTGTAGCGAACTGAGGTTCGTAGTGTCAACCAGAAGATGATTTAAACACACCAGGTATACATCACTCATTTCATAAACAAAACAAATGCAATTTATTAATCAATTGATGATGATGAGATATGTACACTGCACAGATGTAAGATGAACTTCGTAACTTAGGTAATCACACTCGATTTAATCGGCGTGGGGCGGAGTAAGAACACAGAAGTCCGCTAGGCTAGCAGAACTGGCTCTGCTTCAATGATGAAGAAACGGCACTTCTCCTGACGGGAAAGGGCTCCCCAATAATATCAACGGCGGTGATCACTGCACGCACCCGGTAGCGATGAAAATATTAAATTAAGGAGAAAGGACTCCTCACTGGAAAATAAGGTAGCAAAGGCTCCTTCCACGAAGACTGGTCTCCGACAAATTAGTGGAGTATGTTTACTCCTGCAGGAACTAAATCGTCGCTGCAAACAGTCACAAGGGACTCTGAACCTGTAAGGGCGGCAAACCCGGCTGCTCTTAAAACTGGATCCGCTACGTGTCAGGAACTAAAAGACGCAAGCCACGACTGAGGGGTCCATTCTCTTTTTTATAGAAGAACCTCCACCGGATATTGCATCACTCTCCAGAAAGTCGAACGATCTAGAACAAGTGAGCAACGGAAATGGGTTTCCTGGGGCGATAATGAAATATTTTCCCCGGGTCTAAAGCGGCCGCCTTTTTAGTTTGTCCTCCAAGCCACTTCAAAGAGTCTCAAAGGGCCGCTTCGGTAAAATGCGAAAGGCACGAGTCCTTTTGTTTAGGCACGCGACGCCTCCAGGATGCTGCTTAACAATTGATAGTTCATGAATGAAAGCACCTGGGGTCTCCTGTCATTTATAACTAACATCAGCGGTGTCACCCGGTGGCGATGACTAAATCAAGAAAAATGACCTATGTCCCCTAAGGTTCTGTGGAACAAGTCTATCGGATGAACAAAAGGAAAATTGCCGTCAGCATATTGCCACCTAAGTCGTCGGAAATCTTTTGATAAGTCTCAGGCCGAGATAGAAGAATTTCTTTTGTTAACGGAGAGGTTGAAATGCAATACTCTACAGTATTATAAAATTTGTTGAAGAACTGCAACTGCTTAGGGCTTCAGTTTTAATTTTTAAATGTATAATTTATGGAGAGATGAACCAAACTGAATATTAAAACTGCTCTAAAACTCGAAATTAAACAACAGAGAGCTAGAATTTAATGGAAATACTTCGGTTGCATGACCCAAGTGCAGCACTTTTCCAAGATAAAATTCTAAAAGTTTAGATTCAAATCTGGAACAAACAGGGATATAAAATTCAGAAAAATTTAATTTAATGATTATAGCTCCTTATCAACAGAAGCACACATCATCACTAAAGGACGGATAGTATGTGATTGATGTGATCTGTAAACATATCTACCCGGTATATATAAAATAATTAGTTTAACCTGTAATGTTTATCGGTTATATTTTTATGTAACGTTTCATATCCTCATTAATATTTCATTACTTCTTTCATAAGCACAAAAAAATTAACAGATAGAAAGGGGGGGTGATCTGTCAACAGGGAGTACCCGCTGTTCATTTTCTCGCTAATATTACAGTATTTCTTACACATGCCCAGAAAAGAGAACAGGTAGAAAGGGGGGTGGACCACAGTATACGGCTAAGGGATACTCCCTAGTAATTACAATAAAATTACTATACAGTGAAACTTATCTAGCCCGCCACCCCTCCAAACGGTCAATTTTTAGCAGAACCATTATTGGTAGCCTTATAGAAACCCACCTCTCAAAACGGTCACTTTTTTTTTCGGAACCATGACTGACGACCTTAGCGAAGTTTTACTATAAATACTATACAATCAAAACATGCAGTTTTGTTATTATTATTTTTTAAATTAAAGAATAGATAGTAATAAAGCTTTTAACTTTCTGTCCCTCATTTTAGCTTCCATTTCAACAAACACACGTTTAGTTTTCTAAATATCTGCACAGACAGTGTGAGGCGCCCGCACACGTAGTGAAGCTGGGCACATTCCTTAAGTGTGAAAAGCCTTTATAAATGCGACCATTTTAAGTAATATTGACAGGGTCGTTAACAATTCGTTAACGGACAGTTCAAAGTAAACTAATGACAGCCACCGCATCTCCTGGTACCACCAGATGTGCCGGCACACAAGGGACTGGAAACCGTAGGATCATTTCCCACTGTAAGGTTGAACTCTGTAGAATCTTCTAGAACTTTCTGAAAGAGAAGATATAAAAGGAAGAAAGAGCGGAGGGAGGGGGGGGATCACTATGAACGGAGAGATCGCTGTGAACTGAGGAGAGAGAAATGAGCTATGATTGAGATGTGCTTGCTGTCTCTATGCTGGACTTTAGATTGAACTGATTTGGGAATCTTTCTCTCTCTGGTTTTCGAGTGATGATTGTGTTTTATAAGAAAATTTTCTACCATAGTTCTTGTATATGCATATGAATAAACAAAAGATTTATATATAAGTATGTAAGGAAAGTGTTGTTTCTGTGTCGATGGAAGCTAAAAACGAATTACTTAACGACAAGGTCACGACAGACAGTTTGCCGTTTACTTAAGATTACATTTTAAATTTAAAAGTCTCATTTTCTTTGCCTAAGTTTTGTTCATTTTGCGAAGGGAATTCAACATCTTTTTTTCACTGACAACGAAATACATGGAAAATAAAGCTAGCGGAGAGACAAAAACGAAACAAAGCAAAAGAAATGCCAGTTAGGTTTAATATTACTTTCAAATTCGAATGAATTCCTACGGTTTTTGGAAATGACAACAAAATGCCATGCGACTACCCCAATTGGAGGGCGTGTCATTTTCTTACTTTACATGAATTTTTATCCGGAAACATATCAGGTGCATGGGCATATAAATGGCATTTTGCCAGTGAATAGATGGATTTCGAAAGCGAAGACCTTCGCGGCCCAAATAGCTCTCGGGGAGGTTTGAAAGAGGGGGATAAAAGGGTATTTATTTATTTACTTTTAACAGGAGGATATCCGTTTTATGATGCGTGTTTTAGACCTTGGAAATTTTTATACCCGCAACAAACTGACTAAAAAACAATACAATGCAAATGCAGTACTACAGGCTCTTTCGTTTCATAACATTTTTTATCTAACTTTTCGGGGAAAAAACGATATTTTAATTCATATAGAATCACTGTTCGATCTACTGTTCTCGTGTTCCGTGGAGTTTTCTAGGAGTTCGTAATATTTTAATAAAACATTAGGAAAAGTATATTTTTGTAAACATTTTTTGCATCTGAAATGAGATCTTTCAATGCAGAGCACGCGTTTCTCACAGTTCTTCTTATTTTCTTTTTCGAAAAATTTACTTTAAAAAAAATTTTAATTTTATAGCGATAAACATCAAGAGTTTAGTGGCCCGCAAAAAAATTAATTGATTAAAATTTTAAATAGTGTGCGCTCTTTGTTCAGATTTCTACTTAAAGATGCAAATGTATATTTTTGAATTAATTTCAAAAACTTACATTTGCAAGCGTGTGATTAAAATAGAACTGTGGAGATATTTCCACGGGATTATTAACATGGGGATTGCTGACTTGCGAGTTCTACTGATACGCCGTTTTATATCCAAACACATCGACGCGATGCCGTAAGCTATCTCCAATCTCAAACAGACACATCCGTTTCGCGAAACATGAAACCTATAAGTTCCATACATAGGATGTGGTTTGAGAATTTATCGCTCTCCATTTTATATCACATACTAGCTGAAAACCCGCACTTCGCTACGGAGTACATTCAAATTTAATACAATGGTCAATGTATGCAATTAATGCAAAAAAAAAAACATAAATATATATATTTATAATACGACGATCAATGTATACAATTGATGTAAATATATATATATATTTATTTATTTATAAAATAATCTTAAGGGATATATTTAAAGACAAAATAATGTAGAAGAAAATATTAAAATTAAATCTAATAGGACATACTAAAGAATATAGTACAGTTTGAGGAACATATCTTTTACTGTATTGTAATTTTTTTTTTTTGGATAATGTCCAATCGTCTGCCGCATTAGAAAAAAAAAAGAGTCTATTTCGTTGTTATCACGTGACGATAAATTTATTTAAAGTACCAGAAAAAGAAATCACGTGATCAGCATTTAAAAATTAAATTCTAAAAATTAATCTTTAAAAATTCACCAAAAATCAGAAAAGGAAGGTAAAGATTCGAAAAAGATTTCATTTTAAAGGAGTTTTTATGATCTTTCTCGTGATATAAATTTTATAACCCTCAAATTATTATTTATTTAAATAAAAACTTAAAAAAAAGTTACTAAAACAGATTAAAAATTTAATTTTAAAAAATCTAAGAAGAATTTTTTTAAAATCTTTCTTAGTGCACCCCTACACCATAAGAAGAATCGCCATGCAAAATTTCAGCCCTTTAGGTCCAGCGGTTTGGTCTGTGCTTTGTAGTATGTCAGTCAGTGAGTCAGTCAGTTACGGAACTGTTTTATATATGCGTAGACTAACTCCCCAGTCTAGGCAAAATGGACAGCAGTATGCAATCAGGAACCAACCCGCAAAAGTTTAAAAGTCGAGTTAAATAGTTGGTAGGGCGTGCCACGTGGTTAGCTATCTGGAAAAAAATTATTATTATTCTAGGTCAAATAATTTGCTTCTTATTCACTGGAGAAATAATGCTTTGCTAAAACTCAATTATTGCAATTTCAGTGTGGCGCAATTTGGTTTTTTGTCGCATAACACTGTCCCATTATAAAGCACTTAAAGCGAGCTGAAGAAATATATATTCATTCCAAACAGTCACCACTATTGTTTAGAATAGTAGCCATTTTTACCTGGGCGGAGAGAGGAGCTCATCGTCTAGTGACCGAGCGACCACAGCCGACAACTCCGGAAACAACATGCACCGCAAAATTAGACGGTGGTGTGACCGCAGAGCGACCGTAAGACTGATGTGTGCTAACCGTATTGGATTCGCTCACCTCAATGTCAACATATGAAGAAATTGGGTCTAAGGATTGCCGACTTGGATTGATTTTTTATTACCATGTTTTTATTATTTTTTATTATTACCATGCTTTATTGATTTGCTTTCTTGTTTGTGTGTGTGTTTGTGTGTTTGTCCAGTACAAATCTTGTAATCGATTTTTAACTAACTTCCCGACTAGCTAGACATTTGAAAGTTTTAGAATAGCTCAGAACACGATGACAATGCATTTTTTAAATACTTTTAGCCATCTTTAAGCAGATTTTTACCATGTTTTTATTATTTTCTGTTAATTTTGTTTTATAGACTGCTGCAGCCATCTATCGGCCGGAACGGGAACGAAAATTTAAACGCAATTTAACTTCCAATTAACTTCACTTTCTTTCATGTTGATGGGATAATTCATCAAAAAAATTTTTAAAAAGTATTTATTAATACATAGAATTGTCAAGTTTATATGATTCAACAAAAAATTTAAAAACATGGTATATAAAAAGTTCTTTTTATCTTGTAATTATTTCTTTTTAATTGGACTTCGTAATACAGAAAGAAATTTGGCACCTTGAGGCAATTTTCGTTTTTTTTTTAAATGTAAATAATGTTTTTAAATTAAAATTATTCGGGGGGGGGGGAATCCGGTATAGGGTGTTTAAACGCTCATCCATTCTTTTGGTGGAAGAAATTTATAAAATTTATTCTGTTGCGAGTTGAAGAAAAGTTCGGGCTATCTGAAAATACCATCTTTATTGGATTATTGGCATTTATGTAGCTGTAATGGAGCCATTCACAAGCCAAATCGGTTCAGTCCATTTTTTGAAATTTTCGATATTTGAGTGTCAAAGCACTCGATGGGCACCTCACTTTTGACATCGATATATTTAAGTTGCTAAGCCGATTCTTTGGGCAGTCCGTGAGAGAAAACTACTGCATCCATTGACTTCATTTTGGTCTTAAACGAAAGATTGTAATCTATAGATGTGTCATTTGGTTTTTACATCCACAGTTTCTATTAGCGATAATTGACAGTTAAAAAAATTTCGGTGACATGTTTAAATCAGGCTTTAGATACTGACTAAACACAAGGCCGCATCAACACGTTAATTTGTTTATTCCGAAGAATCTCTCTTGCTCTCTCCCTCTGCCATTTTTATTTTTAATTCTGTTTGTGAGATGCAGATTTAAACCCCCGGGGCGCGGTGGCCCAATTGGCAAAAGCAGCAGGCCAGTGATCTGAACGTCCCTGGTTCGATGCTCGACACTGCAAATCCACCGCCGTGTAAACTAATGGTGACCGGGACACGTAAAATAGTTCGTGGCTGCAATGTCCTCCAAGTTCTCAAAATTACCTCTGGAGGTGCGGGGTCAAGTGTTCTGGTCTCGTCACTTGACTCGGTTCAAAATTACGGGACAGGTCGTTTAGCCAAGTCGGACTCCGATCCTTTGTGATGCTAATTTAAAACAGGAGCTGCCTCTTTCAGCCTAATAGCGTATTAGGACCTGGTGAATGCAACCTCCAACCAGGGGTCATAAGCAACAACAACAAAAACAGAATTAAACCTGATAGAATTTTTTTTGTTTCACGCTATTGAGTAACCATCTCTCTTCCTGTTGGCTTCAATAGTAATTTTTTCCATGTTTTTATTAACTCGCTTTCTTGTGTGTGTGTTTTTCTTTGTGTGTTTTTTGTCCAGTACAAATCTTGCAATCGATTTTTAACTAACTTCCCGACTAGCTAGAGATTTGAAACTCTAAATAGCTCAGAACACGATGACAATGCATTATTTTAATACTTTTAGCCATCTTTAAGCGGATTTGAATTCATTTTCAGTTAATTTTGTTTTATAGACTGGTGCAGCCATCTATTGGCCGGGACGGGAACGAAAAGTTAAACGCAAATTAACTTCCAATTAACTTCATTTTCTTTCAAGTTGATGGGATAATTCATCAAAAAAAATTTTTTAAGTATTTATTAATACATAGATTGTCAAGTTTATATGATTCAACAGAAAATTTAAAAACATGGTATATAAAAAGTTTTTATCTTGTAATTATTTAAAGTGTATTTCTCTCTTTTTAATATTATGATTTTTAACATTTGGCAACGGCGTACGGAGTATAATTTGTGTATTAGTACATTTACTTACTATCCAACCGTCCTGTTTTGACGGGTACCAACTAGTTCATCATAAATTTTCCAAATAATAAGGATGAGCACCACTTGATGACAACATTTTTTTATAGGCCGTCGAATCCTAAGTCACTTTTTTCAGTAGCCAATCCAGCTATGTCCATAATCTCATGTAAATCGCTGCAATAATGCCATTCAAACGCAAAAGCAAGTACTCGATGATAACGGTCCATCGTTTAGTGTTGTTTCGTCCCAAAAATAAAGTAACATAAATGAGTCAGTGACAGTCTAACTGCTGCAGAAGTAAATACTCGTGAATTATTAAACAATTATTTCAATTTTTTTTTCTGTGGTAAAAATTTAATTTGAAGACTGAATTGGATGTATTTTTCCCTTGCAAAATCGATCCACTCCCATAGTTCTGCAAAAATTGTCATAATAATAACGATGACTCCGTGGATATGCTATCTTATTGAGTTTATAAGCCGTCAGATAAAAGCTACATAGGCAATTATACATTCTGCAACGTTTATTTAAATTTCTATTTTCAGGAGCATTTTAAGAAACAATATCTATTATTTTATCACTCTTCACCACCTTTTTACTATGTTTTAATTAACTCGTTTTCTTGTTTGTTTGTGTGTTTGTCCCGTACAAATCTTGAAATCGATGTTTAACTAACTTCCCGAATAGCTAGACATTTGAAACTTTTAGAATAGCTCAGAACACGATGGCAAAGCATTATTTTAATACTTTTAACCATCTTTAACCAGAATTGAATTCATTTTCAGTTAATTTTGTTTTGTAGACTGGTGCAGCCATCCATCGGCAGGGACGGGAACGAAAAGTTAAACGCAAGTTCACTTCCAATTAACTTCATTTTCTTTCAAGTTGATGGGATAATTCAACAAAGAAATTTTTTTTAAATATTTATTTATACATAGAATTGTCAAGTTTATATGATTCAACAGAAAATTTAAAAACAGGGTATATAGAAAGTTCTTTTTATCTTGTGATAATTGTTTTATGGACTGGACCGACTGAACCGGCTCAATGAACGACTGACGGTCGGTTGGCAGGGATGTTCTGTTCAATCTCGGATTGTTATTAAAATTCTAAAAGTTAAACGTTCTGCGGAGTGACTCGGCCTCGTTTTTTTTTTTTTTTTTTTTTTTTGGGGGGGGGGGGCGTCTCGGTTAATACGTAGTGCTGAATCAAGATAGTTTAGTATATCGAATGATCTAAGACACGCGTGAGAAATTAAGGCAATTAAGAGAAAGATTAGTCACCCCTGGAGTCGCTCGGTCGAAATTGAGGTGGTAACTGGCCAAGACGGACTCTAAACTCTAACCCTTGTAGCGCTGTATATAAACCGGAGCCGCACACTTCAGCCCTAAGGGCCTGTTCACATAGCAGTCCGTTAGCGTAAGCGTTAAATTTTAACCAATCATATAGCTGAGCGCTATGAAATCATCTGTTGACTCACCTATCATCATCCGTGAACATTCCGTGACCTTTAACGCTTACGCTAACGGACTGCCAACGGACTGCTAGCAGACCTATATTGACCTGGTCTGGAACTTCCAGCCAGGGAACATTAGAAACAACAACAAGAAGAAAAATGGTCAGGACTTGGATAAATTGCCACGAAATTTGAAACTGGAGATGGAGAGGTAAAAAACACCTGCGAATGATTTTGCAACGGTGCGTCAGTGATCCATTAATCAGCCCTTAACGTATTTAATCAAGTTTATTTCACACCTATATACATATCTACAAGATTTAATAAACTGAGGGCGTTAATTATTATGCAACCCCAATCCTTACAGAACTTACATTTTCATTCGCCTGCCACAGACTGGCGGAAACACGAAAAACATACATTTCGTGCGGTGCTAACACAGCACCCTCTCGCGGTCAAAGGGAGAAATCCGCAACAAATGAAGGGAAATATTGACCAGTTTAAAGAAGTAAAGGTCGATGGCAGACTAGTGGTGACCACGTCGGAATTCGGCCCTGCGGGCTGCTCGGTCCGAATCGCGATAAACGACACCGAATACCTTCGTGTCTACGACGAAGACGTTAGATCCGTAGGCTGCAAAATCCCTCCGTGTGATACGTGTGTGGGAAGAGGGTACGAACCCACCAGATGTCGCCCCTGGGGGGTGCTCGGTCTAAATTGGGGTGACACCAAGGTGCTATGTTAATCTACCTATAACCCCATCACAAGAAACCAACAAAATCACGCTGTGTAGTGGGTAAATGTCGAAAGACAATATGCCTACTGCGTTGGAAAAAAAAGTTATAGAAGTAATTTAGTGATATGAGAAAATCAATTAAAAACGTGTTTAAAATTTGTAATCTAAGGTACATCTACATAGTTACGAAATACAGCAATGGTTCTAAAATTTCTATACCCCTTTAAAGTGTGAAGTTTTACTGGTGTTTTTATGCGCCTGTAATAGTGCGGCTCTATGCACTTAACGGGGTTAACACGGATTCTGTAAATCGTGGAGGAGTATCACAATTTATAATAATTTTCCAGGATCCTGGAAAGTTGTGGAATTTAACTGTATAAATTTTTCAAGCTCAAAAATCCAAACCGAATCTAAACATTATCAAACATTCGATTACTTATAATGGTCAGGATGCTGGCTTCGAATTCCTGAAGCCAAGGCTCCACACTTCTTCGTGGACGACAGTCGTTGCAATAGCGATGAAGCATTGAAAAGGTCGATAATGGACCGCTAGGAGACGACGGTAATATTCGACGCTGAAAAAATAATCAACATCGTGGGAAATATATAATAAGGAGAAATTTGCGAGGCTGACACCCTGTGGCATTGCTCTCAAAGGCCAGGCTTTGGCCACCAAAAGAAGGTGGGAAGAAAGTGAGGAATGGAATTCCCAATGAAACCTTACAACTATGATGGTTTTGTAGCGTCACGACAAGGCTGATAAACTCTCTGAGGCATTTTGAAGAAATTTCACAACTTTTGATCCATACCAAGAAAGACAGAGTTCTAATTAAAAGCGAAGGCCAAACTTTTAAAACAAAAACTTAACAATTTATTAACAAAATTAATTAACATTTAAACAGTGCAACATATTCAATTTAAAAATCCCGTGCAGATTCACAACGTACGGAGCCTAAAACACACATCCGCCCAGGCCGCGTTCTCTAACGTCTCTCCTCAATGTCTGGATTTTCAGACGGGGTGGAGGGGCCGGCAGATTATCGGCTGACAGCTCTTCTTAGACGCCGAACTTTGTTACATTGCAGAAACGTTAAGAATTCCCCCACGTGTTCTGAACTGGTGGGAACGAGCAACACATTCCTTGAAAAAAACGCAGCTGTGTTTCAAGCTCTTGTGGAGTCTCGGGAAAAAATAAGACCATATTTCCAGTACGCTACAGTTTCTAGGTTGGAATGCTGGAATCCAAATCTGAAAGACACAGGTCCGACTGTGTTTGCAGACGACGTTTAACCCTTCAGCGGGCGCGCCCGTGTACGAAGTGCAACATTTTCGTAATTTTGACTGGTTCGTTTTTACATGTAAGGTTTGAATGTTCTAAGCAGTTTCTATTTATAGTTACACCCTTTCTAACGCAGGTCTGATATTCTGACCCATGTATTCCTTTCCAATCATTGTTGGTCGTGATTTAATCGTGGTAAACCATCGATTGTACTGGATTACAATACGACAAAAGCTTGATGTAGTCCATCAAATGTAGTCCATTGTAGTCGTAGAGTGTATCAAATGTAGTCGTAGAGTTGATGTAGTCCATCAAATGTGCAGCTATTACACGGTATCCCGCATATCACGAAGATGGACAGTCTCATTGCTATTTTAGGTTTTTGGACATAATAGGAATCCATTTGCAAGTTGTCCTTACATCCAACAAACCGGACAGTTTTGAAATAAGGCGATTGTATCTGCATTCTTTGGCCTTTAATTATAAATATATCTCAATATTACCAACATTTTATATCTTGTCATAAAACACATAATTATTGTTTTCAATTTGAAAAAAATATGTTTATTACAAAAGGAATAATCAAGGTTAAAAGAGACGTTGCACTTTGTGCCACGTTCGCCTGCTGGTGTTCCAAAAATTGGCGCGCCCGTTGAAGGGTTATATAGCAATGTATATTAATTTTGTTTATTATTAGGGATATTTTCTGTAAAGTTAGTATGACATGCTATTCGTAAAATACTATGACTTTACGGAGAACCGTACAAGCTGTAGTGATCAATTAAACGAGAACTCGTTTCTGCATTCTAAATCTACCTGTTATAAGTCCAACCTTCTTAAGACCTTTCCAGAAATTTAAAATATGGCTGAACTTAAGACAATGTTGACGTTCACTGTCATAAAAACATTTCAAATTTTCCGCAGCACCGAGCATTTTCTCTATCTCCAGGCAGTCATTATACTTCCAAATTTCACACCACTCTTTTCATTCGGACAAAATTTATTCCCGCGATAGAAAACTGAGCATTCAGCATAAAAACCAGCTCCGTATTTACCCGGAAAATTGAGTGAACGTCCGAATTCAATCACTGAGGGCTTAGTGTTCGGAATAACCGAGAAAAGAAAATATTTTTCTCTTCGCCACGAAGCGCACGAGGAGAGAAAAAAAATCAATGCAAACACGGTTCTATTTTCATTGAGCTCGTGCACTGAATTTTATTTTCCAGTAGCAGGTGGGATTCATTTTATCGAATGCTGGTCTACTACTGTAAAGAAAATGGTTCTGTACGTGGGTGTGGAAGAAGGTTCGGTTAATGAACACGAATAAAAAGTACGTGAGTTTATTTTATATCCAGTACCGTAATTTGTATCTGTTAAGAATACGTATTATTAACAAGCAACGAGCATCTAGATCTTATACTTCAAAGATCGAATGACGCCAGTTTTTTACTGAATGGAATAAAACGTTATCATCTGTTACGCTTAGGAATTGTTTTTAATTATTTTTGTAAATTTATTGAGTAAGCAATAATAATAATAATAATAATAATAATAAAACTCTCTAGGGTAATAATAATAATGCCATATGACAGGACAGCCATTAAATGCGTTAAATAAGGTCATCCACCATATGTAGAAAGCAAAAACCCTAAACTCATCTCGCATCCTTATGAAATTTGAGTTTCGAGATTTCTAAGCAAGACCGGAATGATTTTTGAAAAAACAGACAGACTGGCATACCTTAATCTAGTCGTTCTCAAACTTTTTATATCCACGGCTCCCTTGATCTATAGATAATTTCCGGCCCTTATTGTAAGGTAGGGACGAATTAAGGAGGTGTGGAAAACGGAAGAACATAGAGAAAGTAAAGGAAAATGGAAAAGAAGCCAAGGTAACGGTCACCAATGGGCAATCTTTAAACTGCAACTCCGTTTTTCAGGATGAATAAATGCTAAAACATCTTTGTTAACATTTTGAGGTACAGTAAAAAGGGGTCACTTTGTGACTGCATGGGTAATTTTGTAACACATAGTAATTTTTTCGTATTTCGGATCTTGCGCCTCGCCCGTGATACCGGGTAAGCAAAGAACAGCGCCAACAGCTTGTTCGACATATAAAGACACCTAGTAGTCAGTGTCCGAAGTTTTCATGCGCCATTTGTCTTCGCTGGTCAGCGTATTATCCAAACTTATAGTCAAGCTATTGACTCAAACTTCAGAAATTTTGTGTGCTGAAGGCTAACACCTTATATAACCAACTACCACAGGTAATTATTTTATAATGTCACTATGTTGGTTAGATTGTGGAGCCATATAACTTTTGTGTACTGATATTTCCGAAAGATATGATAACATAACCTAAATATCGAAAGGCGACGGGGTTACTTTGTGACACATTGACACTGTCACAAAATATCCCACAAGTCGACCCACCTCCTCCAGCCGCTCGATGTTGCATTTTTCCGTCCTCTGTCTAAAATACCACTGGAGAGGAAGAAGTATTGACTATCTGAAAAAAACTACCCGAGGGAGCAGAATGTGCCGAAAGACGAATTTCCTCATCTTCTCAAAGAACTGATCGCTGTCCTGGACACCCGGGGTCTCTTTAACACTCCGGGGTCAAAGACATAGATAAAGCTATCCAATATTTGTAATAGGTATATATAATTGTGTATCAAGCTTTTGATAAGTGTTTTACTGTCCAACTTTGTGTCGGGTAATTTTTACCATGTTTTTATTAACTCGCTTTCTTGTTTGTGGGTGTGTTTGTCCAGTACAAATCTTGCAATCGATTTTTAAGTAACTTATAGTTAGACATTTGAAACTTTTCGAATAGTCCAGAACACGATGACAATGCATTATTTTAATTCTTCTAACCATCTTTAAGCGGAACTGAATTCATTTTCAGTTAATTTTGTTTTGTAGACTGGTGCAGTCATCTATTGGCCGGGACGGGAACGAAAAGTTAAACGCAAGTTAACTTCCAATTAACTTCATTTTCTTTCAAGTTGATGGGATAATTCATCAAAAAAAATTTAAAAAGTATTTATTAATACATAGAATTATCAATTTTATATGATTCAACAGAAAATTTAAAAACATGGTACATAAAAAGTTATTTTTATCTTGTAATTATTTTTAATACACAACAAATTATATTCAAATTTGTTTACTTTTTCTGCTTTTTCTTAACGTAGGATTACGTTCCTCCATAACGGTCCTCCGGGAAGCAAAATTTCAGACGCTAAAACCGTCCGTCGTCGCGAGTTATAATCTTGGCAGTGCTCCAAACCCAGTCTGTATCGCTTGGACTTCAAGGCGAAAACATAGATGTCACAAAGTAGCCCCACTCGGCGGGGCAACTTTGTGACACCTTTTATGTTTAATATTTCTCAATTGTAATTAAAGATCCGGGTTAGTGAATTACATTAATACGTAAGGGAAGCATGTACCAATGTTTTGCAATTTTTCATTTTGGGCTGCTTTTAAAACTGATCGGCTGGCACAGAAAAAAAAATAATAAAATCCGTCACAAAGTAACCCTATCTTACAGTATTTCGAAACATCAAAACGATGTTCGACTGCATAATTAACATGTTATTAAATGTGCGCGCATTTATTTCATTTTTATTTATTATTACTAATGTGCCACCTCTTTGACAAGATTGCGTTTCTACCCTTTTTCATGTTCTCCAACATTCGCAACAATACAAGCAATATAGCAATGTCTTGGCGAAATTTTACAGGGAAAGAAAAACATAACGAATTGAATCAATACCACCTTGGCGGGTATTCAAAATTTCTAACCCAGTTTTTGCTTTTCACGGTTTTTTTTCCATTCATTTAAATTTAATTCCAACACAGTTTCCTCAAATTTCTACCAATACAGTATGTATGCAAAGTAAATAAAATGGCTATTCAAACATCTCGCTTACGATTATTTCCGCTTTTCATACTGTCCATGCATAAAGCCATACGATAGAAATTGAATAGTACGTTATTCCTCGCGATGGAATATCTGAACTTTCACCTATGCTTACATAATCCCGGCGGAACAGAAAACAGCAGTGATGCCAATTTTCTTTTTTCCTCCCTCGTGTATACATAATAACTGCCGCGAAATGTACCGTACTCATAAAAGTGCACGTAATGGAGAGGTAAAAGATTAAAAAGAAAAAAAAGACGAGTATTTTGGGCGGAAAGAATTTCCCGTCGCGGGTTCATTATGATAAATTCCCTGGGATGTCACACTGTTTTCCCAAATAGGCTAAGGGTGGTGCTCCTATAAAGAAAATGTCATTATGCGAACATTATGGGGTTAATGGCTCTGCCAGGGAGGAAATTTGGCGATTTTTTTATACGATTTTGCTCCTGTACTTGGTTGTGATGAGATATCTTTAGTACTTTCGTTGGAGATGCATGTTTCGGATTTCGTGTTCCTCGAGTAATATTAGTACGGCTTATTTTTTAGATATCAGAGAGGGAAAAAAATCATTTCTGACGTACCTTCATATTTACATCTCTTCGTAAGGTACGTTCACAATATTAATATAGGTCATACCAGAAGGAACAATTTCCTTTATCTAGTGGCTAGATTTTATTGGATAAAAAGATACTTAGATAAATATATAATATTTTATTTAATATATATATATATATATATATATATATATATATATATATATATATATATATATATATATATATATATATATATATATATATATATATATATATATACATACAGTGGAATCTCGACAGATCGTTTTCCGAGTAATCGTTTTACCGTATGTGTCGTTGATTTCACCCAGTCCCAATGATCATATTGCTTTGTTATGTTCCCGCATCTATCGTTTTCCCGCATTTATCGTTCAGTTCAGTCAGTCCTTGAAAAACGATACATCGAGATTCCACTTTATATATATATATATATATATATATATATATATATATATATATATATATATATATATATAATATATATATAGGGAAACTTTTCTAGCCAGCCCTCTCAAAACGGCCACCTTTTTTTGGAATCATGATTGGCCGCCATAGAGAAGTGTCATATATATACACTCTTAGACAAATAAACAAACAAACAAACAAACAAACAAACAAAATACAACAACGACACATTAAGAAGGAGTTATTTGAATGGGACGAAAATCGGTAGATTTCGTCCAATTTCGTCCCCGGTGATGTACATGTACACAAAAACAAATTATTACAATTTGAGAACAATTGGATGATTTATTCAAAAGAAAAAGAGCTTCTCAAATTGAAAAAGTCGATAACGCGTTGGTCCACGTCTGGCCCTTATGCAAGCAGTTATTTGGCTTGGCATGGATTGATAGAGGTGGCGGATGTCGACCTGCGGGATATCGTGCCGATTCTGTCCAATTGGCTCGTTAGATCGTCAAAATACCGAGCTGGTTCGAGGGCTCTGCCCATAATGCTCCAAACGTGCGCAATGGGGGAGAGATCCGGCGACCTTGCTGGCCAAGATAGCGTTGGGCAAGCACGAAGACAAGCAATAGAAACTCCTGCCGTGTGCGGGGGGGGGGGGGCATTATCTTTCTGCAGTGTAAGCCCAGGATGGCGTGATATGAAAGGTCACATACCGGAGCGTAGAATACCGCCGACGTACCGCTGTGCTGTAAGGGTGCCACTGATGACAACCAAAGGGGTCCTGCTATGAAATGCAATGGCACCCCAGACCATCACTCCTGTGTGTGGGCCCGTATGGCGGAAGACAGTCAGGTTGGTATCCCACCGCTGTCCGTAGGCCGTATTCGCTGGTCATCGGTGCTCAATTCAAAGCGGCACACATCACTGAAGACAATTCCACTCCAGTCAGTGACATTCCAAGTCGAATGTGCCCAACACCACTGCAAACGGGTTGTCGGTGTACAGAAGTCAATGGTAGTCGGTGCAAGGGGCGCCGTGAGCTCAGCTCCCTTTCTCTGAGCCGCTTATGAATGGTCCTTGCGGTCTCAAACTTTTCCTTCTTGTCGCTGTGTTCGGCCATGGTTCACCCACTCCTGCCTACATCGTCTAAATAATGCCATCGCTGCTATCCAAATGTCGAGCGTTTCGCGGATTACACTATCCGGCTTCTTTGAGCCTGTAGCGTAATGGAAGTATGGGGTTATTTTTCCCAAGACCTCACAGAGTGCACGACACACAGCTGTGTGTTGTTTATCGGGGTATTTTTGCCAGTTCCCACCGTTTTTGAACACGTGGGGGATTAATAAACGATTCCAACAAATGCCGAGATAGTTTTGGCCTGAAAGTTAATCCCATGCATATCGGGTTTTCAAGCAAACGTCTCCCACCATAGTCGGAAATCTGTCTTTTCTTAGCGATAGCTTCATGCGAGTGACATCGGCGGGCCATAAAGATGGCTTAACTATGCTTCGCTACGAAGAACTGTCACCAACAGGGCTGCCGGCCCCTTCTCTGAAAAAGAGACGCATTTTCGTGGAATTAGGAGAGCCGCCGACAGTGAGAACGCCACAAGATATAGAGAGAGACTTGGTGTTTTTGAAGAAGACGGGCATGTAACATCCAGCCCGGACAGACGTGTTTTTTAGGAGCTCTTGTTTGAGACCATGGGTCCCGGAGCCTGTATTTTGAATCTGCACTTAAATTAACTAATTATGTTGTACCTTTTAAAGTTAAAATTTTTTTGTAAATAAATTGTTAAGTTTTTGTTTTCAAAATTGGCCTTTGCATTTTAATTAGGACTCTGTCTTTCTTAGTTATGGATTCAATAGTAGTAATTTTAGTAACGCCTCAGAGTTTAGCCTTATCGTGACGCCACAAGCCCAATTACACGTCCTCTCTCAATTGCTGACATCTGTGCATATTGTTCGCGCACCTGCATGCGAGGCATAGTTACTGTCTACCTGAGTATACACGGAATGAAATTCGCAAAGAATTTATGACCTGGAATCGAAATTTCTCCTCTTTAATAACCTGCCAGTTGCGCAATTAAGAGGCGCTGCAGCATCACATGTTCATTCATTGGCCACCAAACTTTAAAATTTTGCATTTTCCGTCGAAACCCGTATGCATATCAATTTTTGTCCAATTTGCATTACCCGATCTTGGTGCGTCCTTTTTTTTCTTTTTCTTTTTTTCCGTCTAAGAGTGTAGATATGTGTGCCTGTGCGTGCGTGGAGGTTCCAAATTAAAGTTTCTCCGCCATAGAATAAATCACAATAAAGTCAGTCGCGGCACAGTCTAATCCATTTCTCACTGATTGAAGACAGAGTACATGAGCATCGATAAAGAACAGAAGGCAGACAATCACATATTTATAAGGCAAAAAGATTCCGGAAGGCGCTGGCGGCATTTCTTTGCACGCCCATAAAACTGCCAAGCAAAGGAATTCTTGAGCTGGTTCGGGGCTTCTCGTTATGTCCAGCAGAGTCACTTCAAGTGAGAAATTATTTTAATGGTTTTGATAGTTCTCGAAGGGGGAATCTCATTCTAGAGGTCTTGGAGAAATGAAATGGAAATATGCTGAAGGCGCATAGTTGTCCTTCATGGCGGTATCGCACTCGCAAACCTTCTTCTCGAGTCTCGATCATGAGTGAGGTGCCATTCGCAGCAGACGGGTAAAAAGTCCCTGTGGGATAGATAGCTTTGTGTTGGTGCTATCATTACCCGCAAAATCTTTTCAAGTTTCTTACCACCTGATGACGTCACTCGACGTGGCGGCTTGCCTCACAACAAAATAAAACTCCTGGAACTATTGAGCAATCCTTCTATCGTCCAGAGCAGTGACGTAGGGAGGGGGGAGGGGGTCTATCATGCCCCGGGTGCCAAATAACCACCAAGACAAACAAGATTTTCTAAAAAGGTATCCCAAAGGGGCGCCAAACAGGCATCATGCCCCGGGCTCCAGTTATGCTCGCTACGCCACTAGTCCAGAGTAGGCGAAAAATTTGAGTGTCCCAGAAAATAACCTATGAGTGTGACACCACCATAAAAAGCTTATATGAGAAAGAGAAACCGTCAAAAGCTGAGTTAAACATGATCCAATCTAGGTGGAAATAATCCCACCACACCGTGCTTAACTCTAGTAAAAGGAGGAGGAAGGCATTTGACTAAAATGTGTATCACGGTTCAGTGTTTTCAGCTGTTAGATTGAACTTCCGGTCATGTTAAGTCATATGCGAGCATCTAGGGAAATTATTTGATGGTAAGACCTGCCAGGGAGGCCTTGGGAAAGGTAACGCAATCTTTGTTCCATAAAATTAAAGATTGATGAAGGTTCTAGTTTTCAGAGTACACTGAAAGAATTTCGTCAAGCAGAAAAAAGGTGGGAAAGCATCTTAATTCAGAAAATAATTCCTCAACCAGAGGAAACATTGTTAAATTACATCAATTATAAAAGGTATTGATACAAGAGCATTTTAGAATAACATTTTAGACATTTTATATATATATATATATATATGTATATGTGTGTGTGTGTGTGTGTGTGTGTGTGTGCGTGATAATAATCACATTTGGAAAATTTAGCACAAGGGGATTGACGCGTAGAACTTATGGGAGATACAGTCGGTACGAGGAGTGATGCAGTCGGGCGAAGTGTTCATCCAGGAAAACATTGATGACATTTAGGAGATTAACACACGCGGAGCCATTGATGAAATACACAAATTCCAAGACGTGTTTTATTTATCAGAAGACATTAGCTGCAGTGGCCACATGACTTGTCCGGCGTCCATGCCAGGACGGGACGTGTTAACAGCAGTGTTTACAAGCCAGAGTTAAGAGAAGAGCGTTGTCACTACCGGACTGTGGACAGCAGGTCCTACAGCAACGAGAGTTAGAAACGAAGAGAGAGAAAAGTCTTCTGTTCATGCAATATTAAATGGGTGTTTTGCGATATTGACGCCAGAGGGCCTAAACTACTTAATATTTTAATTGGGCGTCTTTAGGTTCGTGGAGTTCACGTGTCCACTTCGGTTATCCCGGGGACTGATAGATCCCGCGCTTGTTAGAGCTGCGACCTATTGACCTGGGAGCAGGACAAGTGGCCATAAAGTTCTTGTAAAGTGTGGTTCTGACGCTATAGAAGGCATAAATCCAGAGTGGTTCGAGGGCTCTTCAAGAATTTTGACATTACACTGACATTCGGAATCTCATAAACTTCTAACACTCATATCTGGGGATGTTATTGAGTTCAGATATTTCACATGCCTGCTTAATAATCTGCAGGGCTAATATAACTTATCTTATTTTACTTTTAGGTTGCAATTTTGGAAGAGGGGGTCGTGATTTATCAACAAGAGAATATGCTTTAAAGTAAAGTAATTTAGGAAGACGCGTTTTCTTGTTACACACACACACACACACACATATATATATATATATACAATGCCGTAACTAGCCATTCCTGTGCCCTGGGCAAGAATTTGCATTTGGGCCCCTTAATTAATTAGGTTTGGGAAGAAAATAATAAAACAAACACAGTATTTTATGCTCCTTCCAAGTGGGCCCTGGCCGGATGCCCCTGTTGTCCCTGCCTAGTTACGGCACTGTATACACACACACACACACACACACACACACACACACACACATATATATATATATATATATATATATATATACATATATATGGGTACACTGTATATATATATATATACATATAGATTGAAATACAGTGATTTCCGCTTATAAGAATCACGTTTGTTATTACTGTTTTTGATTCTTATAAGCGGTTGATTCTTATAACCGGAATTAAGGTTTTTGGACAGGCACACACACACCTATATATACATATGTTAGATAATTTACCATAAAATATTCTTTAATTTACGCAAATTCTTTTATTAAAATTATTTTTTATAATTTTAAAAATACTACTTAATTTCTAGACCTATAAGTAGATACACATGATTATATTAAGAGAAGAACAAAAATCCAATATTTGTTACAACATACCTGCTTAACAGTTTTAACATTTCAACTACAGGAAGGGATCAAGAAAAAATTTTCTATGGTAGTTTGACGTAATGAAGTTTTCAGGAGGCTGTTTATACCTCTTTCAATGCCAATAGTCTCAGACGAAGATTCACCTAGATTACGTTTCACGGTTTGATAAAGTGCTGAATCTACTAATGTCACGTTTGCCTAAGTGATAGTGGACATTTCGCCGAAGATTTATGTGTTTCAGGGTCCAGGAAGCCGCAACCAGGATGTGGGAGGTGGGAAAAAAAAGAGTCCCTATTTCTGTTTGTCAGTGGAGAAAAGTGAAATCGGTCCCGGACGGGTAAAGATACCCCTGGGACAAGCTAATAGGACAGTGTTGTGCTAACGCGTTTAAGGGGGAACTATTATGTTATGTCTAACAAAGAAAGGGGTGAATTTTACGACTATATTCCATCCCATCTTATCAATCTTTCTTTAAAAAAAAAAGAAGAAAGAACTTCGTGCCTTTTGAGGGTTTAAGTGGCTTTTTTTAGAAAAATGAAAGGAAAGCGAAGAGTGTAAACTGATTCTTAAAACCGGTGGATTGATTCTTTAAAGCGAAAATTTTAACATGGAAATAGTACATTTGTTTTTGTTTTCGAGATATTGATTCTTATAAACGGTTGATTCTTATAACCACTGATCACTATAAGCGGTGGTTACTGTACATCAGAAAATATAGAGCAATCATTATAGCAATTTTCCCCACAGGATAAAAATGCCTTTCAAGTAGATTTCAGGAGAAGCATACGACCTAAGGCGTAGCAAATTCAACCACGATGCAAAAGTCAGGGTAAAAATGGGGTTTTTATCATGAAGAAAAGAGGAAGGGGCAGTTGAGTTAAATCTTTTTTTTTTTTTTTTTTTTTTTAAAGGCAGTAAAGAGAGGTGATTTGATGCTCATTGCTTCCCATCCCTTGCCCTTAGAAACAGATTCTTCTCGAACCACTGCCCTGACAAATAAAGGCCAAACACGATGGAATATCCCGATGAAATATCGTGACTCTAATATTGATCTCTGAGGACATTAGTTGAAATCGTTATCCTCAATTCACATTTGAAAAAAAAAAAAATAAATAAATTGATTAAAATCGGTACTGGCATTGTAACTACTACTTAATATGTTCTATCTTTTAGCTTTTTCGTGCCGTAATTAAAATATCAGTCTCATCATTAAGAATTATCAAAAAATAACCTAGTAAAAACATTAAACTTTAAAATGTTTGATATTTGGACTATGCCCAGTAACTCGAAAAATGTGTTATGTTCTACGTGGTATGTGAAGTAAATACAACTAGAAATCCAAAATCTCATTACCATCTGTATCAGGGTCTAGCGTTGGAAGTATTATGATGGTTAATGAACAAGTGATACACAAATTAAAGTTCATTAATTTTCTGTCCTTTCTCTCTCGATGACATCCAACACAAATCATTTTATAATTATTTTAATAACATCTTGTTCATTAATGTCCAAGTGAAAAATGTTCTAGAACATTTAAACTTCAACGACAAATTTCTAGAGAAAAAAATAAATAAAAACTTCGGAGAGTTTGTATTTTAAATTGATAACTAATTTCTGATGGCTGATTATTCTCTTCCTTTCAATGCTAGATCCGTTACTGATGTAGAGCTTTCAGTATTTTAACTCTTTAGAGTAACAGGGAAAGGCTACGATCGAGATAATACAGAACAAAAATATTTAGGCAATTTTGTTGATAGACCTAATCCAAATTTTTATAGTTTTATTTGTCCCTGATTGACGGCCAAATTCAGAAAAAACATGTTTCTCAAAACTTTTTGTCAACCACACTTACTGGGCTACATTAAATAAAATTTTCTTAATTCAAAAATTGATATATTTAAAGTAAAATTTTGAGTCCGCTTTTATTCATTTAGATTTTGGCAAATAGATGGCAGTACAAAGCAGAAAATTCCTTCATTTAGCACTCTTACAAATTTTGTTACTACTTGAATCGAAGTGATACTTGATTCGAAGTTAACATGCAGTTTTAAAACCACCACATTTTAAGATTAAGATAATCTCTTTCATATTAAATTTCTAAGAGGGCTATTTTTATCAATGGAAACAAACGTATGTGAAAAATATTAATTGTGCTTAAGAGCTTATTTTCATTGCAGCGTCATCAAAGAAAAAACTATGACGGTTTTCACAGAAAACTTTCAAACGTAATCTTTCAACATATGGTACAATACATATAAAATAAGCATAAAGTTTTGAAATTTAAGAATGTTCAAAATATTATTTCGACTGAAATGTGTAACTTTGATTCCCTACCATTCTTCACGTGCTCTCTCATAGAAATCTATTCTCTAAACATCAACTTTAATGGAGCGCCATCTGTTAGCCAGTTCATTACTTAAAGTTGTCGTTAAACGAATACCAAAGTTCAATTATATTACTATTCAAAATGAGGATTATAAAAATAAATTTAAGATGCATATAATCATATTAGAATATATCATTATGAAAGAGAGTCATTTTATTCCTCGTATTTAAAATATTTTTAAAGACCTCACTTCGGTCTAAATAAAATACTCAACTGAATTTACGCTACTGTATTCAGAAACGCAGATTTGTTTTAAACGATTCTTTTTACATTACGTTTTAAAAATGAACATAATATATATATCACGAACTTTTCTAATATTCCAAAACTTGTCTTAAAAAAGCGTTATCATATCTATCAAACTACACTTGCTATTTCTCATGTTCAAAACACTGCGCTATACACATGGTACATAAATTTCGATTTATCTCTTATCTCTGTTTCTTTTAGCTAAGTCCAAATATTTTTACGGCATCGAAGTTTTGTCCCATTGTCAAATCACATATGTATTAAAATATCAGTTTTACTTTATTATAATCATAGAAACATACTTTTAAAATGACCATCACTAGTAGACATGTGAATCAGTTAATCCAATGATTCGTTTAATTTACCATTCGCGAGTTTTGATCCCTTTTTTTCCCCAACATATGCTATACCCATGTAAATGATGACTGAGAACCAAATGTGTGATTATTTATAACTTTAGATTAAAACAGCAATATTTTTCTTCTCTAAGTTGAAATGTGTATTAGATTATCGGAATTCCTTTTATTACTATGATTATCATTGCTTACAAATTGTTCAAAGAAACTATTTCAGTTTTTAGAATAAACATGCTGAGAATGTTAAAAGCAATTTATATCACTTAGGTTTTTTAATATGCCGTAAGACATACATTATATCACAGTAAAAAAAAAAAAAAAAAAAAGAAAAATTTGTATGAAGAGGTTTATTGTTATAGTTTCAAATCTTTAACACTCAGGAGGACTTTGTTTAAAGAGATAACAGGGATTATATCTCGCAACCAGCATGTTCTGTGGCAGTGCGAGGGCCCGTAAAAAATAGAATAATGAAACAAATTATCTATCGATAATCTTAGAATCGGCAAAATTGTTTAATTTTAGAAGCGATAGTTTGTAAAAGTGCTAAACTTTGAAAATTCAGAAGGTTTTGTTTAAAAAGTTTCTGTAATTTAATCATTCGATCAATCTGTTGCTGGCTAAAACAGGAATTATGAAATTTAGAATGCTGAAGTAGAAACAAAAATAAGAGCTGCGTTCCTTTATAGTACTGTTACCTCAATCTGTGAAGTTTTGCTGACTCATTGTCTAGCATGATTTCGGCTTACGCCATCTTAATATGAATTTTTGGTACTCCTGGTGAGAAGACCTGATACGAGGACAGAACCCGGGTCCGCAGCTCAAGCCCCTCAAGTAGCTGAGGCTACAGGAACACGCCACGATTCCCGGCATCAAAATCATACTTTTAAGACATTATATATTTAGCATAACCGGTTCCATAGGTGAGACGAAGCACTCTGGAGCTAAATAGAAATGGACGCCAAAATGATACATAGTAAACAGACGACTTTTAACGAATAACGAAAAAATATTAATAGTTTAATGTAGTATGACGAAAATCGTAAAAATAATCAAATATAAGCGAATATTTGGAGTATTCATTTTTTTTATTATCAACTGCTGGATTTCAGATTAAGAAAAATAAATGCATGTCCTTTTATTGATGACTTGTGTTTGTCGACGGTGCACGACACTTGCTATTGCCCGAGAGCCTACGTCTGCTTGCGCCTTTTGGCGTTTGCTTACTAATTATTGGGGAACTCTGAACGTAATTTGGGGATAATCTGGATAACTATCTTGTTCGCCAACCTGCGATTTTACTGAGCACTTTATTTCAAACATTAATCGAGATTCCCTTAACTTACTTTTATCATGATGCAGCATAGCTACTATACAAAAGTTGCATTTTTTTTTAAACACCTTTCTGCTCTAATAAATAGTAGGTCCGTGGCCTGTGAGGTCACAGAATACACAGGTGAAATGACGAACTTTATATCTTAAAGGTACCGTTGTAATGTAGTTTCGATTAAGTTTGTTAAGGAAATGACCATAGCTGCTTTTAAGCACTTTTTTTTAAAAGCATGCAACTAGATGGCGCCTCTATTTCTGTTAATATTTTTTTGTAGCGGTGAAATACCGTGGAACCGAACTTCTTCCCAAGTGGCAACAAAATTGACCCTTATTAACGTTAAGCACAGGGCCGCCCTTAGCCGATAGCTCCTGTTCTTTCCAATTATGCCCCGCACGAAGAAAAATGGAATATCAAATCAAATCAGGCAATGTGAATTTCTTGTTTCATTGGTATTCTGGTGGTTTAATGTTCCACATAAATTTAATGAGCAACTAACTTCAAATCTTGCCACAGGATTGCCATCATTTAGATATCATCTTGAATGGCTAACAAAATATAAGAGACTGGTTTCGAACAAAATTTTAGTCGGAGCCACAGAGCTTGCGACTCATTTAGATGCAACCCCGGTAATTTCGGGAAATGACCTTACGAAAACGGCTATCTAGTTAAGAGTGTGCGGATGAACCAATTCTCCAAAAATGCTTCGGGTTCATTGTTTTTATAAGGGTGGAAGCTACACCTGCTCTGCAGTAACGTTTCGTGAAATGGGTAAAACATGATGACACTATAGGATTCCGAAGTAAATTCCGGACTATTCCAAAGGACGAAAAGCAAAAACAAGCTTCGATTTTAGAAACTTCCTTAGCGGATGTAAAAAGGGTTTAGAATAGCGACTGAACGAAATCAGTAATAGGTGAGATGACTAAATTCTCATCGAAGAAATGGAAGCATTAAAACCTATCCTTCCTACCTTCATGTTTAAAAAAAACCATAAAAACTCTTAAAATTCTTTCCTACAAATGACAGAGCTACTGACTCTCCAGCATTTATATGCAAGAGGATATGCAATGTATTAATATGCAAGAGAATATTTCTAACAATTCCTCGATTGGTGATGTCGGAGAGGAAAAAAAGTTTTTTCTAGATTAATTAAAACTTACCCGAGGGCAATACTATCGCAGAAGACTTAACAGTGTTGCAATACAGTCTTTAGTGAATGAAGAAATGAGGAAATTAAAATTTGATCAAATCGCAATCAATTATGCTGATAAAAAAACAATTAGAAAATTTTTTAAAAGTAAATATTTTTTATCTGAAAATAAAATCTTTATAATATACCTAATTTTTAGCTGTTATTTTCTTGTTAACGTATGTATAAAAAGGTATATGAACACCATCATACTTTTGTCTTGAGTGCTTCACATTAAATTCTTATCATTTAATGATGAACGTTAACATTTTGAAGTTCCCCGCCCAAAATTCTGTAGTTGCCCTCAATAAATATAAAGTTCTGCGCATTGTGTAATTAAATTGCTAATCTTTTAAGTATAATTTATTGATAAACTATTTCCTATAACGTCGATTTCGATTGAAAAAATGCATATACAGTCGGACCTCTATTTAACGAACCTCTATTTTGCGAACTTTTCCTTGGAACCAAGAATATTTTGCGAATTTCTTCGTAAAATAACCTCCAAATAGCGAAGTGCATTCTCTATTTAACGAACTTTTTCTTGAGATCCAATATTTTTTCCTATATATTTCTCAAAATATTTCTGAACATTTCAAACTTATTCTTTCTTTTAACACATTCCGACTTGAATAAGAGTTTGAAGAAAATACGCCTGAAGGGCTTTTTAGTACATTGCAAAGATGCGAGACGTATTATGAGAGAAAACATTTTTTCAAACAAAAAACTTAGACAAAATTAAGAGACTTTATCAGTAATTAAATTTAAGGACACATGAGGTAATATATGCTTAAACTTACTTGTTAAAATAAATCCGATAATGTCATTAAAATTCATTTATTTTAACATAATTTTTTTAAATCGAAAATACAATGTATTCCCGGACAAAGTTTTGTTTTATTCTTGTTTTCCTTACAGACTTCTGTTTGAGGGATAAGATATATAAAAAAAATAGACATTAATTTACAAAATAAAGGTGTGATTAATTACTTTTATTAATAATATTTAGTGTTCATGAACTTAAAATCTGTTTTGTGTAGCTTAAAGTATTTGAAAATGTGAATCTCTATTTAACGAATTTACCATGTAACGAACTTTTTTTCGGGATTTAGGGACTTCGTTAAATAGAGGCCCGACGGTATACTTCTGCTAATTTTTTTTTCTACCATAGGTTTCATATTCTTATACGTTGTATTTATTTACATGCTTTGCTTTTAGTTTTGATTTTTCAATCTATATACATGACAAAATAATAGGAACACCTGTGAAAGAATACAAATTTTTTATTTGTAGGGGGTTGGGCCACCCTTGACCTTAATTATGGCTTGCATTCGACGTCGGATTGACAAATAAAGGTCTTGCACAAAGTTCAAGGGAATTCGCACCCATTCCTCGCGCAGAGCGGTCTCGATCTCAGGTGGTGTGCGTAGAAGAGAAAGCCGAGCATGGACTTTGTTCTCTAAAAAAACCCACAAATGCTCAAGGATGTTGAGATCAGGGGAATGAGGACACCACATGAGATGTTCCACTTCATCATTATGCTCATTTAACCATGTCTGAAGACAGCGAGCCATGTGAACAGTGGCATTGTCATCTTGGAGCACAGGACGTTCTCCAGGACACAAAGTCTGAAGCATAGGATGGAAATGATCTGCGAGAATACTGCGATAATGCTTGCTTGCTATCTTCCCCCTCAGGTCTACGAGTGGCCCCAAGCAACGCCACGATATCGCGCCCTATACCATCATAGAGCCTCTTCCATGCTTCACGGTACGAACCAGACTGTCAACATGAAATACTTCAGCCAGACGAACACACGTCCGGTGGTTTGAAATAATTTAAATGAGAATTCGTCAGACCAGATGACATGTTCCCATTGCTGTTGCGTCTAGTTTGGGTGATCTAGACACCCATGTCGTCAATAGCATTCCCAGGCGACACTAATGGCTTTGGAATAGCCACTCTGTCACAAATGGTCGCAGCATGCAACTCCCGTTGAATAGTTTTGGTTGATAAGAGGTTCTGGAGATGGGTATTCATCTCGGAGGTTATCTGCGACAGTGTAGTCTTGCGTTTTCGGGCTATTATCCTCTTCAACACTCGTGTATTCCGGTCGGTCATCTTCGATTTTCGCCGACTGTTCTGCTTCGCGGATGACACCTTTCCCAGGTTTGTGTAGGCTGTCATAACCCTTGAAACAGCGACCCTTGAAACACCCACAAAGGTTGGGTGTTCTCGACACGGACGGTCTAGCTAGACGAGCTCCAAAAATCATGCCTCTTCGCACGTCGGACAGGTCGGACATAATGGCGCTGTTGCCTCTTAGTTGAGACAACGTAAGCAGAACTTACTAATTAACGGTGTTTAACTAAAGAAAAACTACTAATACAACTTATCAACACCAAACCATTTTATTTTTCAACTGAACTGCATTCTAAAAAGAAACTATGTATATAGCTGTTGCCACACAATTACTTTTAACAATAATTACAAAAGTAACATTCAAAAATTTTTAAAATATTTGAGGGTTAAATTTAAATTAATTATTTACATTTTATGCAGTTACAGCAGTACTTTGTTTCAAAACTTCCCCCTCTCCTTTTCGTAAAGTATGTGTTGAATAAGAAGAGAATTTTTATTTATTTTAAAGAGACAAAAACTTTAAAAATTACAGGAAAGTAAATAAATTTGATTACCATTATTTAAGCAATTAAATAATAACTAAATAAATCTCCGTGCTTTTGTTGCTGCACATGGCTTGATAACGTCTCTATAATTTATTGTTCAAGATACTGTGCTTTCTATAGAAATTATTGCTAGGTCATTCATAGCTCTTAATTTGTCGATGTTTGTAAATAACTCCTAAAAATTTTCAGCTTTGAAAACCTGCACCCGGCTGCTGCTATATCTAAACGTAGTAGAGTTTTTGGAGCTACCACAACGTTAGTCATTCAAAATTTATTTCTCATCACAAATTCAGCCGTTTATAATAAAGTCTTAACATTGACTTACATTTGAGTATGTTCACGAATTTCGTCATATATATTAAATTAAACTACTAATATTTTTCCTTTATTCGTTAAAAATTTCTCATTTTAACTACGTCTCATTTTGGCGCTTGAGGTGGTCACCTTGCTAGGGGGATCCCTCTCCCTCCTTTGTTGCTACTTTATTATAAAAGTGATTATCATTCCGATTTTTAAAGTGATTTATAATTTGCAAGTTAAGTGTCATATCTCTTTCTTGCTCAGTAAATAACAATTTAATATTAATTTCTTTGTGGAGTACTAAAACTTCCGACAGTTGGCAGGTCAAATCGCCAACTTTACACTTTCCTGGATGTTTTTCAACTCCATCGAAATAGATATAATAGATCAACTTTCTAATGGTGAAAGAGTTACTTTTACCCCTCAATACACTGATAGATGGCAGCACGCTGTCCCTAAATATTGATATACACCTTTTAATCCCGGCAAAAAATATTAGAACTCTCTCCCTATTTCTATTCTTAAATTTTCGAGACAATTGTGTTTAAGATTCACTCTCGTATCATTTTGCTTAGTCCCTTTTATCTGTTATTTCTTATTTCCCTGTTATTTCTTATTTCAACACACAAGAGCAGTAAGAAATTGTAATCTGAATTCTATTATTTTTTAAAGATATACACACTACATGAAGCTTTCAAAAGCTGACACTTATCTTTTGCAATAAATACAATGTGTATTTTAAAACTTTAGAAATAATTTGCAATAAATATCTCAAAACTTCCGAAAAACATATTTTATTGGAAACAAATGCAGCATTACATATTTTAAACATCTTTATAACATTGGAGCATCTTTACAACATCTTTAAAACATTTTTATAACATTGGAGCATTCATAGTAATGCAGATCTGCGTAATCATCACTTGTGTCCGTAATGAGGCTACTTTTGGGGGTAGTTGAAAATAAATACCTTAAATTCCCAATTTCGTTGAAATGTTCAGTTATTCAATCTTCAAAGTCACGAAGCCGTGGAAGTGTGATTTCTGCAACCTCTTGGCCGTGTCCGCTCTTGACGAAAACGTTTTCCGAGGAGTACCGATGGGAGGTGGGTTGCAAACACTCCCCGTCTAACCACCGCCTTTACTCTCCCGGTGGTGGTGTGAGAATAGCTCGGTGGCGTTTGGGTTGATGCTGGGATGCTGCTGTGGTTGGTGGAGGTGTGGAAAATAAGATGGCGTAAAGGAAGATGGTGGAGGTGGAAAACTTCCTGTGTCGATGGAAGAGCCAAATCGGCGTGCTGCTGTTGTGCGATAGATGGGAGGTAGTAAATTGGTGACAGTGCCACGTGTTGGCATGAGTAGCACTGGAATTGTGGATAAAGAGGTCCATAATTGGGTGATAAATGTCACAGTCCAGGAAAAAGAGTCAAAATCGTGAGGTTGAGAGAACTAAAAGATGGCAAAAGTATACTCTCTATGTCATAGATAAGTGAATAAAAGTCATTTTCGGGTGACTTAACAAACGGCGAGTATTTTCTTATCGGAAGCATCTAGCGAAGATATTACTTCGTTTGCTTTGACGCTCCGATTCACTGAAAGAGAAAAAAAGACAACTAAGACCTAGCCATTAAGTTTATTTACATCAATAGTGTTAATTTTAATATAGAAAATGCTTTAAAACATTAAAAAAAATTATAATCTTATAATAATAAGCATGTCCAAAGAAGGAACAGGTAATCAAGCAGGTTCAAGGAAAATTCTCCGTGCGGATGGGTCAAAGTACTTGGTTACTTAGTTATGGACAAAGTACTTGTCGCGTTGGGGAAAAAGATTCAAGGAAAATTTATTCCCACTGTATGTCGGATTTTATGCAAATCCAGTGCTCGGACGTGACCTGTTAAGGTTAAATACGATACGCGAAGTGGTAACGACGTTAATTCTGTGTGAAATTGAGACAATATGTCGAAACGAAAGGAACTTAGTGATTTTGAAAGATGAGTTATAGATGGTTGTCACATTAGTGGCAAGTCTATTCGCGCAATTGCAGTAGAATTATCACAGCCACGGTCAACTCTGGGTGATGTCGTGAAGAAGTGGACGATTACGGGAGTCAGGACACAAACTGAACACGTTGGTCGTCCCCGTAAACTGTCCGAACGGGATCGGCGTGTCCTGAAGCGTGAGATTCGTAAGAACCTTCAAGGAACCACCCCAAATCAGCAACAGTGAGTTTCAACAGGAAGCAGGGGTTACGGGGCACCTCAATACTTTGCGGAAAGAACTGAACGAACTCAATATCCACGAATGTGTTACCGTCACACAGACCAAACATCACCCTATCCAACAAAGCCGGCAGACTCGCTTGGTGTGTGCAACGTCGCAACTGGACTGTGGACCACTGGTAAACTGTTTTAAGGAGCGAAGAGTCACGATACACGCTCTTCCAGACAGATGGGTATGCTTGGGTTTGGCGAATGCCAGTCGAACGTCTGTTACCGGAGTGCATCGTTCCAACGCTCAAGTTCGGTGGTGGTGATGTACTTGTTTGGGGGTGATTTTCGTGGTATGGCCTGGTACTTTTGCATGTTGTTCCTGGTAAATTGAACGCCGACGCTTACATGCACATTTTGAACAATCAGATTCTTCCTACGCTCTGGCAATTTAATGGAATGGACGAATGTTACTTCCAGGACGACAACGCTCCATGTCCTGTTGCAGCCTCTGTCAAGGAGTGTTATCGTGATATGGATATAAAACGTCTTCCCTGACCTGCTCAGAGTCCCGACCTAAACCCCATAGAACATTTGCGGGACGAGTTAGAGCGACGCTTACGGACCAGGGAACCACGTCCGAAATCTACAGCTGAGCTGGCGACATTCTTGCAGCAGGAATGGACACAAATACCTATAGCTGTGTGTCAAAACCTTGTTGAAAGTATTCCCAGATGGGCTGCTAGTGTAAGTGTAGCACGCAGGGAACCATCCCCCCTATTAAAGCATGTATTCTTCCCATTATACCATCACATCTTGTTGTCCAGTCCATTATTGTAGGGTAGTGTATATATATAACTAGCCCCACTTCAAACAGTAGTTAAATTTGCACGGTACTTACACTTGCTTCCGGAAATAATAGATTTGAAACGTGGTCAAGTTAACTGCTTGGAACCAAAGGTCCAAACGTTTCTTTGATTTCTTGTTAAGACAACGCCAGACGACGCATTTCCGATCAAGATCAGCCATGTAGGGCTCGAAGCTGGACAGGTCAGCCTCTTCACTCATGAGCCGGTCCCAGTTCTGCTGGACCATTTTCTGTTTAATATCTAGCCACTGTCGGGCCCTCACCCATTGGGCCGGACTTTCATTTCTCACTTTCATGCGACGCCGAAGCGCCTTTCCAATAGTCATGCAGAAGTTCATCATGCTGCGAAAAGGAAAATTTAGCTTATAAGTCACGTGTTCAGAAGGAAAGAACAACCTCTAGGAACGGTAGATGTTTGTTTCCTGGTACCTTTTCTAGCCATGGAATTTATTTGGTACTTCGTGTATTTCAAAAAAACCCGTGGTAGCTTAGTGGTTGCCCGTCGGTCTCCGAACTGGGGGTGCTCAGTACGAACGCTGTTATGCATCTTCGTGTCTAGGCGGGATCTGGGCAAGCTAAATTCGTAGACGAGAAAGTCCATCTATGATGTCAGTCGGTCGGAGTAGGTATGCCTCCTAGATGTCCGTCTTGGGGTTTCTTGGTCAAAATTCAGGTGGCACCAGGTTGGGGGGGGGGGTTCGGTTCCTCTACGCAGCGCCCTCTTCAAAATTAACCAATGATTCTCGTATTTGCCGTATGTTTTTTTCTTATGTTTCATCGGCCACTTCTTCTCCCACAGATCATCCTCTATCGGCTGTTCCAACCCGTCCCTCGTTTAATTACTCGTATCAAAGAGAACAAAACTAACATTCAAAATAAAAGCAATCATTTTTATAAAGAATTTGCCAAATTTAAGCTGCAAGCCATGGAAACTTTGTCACCTGAAATATAACGTTATTTCTACTTAATTCGAAAGATATATATCAATATAGTTAATAATATTAAGATTGTAAGATAATGTGTAAAAGAATGCAAGATTGTAAGATAAGATAATCGTATAACAGAATTTTTTTTAAACACCATTTCAATTCATGTCATAAACTGATAAGTTGCTTGAATTTTTTTTTTTTTTGGGGGGGGGGAGGGGGGTGTTACAGAGACCGTTCTATTTAGTTTTAAATGATTATAATGTTTTAAACCAGTATAGAAAAGCTTAACTATGTTTACAGAAGGGTTATCGACTTTATGGGTGTAAGATTTAGTTCTTGAGTTATATATTTCACACAAAGGTGATATGAACAAATTAAGGTAATACAGTTGGTTCTCTGTTTAACGACGCTCTACTTAACGATGATCTCTATTTATAGACGATATTTCCAAGTCCCGGCCCCTCCGACGTTATGGGAAATGTTATTTTTTTCACAAATTCTGTTTAAGGGCGATCTCTACTTAAGGACGATTTTTCACTGTCCCTTGAAAGTCGTTAAACAGAGAGCCAACTGTACATCATCATCATCGTCAATCGTTTGACAGCCTAGAATGTGTAGCCTTTCTAAGTAATTTTTAGATCTTTCTACGTAAATAATCAACTTTTGATGAGTTACTTTCATATGAACATTGCACAACATGGTCTTCAGACACTAGAAAACAACCGAGTATTACTGTATGGCGTATTGTGCCAACACCTATGGTATTTACCTTTGCATGCGTTGTTTTTCTCGCTGGAGAGCCTGAACTCTCGCCTGTCTCAAAATTCTTTTTCGTTCCTCTTTTTCTTCGGCGCTCTCACGATGCAAAGATCTGTCAAGTAGAAAACAAATGCAAATTAATATACAACTTCAGAAACGCACACGTGTATCAACAGACTAAATCTAACCGCAGTTAGCTAAATTTTTTACATATCTTCCAAATAAGCTATACCAGCAAGCCGTATAAATCGATATTAGAAGATGTGGCCGCTAAATAACGAGACTGATGCTATTACCGGCATTTAATCCTAGCTATTAAAATGAGTCTTTCTACACATGAAAGTACTACATTCTTTACTCCTTGAGCAGCTCTTTTGCACTCGGAGATGTCTCACTGAGCAGTGTCTGATGCGTATGGATACTGTTAAAACCATAATGCGATGTCAGAATGCACAAGAATATGGTTTGGCGCCAGAAACTGTAGTGCAGACGGTGTGATGTGTAGATTGGTCTTGCTGATAGCAGAAACGATTTTGCTATCTAAATTGATATTCTGCAAAGCAATATACCTCTGGACAGTGATTTTTTTCCTTACTCAGGTCCATTTTAACACACACAGACATTATAGTGGGACTGTATTAACAAATGACGCCTGCTTTGAGATAGACGACCGCGCCACTAGGGGTGCGAAGCATGAACGAGAGAGAATGAGACAGACTCTCGACGAGGCATGACATCTGCCTGGCAGCAGACGTGTTGCGATGATGTACTCAAGATAACCCCTTCCGCATTTGTTGAGGACTGACGTGGCCTGACGTGTAATGATATACTCACTGTAATTCCTTATCTGTACTAGTGTAGCATCATGAAAGTATGGGGCTATTTTTCCCAAGACCTCACAGGGTACACGAACACAGCTGCGTGCTTATCAGGATACCATTTTCCAGTTCCCATAGTTTTGAACACGTTTGTGGATTCCGAGCGGATTAAAAAACGGTACCAATAAATGCCGCTAGAATTTTTAGCCTGAAAGTCCAGGCATATCGGTTTCGCAAGCAAATTGTGCGAATATCTGTTTTGAAAAACAGAAGCGTCTCCCATCGCCTCGTAAAACTGTCTTTCTTAGCAATAGCTCAATGCGAGTTTGACACTGAAGTGCAATAAAGATGGCTGAACTATGCGTTGGTAAGAAGAACTGTCACCAACAAATCTGCCGACCCTCGCTCTGGAAAACAGACGCATTTCCAGGAATCGGGAAGGACGCCGACAAAGAAAGGCCTGCGAGTTATAGTCAGAGACTTGGAGATTTTTAGAGAGATCCCTCATGTAACGGCCCGCTAGGCGGACGTGTTTTTTTAGCTCCTGTTTGAGACTATCCGGGTCTCGGAGTGTGCTGCTAAATCTGCACATAAGTTAAAACTCAATTGATTATGTTGTACTTGTTTAATGTTAAATTTCTTTGTTATTAAATTGTTAAGTTTTTGTTTTAAGATGTGGCCTTATCATTTACAATTCTGTCTTTCTTGGTCCCGAATTTGGTAATTTTTAAAAAGCCTCAGAGAATAGCTCACCTGCTACTGTAACTATGATGTTACAGTAGATAGTTTTAATGTTAATATCATACGTAGTCTAATCGGTGTTACTCTAATTATTTGAAGTGCTACTTTATTCCACATACATACATACGTACATACATATACATATATATATATAATGATGTGAAACGGGTTCGCTTGAATATATATTTGATATTAGGAGACAGAAATATGTCGCACTGAGTAAGGTGGGATGGATATGAAGCTGCTAGCACCATATTGAAATGTTAGAACGCATTGCAATATGGTTTGCCTCCAGAAACTGTGGCCCAGAAAGTGTGTAGGCTGGTCCAGCTGAAGGATGTCACGGGGTAGTGACATTATATGACGAAAAGGGGGCTATAAAGAACATGTTGTAGAGAACGCATCGTAAATAGGAGGTAACTGAGAAGGATCAAAAGAGATAAGAAGTGATAGGGCACAGCGATAATAAAAAGGAAATTGTAGCAATGGAGAAGGAACTGAAGTTTACGGCTGAAGCAAGGAGACCCCCACATGTAAAATGCCAGGAGCACAAATCATAAAAAGGAGCGTGGGAAAATAAAGTGAGGCAGAGATACAGGATACGCCCCTCAGGAAGGATTGGTCAGAGAGGAACATGTAATTACAACCTCGAACGAATAGCAGAAATGAAGGAATATCGAAAATTAGAAAAGTCTACCAATGGAATCACTAGGGGGAACGAACTAAGAAAATGGAAGAAGGATATAATATAAGAGAGAAAAAGATGAGATGCGATGATACTATGATTTTTTTTATTTGTTTATTTTTATTTTTTTACCAATGCGGAGGCACTTGTCGTGAGGACATTCGTTTAAAATACACCGCAGTTTTGCTGGCCATTTTATTATGGGGGCACCATATAGGTGGACCAGCAGTACCCCTTATGAAGGGACGATACAAACGAAGGTATTTTAGAGGCACGACGCCAGGATTCGATCCGAGCACCCTCAGCACCGAAAGCCAGCGCGCTGTACCACAAGGCCGCCACAGGCCGTTGATACTATGATATTGAGATAATATTGTATTGATACTATGATATTGAGATGCGGATGATTATTATTGATTGACTAGATTTGCCTTTTTGTTTTAGACGACTCTTCAGAATGCGATTGGTGTGACTTGACCAATTAGAATCTCCAGAGTCGACGTTAGACTTGATTGTAATCACGAATGTGTAGTGTTCAGATTTGTTGAGGAGGCGATATTGAGATGCTGGTTAGAATATGAGACTGAGATGCAAAGACCAATACGTTGATAGAGCAATGGTAAATGGAGAGAAGGTAGACTGGCCATAGCTACCGTATGAAAGAAAGCCTGTACAATTTTCTACCGAGTCTATCCCGCCTCAACACCGGACAACGGACGTCAAAAGTATCCAGTCGTAGATGCTATGCCGAGTTCCCAGCAGTGTCCAAGGTAGACATAACATCAAAGATACAGTGACTCTGTGTTATCGATTACGAATGCTCTTGTTGGCAAATTTGAGATAAGTTTATAAATTAATGAATTACTAAAATATAACGAGAGTCAATGAGTAAATGAATTATCGTGTTGTTAGTACCATGTTTTTATTAACTTGCTTTCTTGTTTGTGCGTGTGTTTGTTTGTCCAGTACAAATCTTGCAATCGATTTTTAGCTAACTTCCCGACTAGCTAGACATTTGAAAATTTTAGAATAGCTCAGAACACAATGACAATGCATTTTTTAAATACTTTTAGCCATCTTTAAGCAGAATTAAATTAATTTTCAGTTATTTTCAGTTAATTTTGTTTTGTAGACTGGTGCAGCCTTCTATCGGCCGGGACGGAAACGAAAAGTTAAACGCAAGTTAACTTCCTATTAACTTCATTTTCTTTCAAGTTGATGGGATAATTCTCATCAAAATATTTTTTTTAAAGTATTTATTAATACATAGAATTGTCAAATTTATATGATTCAACAGAAAATTTAAAAACATGGTATATAAAAAGTTCTTTTTATCTTGTAATTATTGAGTTATTGTATTAATCATTTAGTAAAGTGTTGAATTAGTGATTTATTGATATATTGAATTTAATGAGGGAACGAAGGGCTTGTGTTGAATTATATATGTCATTCATATCTATGAATTTTGATATTATTATGTATTTATATGTGGGTCGTACGTTAATAAATCAATATATTATTCATTCAAGAGTAATCATTGTCGCCCTATAACATATTAAAATACCCACTATACGATCGCTGTCACAAAGGATGAAACTATTGAGCTATAACTATTTTTCTTAGCCATTTTGGTCTGACTTTGTTTCTTTGTCAACTTTTAACATTTTTGCTATCAATCGGTCAATGAATCGATAACTATTTTCCTCATTTGGACTGTTCATCATCTTTGACATTTTCCCGGTTCTACTCCGAATTCTTTTTTTGAAAATCCTTAACATATTTTGTGTGACGTGGGGCCCGCAGCGTCACAGCCATTTTACCGCTATGGAAAGCAAATGCAAGCTAAAAAAATCTCATAAATTTCTAAAACTTTGTCAGCTTTTACGTTTGCTGTTAAGTTTACTTTTGCGTTCAATTTGTTATTGTCATGAAGTTTACTAGTAACTTTTTATTAAAGGGATTTATCAACAAATAGTTTGAATATTCAGAAAATGAAACCCATTTTCGCCTCTAAGAAGGTTGGTTGAGAAATGATCCTCGACGCAATTTTTTTTTTTTTGGTACAGCTTCGATATAGGACCCCATTGGCGATATTTTGTATTGGCGACTTTTTACATTTTACATTTGGCGCATAAGGTTTCCCAGAATTCGTTTCGGCAACTCTGCCACAGTCGCGTGGGTTTAAAACTGAATTAAACCATTTTCCAGATTGTAACCCGATGGAATACGCCATTTTCAACTTCGTATGCCCTATTGGAACAGCTTTGGCATAGTAGAATTCGTATATTGGTAATTTGGTACGTTTATTTTATATCATCTTCGGGTCGACATATTCGTGCGAGCAAGCGTTCTCTTGCATGAATATAATAAAAAGTAAAGTTAGAAGTCAACTAACAAATAAAAATTTAGAGTCGTGCTTGAAATTTAAAACAATAAGTTATAAGCCAGATTTAATCAAACTTTCAAAAGGCATGCAAAGCCAATGCTTCCATTGATGTAACTATCTATATTTGTGTTTTTATATGAATAAATATTATTCCGTATTTAAAGCCGTTTATTTTATATCAAAATCAAATATACACTCATGGACAAGAAAATTAGCGCACCAAGAAATAATTGCGGGATCGTAACGAAACTTGCAATGAAGGTACATGTCGGGGAGATATGCAAATGATTAGAAATGCAGCGTGATTGCGCATTACGTATAGCCGGTAGAGGGCGTTGAACATCGTACTCTGTGGAGTATAAAACAGGTAACCAAAGCTTGTTTGAGTGTGCTGAATCATTTACAAAGGAAGAACTGAGATAGACATGCCATTACGCCGTGTTCGAAGACAATATAAGCAGTTGTCGCAGTTTGAGAGGGGGAGAATCGTCGGGATGATGGAAGCTGGGTGGTCAGCTAGGCGAGTAGCTCGTCAATTAGGCCGCTCTGATTGTGTTGTGAGGAGGTGTTGGGACCAGTGGACCCGAGAGATGTCATGTACACGAAGACTAGGCTCAGGATGCCCTCGACAGACCAGTCGTCGAGAAGACCGCCACATCGTAGGAAATGCACGCGTACAGCCAACTGCTTCATCGGCCGCCATCCAGGCACAGGTAGCACCTTCACTAGGGGCCTCTGTGTCTTCTCGAACCATACGAAGGCGCCTGGCTGAAGGACAGTTGGTATCGCGGCGCCCATTACGTGTGCTGCCCTTGACGCCCACCCATCGACGCCTCCGTTTGGAGTTTTGCCGCGCACGAGGAAACTGGACTGCAGCGGAATGGAACCAGGTTGTCTTTAGCGACGAATCCAGATTCAATCTCGGCAGTGATGACAATCGTGTTCGTGTGTGGAGAGCACATGGTGAACGCTTCAATCCTGCCTTTGCTGTACAGCGACACATCGCTCCCACAGCTGGTGTGATGGTATGGGGTGCCATTGCCTACAATACACGGTCACTCCTAGTATTGTTCCGTGGCGCCATGACAGCCCAGCGGTATGTTCATGAAATCCTGCAACCACATGTGTTGCCACTCATGCAACGGCTCCCGGGAACCATTTTTCAACAAGACAATGCTCGGCCTCATATGGCAAGGGTGTCACAAGACTGTCTCCGCACTGTTACTACCCTTCCTTGACCTGCCCGATCCCCAGATTTGTCTCCAATCGAGCATATCTGGGATCATTTGGGACGACGAGTTGGGAATCCCACGAGTTTGAACGAACTAGAGGCAAGGTTACAGCAAATATGGAACGAAATGTCTCAAGACATCATACAGAACTTGTATGACTCAATGCCCGATCGTATCGCATCGTGCATTCGCGCTAGAGGGGGGTCCAACGGAGTATTAACTCCTCCGTTCTTTTGTTTTTTTCTCTGAAATAAATTATCCTTTTTCTTTGATTTTCTTATCATTTACTTATATCAAAGTAGTCATTACGTATGTAAAATTTCGTTTCATTTTGACGACTCCCTCTTGGTGCGCTAATTTTTTTTGTCCCTGAGTGTATATAAGCAAATACTATAATACTGAAAATGAAATTTTTAGTGGCTCTTTAAAAACTGGGAAATTTTGTAAATTGTAACTTTTGGCTCTTCCGTTTCCATAGGTTGCCGACCCCTGTCCTAGGCAACACAGTTAGCCATTTGTTCCTATGGTCGAGGGGAGTAAAACGAGCCGCGCCGCAAAGATTGGCGCAAAATCATCTTGGCGAGAATAGAACACATATACGGAGTCTTAGCCTCAATTTCAAGTGAATATCAACAGATTACGTGTTTTAAAATAAGAGAATCATAAGCTTATAAAATCGTCGTATTTTTGTTTCAAAATCATTAACGTATAAAACATACGAAAGTATGTCTTAAAAATTAATATTTCTCATTTCTTTAAGGCTATTAATCTTGACATTTTACTGCATTTACTGAAATTTTACTAGATTGTGTAGTTTACTATCTGCAGGTTATTAGATAGTTATCAAACAGGAGAATTTAATCAATTATAAATTCATAAGTTATAATAGTTATTTATTTCTACGATAGATTATATAGCTTTCACATAAAGTTACTTGTTAAACATAATGCAATGAGACATAATGAAAATTTTCCTAGCAATATGGGATACTTACATTGCATTGAACAAATTCCGGGCTACATTTCTTAACCTTTCCATAATTATAGCGAAAGTAGAAAAATAATTCGCAAAATAAACTTTTTTTTTCGCAGAGAATAAGCTCAGTAACGTCACTCTAGTTTCGTTAAGAACTGAAATATAACAAAGATGCCTTGTTAAGGAAAACACAACAATATCACACATTATAACAAAGCATTTCGAAACGTAACTGTTTAGAGGTTTATTTTTTGCCGGTTTAGAAAAATTTTCATCTTTAATTGCTTATTCCATTGTTGCCTTCAACAGCTTGTTACTTTTAAAATTTCTAGCGATGAACAGAAGATTAATATTGAAGATTCAACATTAAAGTGTGAAATTGCGAGGTTCTTAATGTCACTTTTTCATTAAGGCCTGAAAACATTAAAGGGATTTCCAAGAAGGAGTTGTATAATATACGATCCTGTAATCGTATAGTATCTAACTTCTTCTTCAATTAAATTTTTTTTATGTTGCCAAAGAAAATTTAAATTTCTAAAGTTATATAACTGGTTTATCTGCTATGTACATATTTATAAAGTATATGATATTCACTCTTAGACAGAAAAAAAAGAAAGAACAAAAAAGAAAAAAGAAAGAAACGACGAATCTAGGAGTTATCCGAATGGGACGAAAATCGGTTGATGTGATGTACGTGACGTGTACAGAAAAACAAATGATTACAATTTGAGAAACATTGGAGGATTTATTCAAGAGAAAGAGCTTTACAAAGTGAAAAAGTCAATAACGCTTTGGTCCACCTCTGACCCTTACGCAAGCAGTTATTCGGCTTAGCATTGATTGATAGAGGTGGCGGATGTCCTCCTACGGGATATCGGGTCAAATTCTGTCCAAATTGGCGCGTTAGATCGTCAAAATCCCGAGCTGGTTCGAGGGCCCTGCTCATAATGCTCCAAACGGGCTCAATGGGGGGAGGGGGGATCCGGTGACCTTGCTGGGCAAGGTAGCGTTGGGCAAGCACGAAGACAAGCAGTAGAAACTCTCGCCGTGTGCGGGCGGGCATTAACTTGCTGCAATGTAAGCCCAGGATGGCGTGACATGAAGGGCAACACAACGTGGCGTAGAAAATCGTCGACGTACCGCTGTGCTGTAAGGGTGCCGCGGATGACAACCAAAGGGGTACTGCTATGAAATGAAATGGCCCCCTAGACCATCACTCCTGGTTGTCGGCCCGTATGGCGGAAGACAGTCAATTTGGTGTTCCACCGCTGTCCGAGGCGTCTCCAGACACGCACACAATTCTACTCTAGTCAGTGACATTCCAGGTCGAATGTGCCCGACACCACTGCAAGCGGGTTGTCGGTGTAGTAAAGAACGGGTTGAACCATGTTGTGTATACAAAACTTGGTATATTTTAGTAAATTTAAGAGGTATTGCTAATCTTTTGCTTCATAACACAAATAAGTGATTTACTAATATATTGTTGAAAAAAAGTGAAATACAATATTGGTTAAATTTTGTTATAGAAGGTCTGACATAAGCGATAATTTTTATTAAAATTAGACTAAATATTGTCTAAATTAAAAAAGTTAATCAAAATTTCAGTAATTTTTTTAATCCATAAATTCGTTCCATGTTTTAACTAAAAACACGTGCTTCATAAAAATTCCACATTTTTCAAAAAAAGTGCCAAAAGGTAGGCACATACTGTTGCCGCCACATGTCTTCTCTCATGGCGCGTCCTGACCACCCCCGCATTAAGGTCTCCCTCTGTCGCCCTACCCCATGTACTACTCAGTTGTCGATACGCCTCCAAGGCACTCACAGCGCATCTTAGCGCAAGCTTATTATTGTTGTTCAGCCGTCAAGGCACTTGCAGCGCGTCATAGCGCATTTATATAATTGTTTACCTGCCGCCAAGGCATTTGCAGCGCGTCATAGCGCATTCTCTTTTTCAATAAACTGTTGTTTTTGTTTTTAATATACAGTCCACGCTCAATTTATTCAGGCACCATGCATGCCAGTTACAGTCTGGTCCGATCTTCACGGAGCCAATTCAGTGAATGTTTGAGTTTGGAATACCAACTCTACAATTAAGTTTGTGTTGAAAGTCCCACAACAAGTTTGGATTAACTTTGTATCTCAGTTCGTGCGAAATCTTCCTATTGAATAACACCTATCAGCGCCAACCACGCCCAAGAACAAGGTAGGACATTCTTTGAATTTTGTATTTAGTGTAACCATTACATAAAAAATGGATGAACTTGAAAAATGTAAGAAAAAACGAGCTTCTATAAGAACAAGTGTAACCAAAATAATTACTAAAATTGAAAACTTAATTGTTTCTGAAAATAAAAAAGTTGATGAATTTAAAGAAATATTAGAGCAGTTAAATAATAAGGAAGAATCTTTAAAATCACTCAATGCGAGTATAGAAGATTTAATATCGGTTCCAAATGATTATGAATTCGAAATTAATGCAAGTGAGGAGTACAACGATAACATAATTAGAATTAAGTTCAAGTTACAATCACAAATTAAAAAATTAAGTAACGTTTCAGCAATTCCTCCTTCGAATCCTACTGTTCAGAATATAACAACTAACATAAAACTCCCGGAGATTCCACTTCCGAAATTCTCCGGAAAGTATGAAGAATGGAGTTCATTCAAAACACAGTTTAACAATATTATTGCGTCGAATGAACAGCTTTTACCAGCACAGAAATTACACTATTTAAATGCTGCTTTAACAGGCAAGAACTTAACAAGCAAAGAACTTAAAAAAGCCAGATGATACATTTTCATCGTTATTTCAGGCTTTAGAAGAGAGATATGAGAATACCCGAGCTATAGTAGAAATTCACATCAATCCAATTTTTGAAGCAGAAAACATTACGCACGATTCTGATAAACATTTGCGAAGCCTTATAGATAATGTAAAGAAAAACATTCGCGCATTAAAAGTATTAGAATTCGACAGAAATAATCTCTCCGATGCTTTAATCTTAAATATTGTTTTGAAAAACTCGATAAGGAGACTCGCAAACAATATGAATTAAGCATAAGTTCAAACGAGGTGCCTAAACTTGACGATTTACTTCTGTACTTAGAAAAGCGGTCTCAAATGTTAGAAAACATTAAGAAAAACACTTCTGTGAAGCCTAAGATTTATCAAGATCGCAACAGTCAATCTAGAAACTTTTTCATCAAATCTAATGGTTCCAACAATTTATGTATTTCATGCAAGGCAAATCATCCAATTTACAAGTGTGAGTCTTTTTTGAAATTAACTGCTTTACAAAGATTTGACCTTGTTAAAAAGCATTCGCTATGCATTAATTGCTTCGGAAAACATTCAGTCGCATCTTGCAGATCCCAGCATACATGCAGATTCTGCTCGAAACGTCACAATTCTTTGCTGTGTCGTGGTGGGGAGGAAATTTCGAAACCTTCTCAGTCCCACACCCCAGTTGAACTCTTGACCTCAGTCCCCTCGCCAGGCGAGAGGAATGTTCTGAACCCCAGTGTGGGGGAGGAAGCTATGTCTCTCCACTCAACGCACGGATCAATTCAGCGTTCTACGATTTTGCTCGCAACTGCTGAAGCGTTTGTTAAAAATAAGTTCGGGGAAAGAAATAAAATCAAGGCAATTCTGGATTGCGGTAGCCAAGCAAATTTGATAACCTTTGAATGCGCATCTGCACTGGGTTTAAAAAAGGAGAGAGCTCACTCTTCAATTATAGGAATTAATGATAATTCACAATCCATTAAGCACCAAATTCATGGTGTTATATCAAATAAAAATGAAGAATTTGAGCATGATACCCATTTTATGCTTGTTCCGAAAATCACATCTTTGATTCCATCCACAGTTTTAGATGTATCAAAACTTCAATTTCCAGATAACATTGAACTCGCAGATATTAACTTCTACAAACCTTCTAAAATACAAATGTTAATTGGTGCGGAACTGTTCTTTAGAATTTTAAAGGGAGATCAAATTCAAATTAGTGACTCCATACTATTGCAAAACTCCGCATTTGGGTATATAGTTTCAGGAAACATACCTTGTTCTCGACCTACACCACACTGTTTGTTACTAACAGAACAAGAAAACCTTGATCAATTAATGACCAAATTTTCGGAACTAGATTCGGTCGAAGGAAAATATATTAAATCAAATGAAGAATTGTTTTGCGATGACCACTTTCAAAAGACACATAAGAGGCATGAAACAGGAAAATGCATTGTCCAAATGCCACTGAAAGATGATCCTGGGATATTGGGTGAATCCAAAGACGCAGCTATCAAGAAACTGAATGCACTTTGGAATCGATTATCAAGACAACCTCAACTAAGAGATTTATATGTGCAATTTATGCAGGAATATATTGCTTTAGGGCACATGGAAATTGTCGAGGAAACTTATGAACCTCCAATTACATACTACATTCCTCATCACAGGGTTTTCCGTCCAGAAAAAACTACTACCAAATTAAGAGTTGTTTACAACGCCTCGGCCCCTTCTTCGAATGGCACTTCACTAATTTCACTCCAAATAAACGGTGGTGTAATTCAAGACGATCTCTTTTCTATACTATTGAGGTTTCGGAAACACCGTATCGCATTTGTTGCAGATATAGAGAAAATGTACAGGATGATTTTTATCGATCCATCCCAGAGAGACCTCCAACGCATCGTTTGGAAGGACTGCCCTAATGGGCCCGTAAAAATTTATAAGTTATGTACTGTTACCTATGGCACAACAAGTGCTCCGTATCTCGCAACTAGAACACTCAAGCAATTAGCGCTTGATGAAGCTGAAAGATTTCCCATTGCTGCCCCAGTTGTACAAGCCGATTTTTATGTTGATGACATCCTCTCCGGCGCAACTGATATAGCGTCTGCTTCAGCTTTACAGAGAGAGTTAGTTGAATTGTTACTCTCAGGTGGTATGAAGCTTCATAAGTGGGCTTCTAATGAACAGTCTCTGATCAACTCTGTAGCACACGAAACCAAGGAATATGTATTTCATGACTCTTTAGAAGTGAAGGTGAAGACTTTAGGACTTTCCTGGGATCCCAAATGTGACATGTTTACATTTTCTGTGTCTCCTACAAGTAGCCCGACCACCACTTGCACTAAACGCACTGTTCTATCTCATATAGCCAAATTGTTCGATCCACTAGGATTCTTAGGACCTTTTGTTACTAAGGCAAAAATGTTCATGCAGCAACTTTGGCTGTTGAAACTGAATTGGGATGACCCCTTACCTGAAAGTGAAGCTTTAAAATGGAAATGTTTGTTATCTGAGTTGGACACAGTTAAAACCATAAGAGTTGACAGATATCTTTCCTGTGATGATGTAAAGGTACTGGAGTTACATGGCTTTGCTGATGCCTCAAACATGGCTTATGGAGCTGTGTATCTAAGATCAGTTTCATATTCAAATCAAGTGAATGTCAAGATATTGTGCAGTAAATCAAGAGTATCTCCACTGAAATCAATCAGCATTCCCAGACTCGAATTGTGTGCAGCATTGCTTCTGTCGAAATTAGTTCGCAAATTGATTCACTCCATAAAGATGACATTTCAAAGAGTTGTTCTGTGGTCAGATTCGACATTTGCTTTAGCCTGGATTAGAACATCTCCTCATCTCCTGAAGACCTTCATCAGCAATCGCGTATCGCAGATCCAACAAGCTACCGAAGGATATCAGTGGTGTCACGTTCGCTCTACGGACAACCCGGCTGACCTGATTTCGAGAGGCATCAACCCTAACTCTTATTACAATGACATATGGTGGATTGGACCCACTTTTCTACATGATGAGAACTTTTCCCCTTGTGAACAGAACAGTGACTCTGCTAAAGTCTCCTCATCAGAGGAATTTATTTCAGAACTAAAGTCAACTTCAAACCAGACTCTATTGCTTACATCTGATAACAACTTAACTCATTCTATTATAAACTTAAGCAATAATTTTAATACTAATCTACGTGTTTTAAGTTTTGTTTTCAGATTTTGCTTCAATGCCCAACACCCTAGAGAGAAACATTCTGGTCCCCTCTCTGCTGCTGAAAAGGATGTTGCCCAGCAGTTTCTTATAAAGTCTGTCCAAGAGATAGAATTTCATGATGAAGTTGGAAACTTAAAGAAAGGGAAACCTATTCCCCCAAATAGTAAACTTAAAAGCCTCAATCCATTTCTTGATTCTTCGTGTAGGTGGACGTCTTCATCATGCAGATTTAACCTATGATGAAAAATTCCCTATTGTTTTGCCTGCTAAGCAGAAATTAACAAAATTAATAATTAGTCATTTTCACAGAAAACATCTTCACTTAGGCCCGCAATCTTTGCTTTACACCATAAGAAAAATGTTTTGGCCGTTAAATGGCAGAAATCTGTGCAGACAAATTGTGCACGAATGTGTCGTTTGTTTCAAAATGAAACCAATTACTGCTCAACAAATTATGGGAAGCTTACCCCAAGAACGCGTAACCCAAACACATCCTTTCAATGTTACTGGTATAGATTTCTGTGGTCCGTTTTCAATCAAGTATAAGCATCAAAGGAAGGGCCTTTTTAGCAAAATTTATGTATGTATTTTTGTATGCTTTATTACGCGTGCTGTCCATCTAGAAATTGTATCTGACTTAACGTCTGAATCGTTTCTAGCTACTTTGAAACGCTTCTTTGCCAGACGGGGAAAAAGCTCTAAGATATTTACCGATAATGGTACAAACTTTGTGGGAGCAAGGGCAGAATTAAAGCGACTTCATGAACTTGTTGCCAATCCTAATGAACTAATTGCAGATTATCTTGCTTCAGAACGCATTGATTGGAAGTTCATTCCTCCAAGAGCACCTCATTTTGGTGGCCTTTGGGAGGCTGGCGTCAAGTCCCTTAAATTCCACTTCAAAAGAGTCGTTGGCGATTCAAAACTTTTGTATGAGGAATTTTTAACTGTTATTAACCAGATTGAAGGTATCCTTAACTCTAGACCCATCTCTCCTCTGTCGTCTGATTCCTCAGACTTAGAGCCCCTCACCCCTGGGCATTTCCTCATTGGGCGCCCAGTAACATCCATTGTTGAGCCCCAATATTTAGATCTAAACGAAACCAGACTCTCGCGTTGGCAACGTGTTACAAAATTTGTCCAAAGACTTTGGAGTCGTTGGTCTTTAGATTGTCTAAATCAATTGCAGCAAAGACACAAATGGTATTTTACTAAGGATAATGTTGGTATATATATATAAATGCTACAAAGTCTTTTTAACTTTTCACACCAGATGGTGCTAAGTGTCTGTATTTGTCCTTTTGTATGTAAATGTATATTTTCTGTAAATAAAACTCAGTTGGAATGTAGTCCTTGAACGTGTGAGACACAACATTTGGTAGCAGAGCGTGGTTGTTTTTCTCCTCGAAGAGCCAGTCGCATCGACATCCGGTCGCCGATGAATTCAAAATGCAACTGTGAGATTTCCTAACGCGAAAGTTTAAACGATAGCGAAGAATATGGATAACATGAAAAGCATTCCGTTGTTGAATAGTATAAATTATTTAATCTGGTCTATGAAAATCAAGGCAATTTTAACTTTAAAAAGATTAATAGATGTTATCTATGAAGATAGACCACAGGATTTAAAATTACTAGAAGATTGGAAAACAAAGAATGATGACGCTGTAGCCTATATTTTGCTATCACTTTCAGATGAACAGAGTCTCCAATTTGCAGAAGAAACCAATGCCAAAAATTTATGGGAAAAAATAAAAAGGGTTTTCACAGGAAAAAATGAAGACCGGAAGATAGATGCTGGAAATGAGCTAAAGAATATAGAAATGCAAGAAAACGAAAATGTATCTGACTACATAGCCAGAGCAAGGGGACTTTCTATGAAGTGTAGCGCACTTGGTTTGAACATTTCAGAACGTGAACTGGTTTACTACACAGTTCGTGGACTTAACCATAAATTCGGGAAAATAAGAGAAATATTGAAGACGCAAAGAGAAAAAGAAATTGATGAAATATTAGAAATTTTACGCGAAGAAGAGAATACCCATTTAAAAATGAACTCAAATTCCATATCCAGAAAAGGAGAAGCTTTCCATGTTAAAAACAGTAATAGAAACGTAAAACTTTGCTGGATCTGCAACAAATCCAATCACATAGCCAGAAATTGTTTTTTCAGGAATAAAACAGGAAACAGGAGTGGAAATGCACCCGACAACGTGATAAGAACATTACCTAACGACAAAACCAAAAACAAGCAAAAAATGAAATTCGCGAACGCAGCATTTGAAAACGAAAATCAGAACTTTGCCCTTATGACAGACCCAGAACATCCCGACGCTACTTGTGAGGATATTTGGATTTTGGATTCTGGAAGCAGCTCACATATGTGCAAGGACCTTAAATTTTTTGAAAACTTTAATTCCGATGTTGGTCATATTAACTTAGCAGGTAAGAATTCTGTTTTAAAATCTATTGGCGAAGGAAAAGTTAAAGCTAAGACATTTGTAAACAATATTGAAAATACATTAACTATTGATAATGTGATTTATGTACCTGATTTAAGATGTAATTTGTTATCCATGACTAAATTAATGGAAAGAGGTTATAGTATTCAATCATATGATAATTATGTTTTGGTTTTAGGCAAAACTGGTCAAATTGTTTTAAAAGCTGAGAAAGTAAATAATCACTTAGAAATTATAATGAAACCTTGTATTGATAATAATTCATCTGAATTATTAGAGTGTAACTTTGTTAAAAATGTAGAAAATTATGAATTATGGCATAAAAGACTTTGTCACTTGAATCCTCAATATATGTCTAAAATGAAAGATATAATTGATATAAATGTTAAAGAATCTGAAATTTTAAATTGTGAATCATGTAATATCAGTAAATTAACTCGTAAAAAACATTGCAAAATTAATATTGATCAAAGTAATTCTGTTTTGGAATTAATTCATGCTGACTTAGCTGGTCCTATAAATATTGATTCATTGGGTGGTTCTAAATATTTTTTAATGCTTGTAGATGATTATTCTGGTATGTATTTTTCTTATTTCATAAAACATAAGTATGAAGTATTTGATGTGTTTACAAATTTTAAAGAAAGGTATGAAAACCTAACAAACCGAAAAATCAAACGCTTAAGAACCGATAATGGATTAGAATTTGTGAATAATGAAATGACTAAATTCTTACTGAAATTTGGCATATCTCATGAAAGAACTGTAGTATGCAATTCAGAATCTGGCGGAAAAGCGGAAGAGGCTATAGGAGTTATAGTAGAACGCGCGAGAACCTTATTATATGAGAGTAAACTACCTCAAAAATTTTGGGCGGAAGCCATATCCTGCAGTACTCATGTATCGAATATTACACCGCGCAAATATAAAAATAAACTTCCGATGGAAATATGGACAGGTAAAGAACCCAAAATAAGTTATTTAAAAACTTTTGGCTGTGTAGCTTATTATCATATTCCTAAACAATTTCGCAATAAATTTGATGTTCCAGGGAAACGCGGAATTTTTGTCGGTTATTCCAGAGATAGAATAGCATATAGGATTTATGACATCGCAAAAAATACAGTGATTGAGGAACGATCAGTTAAATTTGACGAAAAATTAAAAGGCAGCGAATTCATAACGAAAAATTCGGAATCCTATTTATGGAATGTTGAAAATCTGAGTCAGTTCAATTTTTCAAATTTAGAAGCAGAAACAGAAATTAACCCGCGTGAAGATAATCAAAGTGAAATTAATGACACAAAATCATTACAAAATGAAACCGCAAACGATCAAAGAGTGGAAAACTCAAATCATGAGTTATCACCTAAATTAAGGCGTTCCGAACGTATAAAAAATAAGTCAACGGCGAATTTGGCCTTAAGTAACTCTACTCGGGAGGAAAATAATTCAATACCTGAAAATTATGAGCAAGCAATGAATAGCATTAAACATAATAAGTGGAAAATCGCGATGCAAAAAGAATTAGAGTCAATGAATAAGCATGATGTTTTTGAAATAATTGAAAGACCTAAAAATGTGAAAATAATCAAAAGTAAGTGGATTTATTCAGTTAAAACAATTAATGACGAGGAAATTTATAAAGCAAGACTCGTAGCGGCAGGTTTTAATTTAATTAAAAATAAAGACTATTCAGAGTCTTTTTCGCCTGTTGTTAATATAGAATCATTTAGATTATTGATATCATTAGCTGCAAAATTAAATTTATCTGTAAGATTTTTTGATGTCAAGACAGCTTACTTGTATGGCGATATTGAAGAAACTGTTTACATGGAAATCCCACCAGGTTATGAAGAACAATTTGGTAAGAACAATGTATGTAAATTAAAGCGTAGCTTATATGGTTTACCACAATCTGGTAGAAATTGGCATATTAAACTTAAAAATGAACTGAAAAGGATTGGCCTCAACCAGCTTGCATCTGACAATTGTGTTTTTATTACAAGTAATGAAACTGATTTTTTCGCAATTTGTATTTATGTAGATGATTTGGCAATATTTTCAAATAATTCTAAATTATGTGAAGGGATAATACTTAAGCTTAGAAAAACTTTTGAATTAAATGAAACTACAGAAAATTCCAAATTTTTAGGTATAGAAGTTCTACAAAATGAAAATGGTATTAGTTTATCGCAAACGCATTACATTGAATCTCTGATAAATAAATATGGATTGGAAAACTGTAAGAAAGCTAATACACCAATAACTAAAGGTGAGGATAGATGTTTTAATCCCACGGATGATTTAGTCAATCAGACTGAATATCAGGAAATAATAGGTGAGATTTTATATTTGGCTAATAGAACTCGCCCAGATCTCGCTTTTGTCACTAGCTATTTATCACAATTTAATAAACGACCGGAAAAAAAGGCATTATACATTAGCTAAAAGAGTTTTGAAGTATTTAAACGCAACAAAAAATAAAGTTTTGTTTTATGACAAAGAAAATGGATTTTTAAATTGTTGCGCAGATGCCAGTTTGGGAAATGCTGAGGGAGGCAAATCATTTTCAGGTTGTGTTATAATGATTGGTAATTCACTTCTTACGTGGAAAAGTAGAAAACAAAAATGTGTTGGACTATCCACATGTGAAGCAGAACTGCTAGCTATCGCCGATGTTGCAAGAGAATTAACTTGGACTCTAAACATGTTAACTGAATTAAAATGTGAAAATTTTGTTAAGAGACCTGTAGTCTTATATAGTGATAGTCAATCAGCCATCGATTGGTTAAATAGTGGTAAGTCATCAAATAAAACTAGACATGTGAATCTGAAATTCCATTTTGTCAAAGATCTCATTGAAAATGATACTATAAAGACTAAATATGTGAATACTAATGAGATGATTTCTGATTTCTTAACCAAGGCTGTAACATTTGATAAATTGTTATTCTCATTGAAGAATATATGTTTAATGTAAATGTGCTATTAATGTTCTGAAAAGATAAAACCCCTTTTCGCAGGGGGAGAGTGTTGGTATATATATATAAATGCTACAAAGTGTTTTTAACTTTTCACACCAGATGGTGCTAAGTGTCTGTATTTGTCCTTTTGTATGTAAATGTATATTTTCTGTAAATAAAACTCAGTTGGAATGTAGTCCTTGAACGTGTGAGACACAACAGATAATATAAGGGTTAATACAATGGTTTTAATCAAAGAAGATAATCTTCCCCCTCTGAAATGGTTGTTAGGAAGAATTCAAGATGTAATCTTGGGCAAAGATGGAAAGGTAAGAGTTGTCGTAGTTAAAACTAAAACAGGAATATTCAAAAGACCAGTGTTAAAAATCGCAATCTTACCATTCGAAGATAACAAAATTTAAAATATTTCATTTTGTGCATTTTAGTGTAAGTTTATTTTGTGTATTTTAGTGTAAGTTCATTTTGTGTATTTTAGTATAAGAATTGTTTATTATTTTTTTTTCCAAATTATATTTGTATTATGTTTTGAAATGTTATTTCAACGTGGGGCGGGATGTTGGCGCCACATGTCTTCTCTCATGGCGCGTCCTGACCACCCCCGCATTAAGGGCTCCCTCTGTCGCCCTACCCCATGTACTACTCAGTTGTCGATACGCCTCCAAGGCACTCACAGCGCATCTTAGCGCAAGCTTATTATTGTTGTTCAGCCGTCAAGGCACTTGCAGCGCGTCATAGCGCATTTATATAATTGTTTACCTGCCGCCAAGGCATTTGCAGCGCGTCATAGCGCATTCTCTTTTTCAATAAACTGTTGTTTTTGTTTTTAATATACAGTCCACGCTCAATTTATTCAGGCACCATGCATGCCAGTTACAGTCTGGTCCGATCTTCACGGAGCCAATTCAGTGAATGTTTGAGTTTGGAATACCAACTCTACAATTAAGTTTGTGTTGAAAGTCCCACAACAAGTTTGGATTAACTTTGTATCTCAGTTCGTGCGAAATCTTCCTATTGAATAACACCTATCAGCGCCAACCACGCCCAAGAACAAGGTAGGACATTCTTTGAATTTTGTATTTAGTGTAACCATTACATAAAAAATGGATGAACTTGAAAAATGTAAGAAAAAACGAGCTTCTATAAGAACAAGTGTAACCAAAATAATTACTAAAATTGAAAACTTAATTGTTTCTGAAAATAAAAAAGTTGATGAATTTAAAGAAATATTAGAGCAGTTAAATAATAAGGAAGAATCTTTAAAATCACTCAATGCGAGTATAGAAGATTTAATATCGGTTCCAAATGATTATGAATTCGAAATTAATGCAAGTGAGGAGTACAACGATAACATAATTAGAATTAAGTTCAAGTTACAATCACAAATTAAAAAATTAAGTAACGTTTCAGCAATTCCTCCTTCGAATCCTACTGTTCAGAATATAACAACTAACATAAAACTCCCGGAGATTCCACTTCCGAAATTCTCCGGAAAGTATGAAGAATGGAGTTCATTCAAAACACAGTTTAACAATATTATTGCGTCGAATGAACAGCTTTTACCAGCACAGAAATTACACTATTTAAATGCTGCTTTAACAGGCAAGAACTTAACAAGCAAAGAACTTAAAAAAGCCAGATGATACATTTTCATCGTTATTTCAGGCTTTAGAAGAGAGATATGAGAATACCCGAGCTATAGTAGAAATTCACATCAATGCAATTTTTGAAGCAGAAAACATTACGCACGATTCTGCTAAACATTTGCGAAGCCTTATAGATAATGTAAAGAAAAACATTCGCGCATTAAAAGTATTAGAATTCGACAGAAATAATCTCTCCGATGCTTTAATCTTAAATATTGTTTTGAAAAACTCGATAAGGAGACTCGCAAACAATATGAATTAAGCATAAGTTCAAACGAGGTGCCTAAACTTGACGATTTACTTCTATACTTAGAAAAGCGGTCTCAAATGTTAGAAAACATTAAGAAAAACACTTCTGTGAAGCCTAAGATTTATCAAGATCGCAACAGTCAATCTAGAAACTTTTTCATCAAATCTAATGGTTCCAACAATTTATGTATTTCATGCAAGGCAAATCATCCAATTTACAAGTGTGAGTCTTTTTTGAAATTAACTGCTTTACAAAGATTTGACCTTGTTAAAAAGCATTCGCTATGCATTAATTGCTTCGGAAAACATTCAGTCGCATCTTGCAGATCCCAGCATACATGCAGATTCTGCTCGAAACGTCACAATTCTTTGCTGTGTCGTGGTGGGGAGGAAATTTCGAAACCTTCTCAGTCCCACACCCCAGTTGAACTCTTGACCTCAGTCCCCTCGCCAGGCGAGAGGAATGTTCTGAACCCCAGTGTGGGGGAGGAAGCTATGTCTCTCCACTCAACGCACGGATCAATTCAGCGTTCTACGATTTTGCTCGCAACTGCTGAAGCGTTTGTTAAAAATAAGTTCGGGGAAAGAAATAAAATCAAGGCAATTCTGGATTGCGGTAGCCAAGCAAATTTGATAACCTTTGAATGCGCATCTGCACTGGGTTTAAAAAAGGAGAGAGCTCACTCTTCAATTATAGGAATTAATGATAATTCACAATCCATTAAGCACCAAATTCATGGTGTTATATCAAATAAAAATGAAGAATTTGAGCATGATACCCATTTTATGCTTGTTCCGAAAATCACATCTTTGATTCCATCCACAGTTTTAGATGTATCAAAACTTCAATTTCCAGATAACATTGAACTCGCAGATATTAACTTCTACAAACCTTCTAAAATACAAATGTTAATTGGTGCGGAACTGTTCTTTAGAATTTTAAAGGGAGATCAAATTCAAATTAGTGACTCCATACTATTGCAAAACTCCGCATTTGGGTATATAGTTTCAGGAAACATACCTTGTTCTCGACCTACACCACACTGTTTGTTACTAACAGAACAAGAAAACCTTGATCAATTAATGACCAAATTTTCGGAACTAGATTCGGTCGAAGGAAAATATATTAAATCAAATGAAGAATTGTTTTGCGATGACCACTTTCAAAAGACACATAAGAGGCATGAAACAGGAAAATGCATTGTCCAAATGCCACTGAAAGATGATCCTGGGATATTGGGTGAATCCAAAGACGCAGCTATCAAGAAACTGAATGCACTTTGGAATCGATTATCAAGACAACCTCAACTAAGAGATTTATATGTGCAATTTATGCAGGAATATATTGCTTTAGGGCACATGGAAATTGTCGAGGAAACTTATGAACCTCCAATTACATACTACATTCCTCATCACAGGGTTTTCCGTCCAGAAAAAACTACTACCAAATTAAGAGTTGTTTACAACGCCTCGGCCCCTTCTTCGAATGGCACTTCACTAATTTCACTCCAAATAAACGGTGGTGTAATTCAAGACGATCTCTTTTCTATACTATTGAGGTTTCGGAAACACCGTATCGCATTTGTTGCAGATATAGAGAAAATGTACAGGATGATTTTTATCGATCCATCCCAGAGAGACCTCCAACGCATCGTTTGGAAGGACTGCCCTAATGGGCCCGTAAAAATTTATAAGTTATGTACTGTTACCTATGGCACAACAAGTGCTCCGTATCTCGCAACTAGAACACTCAAGCAATTAGCGCTTGATGAAGCTGAAAGATTTCCCATTGCTGCCCCAGTTGTACAAGCCGATTTTTATGTTGATGACATCCTCTCCGGCGCAACTGATATAGCGTCTGCTTCAGCTTTACAGAGAGAGTTAGTTGAATTGTTACTCTCAGGTGGTATGAAGCTTCATAAGTGGGCTTCTAATGAACAGTCTCTGATCAACTCTGTAGCACACGAAACCAAGGAATATGTATTTCATGACTCTTTAGAAGTGAAGGTGAAGACTTTAGGACTTTCCTGGGATCCCAAATGTGACATGTTTACATTTTCTGTGTCTCCTACAAGTAGCCCGACCACCACTTGCACTAAACGCACTGTTCTATCTCATATAGCCAAATTGTTCGATCCACTAGGATTCTTAGGACCTTTTGTTACTAAGGCAAAAATGTTCATGCAGCAACTTTGGCTGTTGAAACTGAATTGGGATGACCCCTTACCTGAAAGTGAAGCTTTAAAATGGAAATGTTTGTTATCTGAGTTGGACACAGTTAAAACCATAAGAGTTGACAGATATCTTTCCTGTGATGATGTAAAGGTACTGGAGTTACATGGCTTTGCTGATGCCTCAAACATGGCTTATGGAGCTGTGTATCTAAGATCAGTTTCATATTCAAATCAAGTGAATGTCAAGATATTGTGCAGTAAATCAAGAGTATCTCCACTGAAATCAATCAGCATTCCCAGACTCGAATTGTGTGCAGCATTGCTTCTGTCGAAATTAGTTCGCAAATTGATTCACTCCATAAAGATGACATTTCAAAGAGTTGTTCTGTGGTCAGATTCGACATTTGCTTTAGCCTGGATTAGAACATCTCCTCATCTCCTGAAGACCTTCATCAGCAATCGCGTATCGCAGATCCAACAAGCTACCGAAGGATATCAGTGGTGTCACGTTCGCTCTACGGACAACCCGGCTGACCTGATTTCGAGAGGCATCAACCCTAACTCTTATTACAATGACATATGGTGGATTGGACCCACTTTTCTACATGATGAGAACTTTTCCCCTTGTGAACAGAACAGTGACTCTGCTAAAGTCTCCTCATCAGAGGAATTTATTTCAGAACTAAAGTCAACTTCAAACCAGACTCTATTGCTTACATCTGATAACAACTTAACTCATTCTATTATAAACTTAAGCAATAATTTTAATACTAATCTACGTGTTTTAAGTTTTGTTTTCAGATTTTGCTTCAATGCCCAACACCCTAGAGAGAAACATTCTGGTCCCCTCTCTGCTGCTGAAAAGGATGTTGCCCAGCAGTTTCTTATAAAGTCTGTCCAAGAGATAGAATTTCATGATGAAGTTGGAAACTTAAAGAAAGGGAAACCTATTCCCCCAAATAGTAAACTTAAAAGCCTCAATCCATTTCTTGATTCTTCGTGTAGGTGGACGTCTTCATCATGCAGATTTAACCTATGATGAAAAATTCCCTATTGTTTTGCCTGCTAAGCAGAAATTAACAAAATTAATAATTAGTCATTTTCACAGAAAACATCTTCACTTAGGCCCGCAATCTTTGCTTTACACCATAAGAAAAATGTTTTGGCCGTTAAATGGCAGAAATCTGTGCAGACAAATTGTGCACGAATGTGTCGTTTGTTTCAAAATGAAACCAATTACTGCTCAACAAATTATGGGAAGCTTACCCCAAGAACGCGTAACCCAAACACATCCTTTCAATGTTACTGGTATAGATTTCTGTGGTCCGTTTTCAATCAAGTATAAGCATCAAAGGAAGGGCCTTTTTAGCAAAATTTATGTATGTATTTTTGTATGCTTTATTACGCGTGCTGTCCATCTAGAAATTGTATCTGACTTAACGTCTGAATCGTTTCTAGCTACTTTGAAACGCTTCTTTGCCAGACGGGGAAAAAGCTCTAAGATATTTACCGATAATGGTACAAACTTTGTGGGAGCAAGGGCAGAATTAAAGCGACTTCATGAACTTGTTGCCAATCCTAATGAACTAATTGCAGATTATCTTGCTTCAGAACGCATTGATTGGAAGTTCATTCCTCCAAGAGCACCTCATTTTGGTGGCCTTTGGGAGGCTGGCGTCAAGTCCCTTAAATTCCACTTCAAAAGAGTCGTTGGCGATTCAAAACTTTTGTATGAGGAATTTTCAACTGTTATTAACCAGATTGAAGGTATCCTTAACTCTAGACCCATCTCTCCTCTGTCGTCTGATTCCTCAGACTTAGAGCCCCTCACCCCTGGGCATTTCCTCATTGGGCGCCCAGTAACATCCATTGTTGAGCCCCAATATTTAGATCTAAACGAAACCAGACTCTCCCGTTGGCAACGTGTTACAAAATTTGTCCAAAGACTTTGGAGTCGTTGGTCTTTAGATTATCTAAATCAATTGCAGCAAAGACACAAATGGTATTTTACTAAGGATAATATAAGGGTTAATACAATGGTTTTAATCAAAGAAGATAATCTTCCCCCTCTGAAATGGTTGTTAGGAAGAATTCAAGATGTAATCTTGGGCAAAGATGGAAAGGTAAGAGTTGTCGTAGTTAAAACTAAAACAGGAATATTCAAAAGACCAGTGTTAAAAATCGCAATCTTACCATTCGAAGATAACAAAATTTAAAATATTTCATTTTGTGCATTTTAGTGTAAGTTTATTTTGTGTATTTTAGTGTAAGTTCATTTTGTGTATTTTAGTATAAGAATTGTTCTTTATTATTTTTTTTCCAAATTATATTTGTATTATGTTTTGAAATGTTATTTCAACGTGGGGCGGGATGTTGGCGCCACATGTCTTCTCTCATGGCGCGTCCTGACCACCCCCGCATTAAGGGCTCCTTCTGTCGCCCTACCCCATGTACTACTCAGTTGTCGATACGCCTCCAAGGCACTCACAGCGCATCTTAGCGCAAGCTTATTATTGTTGTTCAGCCGTCAAGGCACTTGCAGCGCGTCATAGCGCATTTATATAATTGTTTACCTGCCGCCAAGGCACTTGCAGCGCGTCATAGCGCATTTATATAATTGTTTACCTGCCGCCAAGGCATTTGCAGCGCGTCATAGCGCATTCTCTTTTTCAATAAACTGTTGTTTTTGTTTTTAATATACAGTCCACGCTCAATTTATTCAGGCACCATGCATGCCATTTACACATACCTTAAAATCACTTTTATTACTCGCAGGTTAAGATTTTTTGTCAAATGTCTTTTCAAACTGAAATGACAAGTGAAAACTTTGTCACAAAGCTAAAGCTTAGAATTAAAATTACAACTAACTGTATTCATACTATCACTCCATATAAAAAATTTGTTAAATTATCCTAAAGCAGTGCTTTACAAATTCATGGATATCCAGGCCTCTTTGGACAAATTAAAATATTTCGCCCCCCCCCCCAGAAAAAATGTAATACAGACATACACTACTGGAATATTTACATTGCCTATATTCAAATAAAGATCGAATGCAAAAATTATATTTATTTGTTCCGTGTATTTTATAACGAGAAATCTTTATAATGAAAACTAGTTGAATATTTGATCAAGAGATGGCGCTACAAAAAATATCGATAGCTTTAAACCTGCTGTCTTGACCCCTTTTTCATCTTTCTTTTCTTGGAGAAAAAAAAAAAAGCGTTTATGTATATTTTAATATACATAAGCTTTAAAAAACCTATACTTAGGCCCCGGCCTACGGTAAAAAACACTATAAAATTTTAAATGATACTTGAGCTAGGGAAACTTAGCTCAAGGTAAAAAATATTATCTATTACTAACTTTATTTGCTTCTAATTTCAATATCTATGTTAAACTTTCTCTGGTCGCAGAAATTCGAAGAACCTTTAAATTACACTTTTTTACAATCAGCTCCTTTTTACTAACAACTCCACCAACAATGTAATATGGCAAGCTCCTGGAAAACAAAGTTATTTTTTAGAAGTCGGGGGTATCCATATACCCAGGCACTTCTACCCAGCCTGATTGACTTGACTTGACTCACTCATGAGGTTACAGGAACAAGACACGATTCCCAGCGAGAGAGGAGTACTATGACGCCATCATACACTGGTGTAAGAAATTAAGAGAATTTGAAGACTTGGTCGATTATCTATAGAACTACTGTTAGTGATGCGACATCGATAACAAAACATCGATGTTTTGAAACATCGATATTCAATATTAAAACATCGATGCTAATAAAACATCGCCCAAAAACCATCGATGTTTTTAAACATCGATGTTTTAGAAAATCCATTTTTTAAAACTGGTTTAGTAATCTCTAACATTAATGTTACTTCCGTTAGTCGTAGGGGGAGGGGGTGATTTAATTTTACTCTCTGATTGGGTAGGCATAAATGACAAAAACTTGGTTGCTTTGGGCTACATTGATGACTCAAAATTCTTGTTGTAAATACCGCCATGTTTTGCCTTCAAATGTCCAGATAAATTCGTGGTATTGCCAGAAATTTTGAGGAACTTAAGGCAAATATTGTGTCGTCGGTAGCTCAGGACACCACACAAAGTAATCACTCATGGACTGTTTAAAGCTCAGTTTATTACATAACTCTATAAAAGACTCAGACCCATCGGTTACGCGGTCACAAGCACCGCAAAACACGTCTCTCCGATGGGGTCTCTCGAAGAACTCTGGTAAACAAACACCCTTGTTTTTAAAAGGGGGCGCTGCTGCAACAGCGCTTGGGGGGTTGGTTCAGAACATTCCGCCCCACGTTGCAATGGTAACATTCAACCATTTAATTATATAATCATGAAACACAAAACGTAAATTAAAAAATATATATAAAATAAGCACAAGTATGAAAACATTAAGCTATACACATAACAAAAAATACTAATATAAAGATTACACATTAACAGGTAAAATACAGATTTTAGTAATGGGCCTTTTAAAGATTCCAGACTGAGTTTTCACCTTAACAACTCTGACCCGTTTGTCATCACCAAAATAGAGCTCAATTATTCTACCTAATGCCCATTTTTGAGGAGGTAGATTTTCATCCTTGAGAAGCACTAGCTCATTGATTTTCACATTATTTTTCTCCACCATCCACTTGGACCTCTGTTGCAGATTATTAAGATACTGTACTTGCCATTTCCTCCAAAAAATTTGAATTATTTTTGTCATTCTTTTCCAGTTGGACAAGCGAGTATCTGTAACCTCAATTAAATTTGGCTCTACAACAGCATTTAAGGATCTGCCGATTAGGAAGTGGGCAGGAGTTAATACATCATACACGTCAGTATCTGACGACAGAGGCACAAGCGGTCTAGAATTTAGGATGCCTTCTATTTGGGTAATGACTGTTAGGAATTCCTCATACGTCAGTCTGGAATTTGCTACAACTCTTTTAAAATGATATTTAAAGGCCTTTACTCCGCTTTCCCAGATACCACCAAAATTAGGAGCTCTAGGTGGGAGAAAATTCCAGTCGATACCCTCAGTTGACATATAATTAGCAAGGTTATCGTCTGGTTTTACAACTAAATTATGTAACTGGCAAAGCTCCTTATTGGCACCTGTGAAATTTGTAGCGTTATCCGAAAATAATTTTGAACACAGACCTCTACGAGCCACAAATCTTTTTAAGCATGCTACAAACGCCTCTGAGGTCAAATCGGTTACCATTTCGAGATGGATGGCTTTTGTAACCAAGCATACAAGGAGACATACGTACACTTTATGAAATACACCCTTTCTTTGATTTTTATACTTAATAATGAATGGCCCACAAAAGTCTACTCCTGAGCAATTAAATGGGAAATCAGGAGTCACTCTCTCTTTGGGTAAATCACCCATTAATTGGTCAACTCCTACGGGTTTAGCTCTAAAACACTCAATACAATCGTGCACAACTTTTCTGCATGATGCTTTACCCTGTACAGGCCAAAATTTTTGCCTAACATAATGTAGTAAAGCGGTAGGGCCTAAATGAAAATACCGCTTATGATATGCTTCTAAAATGAGTTTAGTAAGTTTATGACCCCTTGGCATGATAATAGGGAATCTACTGTCAAAATTTACATTAGCATGCTTTATTCTGCCATTCGCTCTTATTATTCCCTCCTTTCCTAAAAAGGGGTTTAAGCATCTTATCTTACTTTTGACAGGAACACTTTTTTGACGACTTAAACATTTGAGTTCCTCTGGGAACTCTCGACTCTGAACCTCTTTCACAATGAAGATTTCGCTCCTCTTGATATCCTCTGTGCTCAAAGGTCCCAATTTCTTTTTAGTTGGGTTCCTCAGGTTGTATATAAATCTGAAAAGATAGCTCACAACATGCAATAATTTAGTGTAATTGTTACTAATACTAAATAACTCTTGGTGGAATGAATTAGAAGTTACAGTCAGCACAGGTAAGTCACTTTGTTTTGAATGTTTGAGTTCAGACGTGAACTCGTCTCGTATGACTGACGTAGGAATTTCACGTTCGGGATACTCTCGGTCAGTCAGGAAAGTAGGACCCTCGAACCACAGTTCACTCGTAGCCAGTTTCTCAGGATTAATTCCTCTGGAGATAAGGTCCGCTGGATTGTTCTCGGAAGACACGTGACGCCACTGTTGCACTGTTGTCAGGTCTTGTATTTTGGCTACACGGTTTGCCACGAACGTTTTTAGTAGGTAGGGCTCTTTTCGTATCCATGAAAGTACAATCATGGAATCACTCCACAGATAGATGTCACTTGCCTTAAATTGTAAGGCACTCTTCACTTTGGTTATCAACTTTGCTAAAAGAACAGCTGCACATAACTCTAACCTTGGTATTGTAGCCCGCTTAAGAGGCGACACACGTGACTTGCTACAAACCAAGTTCACTTCGAAGGCACCATTTTCTGACGTTGATTTGCAGTAAATGACGCATCCATATGCAGACTCGGACGTATCTGCAAATCCGTGAAGCTCAATATGCACTGATTTTTCTATCAGTATACACCTCTTAACACTCACGTTATTTATTCCTGGCAAGGATTCAATGAAATCTTTCCACTGTTGCGCTTCCGTGTCAGGAAGCGGATCGCTCCAGTCTAAATTCAAGCACCACAGTTTTTGTAAAAAGATCTTTGCTCTCGCCACCACCGGACCTAAGAGTCCAAGGGGGTCAAAAGCTCGCGCAATTGTGGAAAGCACTGATCTCTTCGTAGGCGGAACCACGTTTTCCAGCTGAATTTGGAAAGTAAAGTGGTCAATGCTAGGTTTCCACGAAGCACCTAGCGCCTTTGTTTCTTCTTGAAAATTGTAGTCACTGTCAAGCCCTGTTTTTAATTCAGGGTTATTACTACACCACTTGTGTAGCATCATGCCTCCGCTCTTGAGAGCCCCTATTAACTCCGATTGAAGTTCCTTTGCTTCGCTCAGAGTGTCGGCACCACTCAGGACATCGTCCATGTAGAAATCCCTCTCTAAAACTGGCGACGCTAAAGGATAATTCTCATATTCATCTCTGGATAACTGAAGTAACACTCTGGTAGCGAGATGAGGTGCGCTTACTGTGCCATACGTCACTGTTTTGAGCTCATAAGTCTTAACTGGCTCATTCACTCCCTCCTTCCAAAGAATTCTCAGAAGTTTAGTTTGGCTGGGGTCAATTAAAATCATCCTATACATTTGCTTAATATCAGCCACGAAAGCATAAATGTGCTTACGAAACCTCACCATTATTGAAAAAAGGTCTTCCTGACTAACCCCACCGTTATATTGCAAGGAGTTGAGTGAATTACCTACGGTTGTTCGTGAAGAAGCGTTAAAAACTACACGAAGTTTTGTCGTACTTTTATCAGGGCGATAGACTCCTAAATGTGGTATATAATATGTTCCCACTTCTTCCTCACACTCAGAAATTTCCTTCATGTGGCCCAATTCCTTATATTCGCGCATAAATTCCCTATATAATTCTAAATACTCAGGCTCTCTTAAAAAGCGACTCCACAGCGAATTTAATTTTTTAAGGGCAATATCTCTGGATTTTCCTAAACTCATTGGATCTTCTTTTAATGGCATTTTTACTATATATCTCCCCGTACTATCTCTCTTAACGTTTTTCTCAAAATGCTCTTCACAAATTAATGCTTCTTTATTTTTGGGTACTTCTATCTCCACATTTTCTATTTCCCAAAATTTCTCTAAAGCTTCGTTTAAACCAGTATTATCCCCAATGAACCCACAATGTACATTTCCCTCAGTTGCTATGGGTATGCTCCCACTAACTACATATCCAAAAACTGTATTCTGTAGAATCAAATTACTATTAGCAGGATAAATCTGACCTGGCTGTAACAGCTCATAAAAGATCTCAGCGCTCAAAAGCAGATCTACGCGACCTGGCACATTAAAGTTTTCATCCGCTAGCTTTACATAGCTTAATTCTGGCACATTTACCTTAAGCATTTTTGACGGCAAGAAATCTGTAATTCTGGATACAACTAAAAATTCTAATTCTTTTTCAAAATTTCCCTCAAAATTGGAAATTGTTGTACTAACCACATATTTAATTGTGGTGGAGGTATCTCCTATCCCGCAAACTGTCATATTGGTTCTATCTCTTTTTAAACCGAGACTATTCGCACAGTCTATGGTCATGAATGAATTCATTGCCCCTGGATCTAAAACTGCTCGTGCATTGTATAATTTTCCTCGATTGTCCCTCAACAAACAATTCACAGTACTGAGCAAAACGGTTTTACATTTATTTATCCCTGGCACAGAAAGAACTGAATTATTGTTTTGACTAGTATTCTGGAAGGACGACTCGATCCTATCTGTTGCCGCTGATAAGGGATGTCTGGGTTCAAAGACCTCTGCATTGGGAGAAAGGAGGGGTTGACTCGTAACCGAAGATGCTCTCTCAGGGGGGTGATGTCCAAGGACAATTTCCCCTTTCGCATAGCATAGCGAAGAGTGATGTTTTTTTCCACAAAAGTAACATGAACTTTTTGACTCACAAACTGATTTCTTGTGAGATCCTAGACAGTTGAAACATAGGCGATTTCTCTTCACCACCTCAATTCTTTCTTTGATAGATAATGCCTTGTACTTTGGGCATTTAGACACAATATGATTATTTTTTTCCTCGCAATATAGTATGCATTGTGAATGTTTCACTTCAGATAAAAATGATTTAGACACATTTCTCGAATATGAATTTTTCTGATAACTGGAATTTACGGTCATGGTTTTTCCTCGTGAAGCAAAATATACGTCGATCTCCTTAGACATCTGAATCGGGCTGAACCACGTTTCAGCCTGTCTTACACTTATAAAAGAAGCAGTCTCTTTGTCTAATGTTTGAAATAGTTTATCGGAAATCAAGAGTTTTTTTAATGTTTCGAAATCTGTCACTTTTCTCAATTTTAGGTAGTAATCAAGACTAGTTGTTAGTCGAGATGTAAATTGTAAATGCGTCTCATTTGTCTGACGTACTGCCTTTCTGAATTGGTCTAAAACATCTTGCGGCGACGGTTCGAATTCCCGTAAAACGATTGTTTTGACTTTTGAATAGTCGCAAAGCTCATCATCTTTGATGTATGTCAGCACATTTGAGGCCTTCTCACCAAGCAAATTTATGAGAATCTCAGCTTTGAACTTTTCTGGTACGTTTTTCGTGTGAAAAGCTCTCTCTAACGATGCAAAATATAGCACCCATCCTTCGGGTTTGCTAGGAACTCTTAAAGTTAAATTTCGAACACCTTTCACAAGCGACTCTAAAGACTCACTTTTCTCAACCGGATTTTCTTTTTCCGGGGAAATCTCTCTCGATTCTGCTCTGATTTTAGCCAATTCTAACTCGGCTCGTGTTTTTTCCAGCTTAAGTTTTTCAAACTCTATCTCTTTATTTTTTAAATCTAACTCTCTCTGCTGTTCTGATTTTCTAGTATCCACAATCTCTGTAATTAATTCCTCAACATAATCAGGATCAATTTTAAATTTCTCAGAACGCTTTATAATATTTGTCAACTCGATCACAGACATTTTGTCCGTTACTGCTTCATTTAGATTTACGGCAACAAGCCGAAGATCATCTTTTATCGCGTTCTTAAACATTGTATCAGTAAATATGCGTTAAATCTCACAGCAACACAAATTAAGTATTTTATAACTCACAGTTATAAAATTCAGAACTCATTAAATCTCAGATATAAATTCGGCACTCATTAAATCACACTTTTAAAATTCAGGACTCATTAAATCACAGTTTTAAAATTTTGAACTCATTAAATCACAGTTTTAAAATTCAGGACTCATTAAATCACAGTTTTAAAATTCGGAACTCATTAAATCACATATATTCTCTAATGTACTATAAAAGATTCCTACTTGTCTTTCCGGAGCATCACAATCGAAATCCTCATATAAACCGGAGGTTAACACACAAAAATATCCAAGGTTGCCTTCTCAGGTTCTCGACGGACCAGGTTTCGTCGATAGCTCAGTGAACCACACAAAGTAATCACTCATGGACTGTTTAAAGCTCAGTTTATTACATAACTCTATAAAAGACTCAGACCCATCGGTTACGCGGTCACAAGCACCGCAAAACACGTCTCTCCGATGGGGTCTCTCGAAGAACTCTGGTAAACAAACACCCTTGTTTTTAAAAGGGGGCGCTGCTGCAACAGCGCTTGGGGGGTTGGTTCAGAACATATTGCATTTCGCCAATTTGTCAGTGGTTTTGTAAAAATATTTCCAAACGGTACTTTTGGGAGTCATCTTACTAATAATATTAACGTCAACTTATATAAAACCAGAACAAAACAAAAACTTAAATAGATGCACTCGTGTATACACTATTTGTAAAATAAAACCCCGTGGCAGGTTCTGGAGTGTTAGTAACATTCCAAGCGCTCTGATTGGTTCATTGGTCGTTATTTGCCATTTGTCTGTTTGCTAAGGAATCATTCCCCCTTTTGTATTTGTCCTTTTCAGAATTCAGACTTACATTTACTGAGTGTGAAAATTATGCTACGTGGTAAATTTTTTTTATTACGGTACTTTTTCATTAAAAAAAAAAACATCGAGACAACGTAAAACATCGATGTTAAAAAAACATCAGCTTCAATAAATCGATGTTTAAAACATCGATATTTTTATCAAAACATCGATGTTTTGAAAACATCGACATCGATGTCGCATCCCTAACTACTGTTCCGATTTTAATGAAATTTGATATGTACATACATTGATACAATACAAAACAAATAACCATTCAATAATTGTAATACGCACGCATGATCGTGCGTAACACTCGTTGGAGTCGGAATGTATGAAACAGTGGTTACAGAATAAACAAAAAAAAATGGGTTAATAGGGGGTATGGTCCCCTAGATATACAGGTGTCGCAGCGTGATTTCATACTTGAAATAAGGCAGTTTATCATTTCCAGTGGCAATTGGTCCCACTCGTTCAGCAACGCTGTTTTCATTCCCTGGATGGTTCTCGGAAAGGGGGTTGCGAGTTCAAATTGCCCTCCCCAGAGCGTCTCAGACATGCTCTATAGCAGGGGTGACCAACAGGTCGATACCGATCGACCGGTCGATCGCGAAGCCAATTTTGGTCGATCGATCGCGATGTCTTAACTTAGAAACCGATTAGACTATATGATAAATAGAGCACTAATTTAGGACCTAGTTAGGGCGGCAGTAAGGGTTCTGTTTACACTGCACTAGACCGTGACTGTAATTCAGTCTGAGACCGAACGCTTACCATGGCACCCGTGCTTTGCAAGCATAAGAAAATTGCCATTGATATACGCCTAATTATAATTCCTTGGTTAGGAACATGCAAACTCAGTCTTCCCATTAATGTTAACGCAATAAATTCTAAATCTGTCTTTATCTGTAGCTAATTTGAACTAATATTGTCAATAATTACTCATGTTATTTTAATTCCCCTGGACGTGAATTTTTTCGCCCGTTATGTTTTTTGTTTTTCACGTAGATAGATACGTATATTTGAACATATTGTAGCGTCGCGACAAGGCTGATAAACTCTTTGCTGCATTTTGAAGAAATTTCACAACTATTTATCCATACCAAGAAAGACAGAGTTCTAATTAAAAAAACGAAGGCCAATTTTTTAAAACAAAAACTTAACGAGGAAATTTATTTACAAAAAGAATTAACATTTAAACAGTGCAACATATTCAATTAAAATCCCGTGTAGATTTTCAACGTACAGAGCCGAAAACACACACGTCCACACAGGGCGCGTTCTCTAGCGTATCTCTTTGAATGTCTGGGTTTTCCAGCCGGGGTGGAGGGGGCCGGTAAATTATCGGCTGACAGCTCTTCTTAGTGCCGAACTTTATCGCCCGCCGAATGTCACTCGCATGAAGTTATCGCTAAGAGAAAGACAGCTTTATCAAGGGGGGTGAAACCATTTTCGCATCTCCAAACAGTTATCAGCACCACTTGTTAGGGAAACCGCCCGATAAACACACAGCTGTGTTTCGTGAAATCTGTGAGGTCATGGGAAAAAATAACCCCATACTGGTAGTACGCTACAATATGTTTTGCTTATATACACATAGATCGCGAGAGTGCACCTCGTACTGAAACACAGTGTATAAACATAGTATGTATTTCACACCTCTCCACTTTGACTACGCATATGACAAGCCGATCGCGACACATTTTTAAGATTAAAAGTAGATCTTATGTACACAAAAGTTGGCCACCCCTGCTCTATAGGGTTAAGGTCTGGAGATCTGGCTGGCCAATCCATCCGGCGAATATCCTCACTCTCTAGAAATTCGTCGACCAGAAGAGCTCTATGTGGCCTTGCGTTATCGTCCATTAAAATGAACTCAGGGCCAACTCCACCCCTGAAAAGGCGAACATAGGGCTCCAAGACTTCATCCCTATACCTCACACCAGTCACAGTGCCTCTGTCAAAGACATGGCGAGGTGTGCGGCCATCCAACATGATGCCTGCCCAGACCATTAAACTTCCTCCGCCATAATGGTCGATTTCGTGGACATTGGAGGGTAGGTAGCGGGTCCCTGGTTCTCTCCATATGAACGTATGGCGATAATCGGTGTTTAGGCTGAACCGGGACTCATCAGTGAAGAGAACGGTCGCCCATTGATCCATACTCTCTATGCTCTCTGCACCATGATAAACGGATTCTCCTGTTCGTAGAAGTGAGTGGGACGCAAACAGCAGGTCTTCTTGCAAACAACCCTCTCTCATGAAGTCTTTTGGAAACAGTCACCCTTGATACACGGGTTCCTGTGGCTGCATACAAGTCACGAGAGAGCTGAGAAGCTGTAGCACTCCTGTTACGCATCGCTATAATCGACAAATGGCGATCTTCTCTGGGCGTCGTGGCTCTTGGACGACCTTGCCCAGGCTTTCTCTCGATGGATCCGGTATCCTGGAACTGTTTCCATAAGTTACACACGACGCTGGGCGTTAAATTGAACTCTCTACAAATTTGGACTTGAGATTGGCCTGCTTCTAGCCTCCCCACAATTCGCCACCTCATTCCATCATCTAAACCAGGGGTGTCAAACTCAAAGACTAACTTGGGCCAAACAAATAAGGTTTAACTATAGGTGGGCCACAAAAAAAAAAAAACAATATTAATAAAAACGTAGGTTTTTTTCAGTATATTACCTAATTACAGTATATTCAACATAAATATACACATTTTGTTTAATAATAGCAAAAAAAGAGTATAATTAAAAAAACACGTAGCGAATTCTTCCTATCTATTTGTAATTCTGCGTCGGTTATTTTGTTATATATTATTGTGTGCCAATATATTGGCCGGGCCGCAAAAATGTTCGTCGCGGGTCACATGCGGACCGCGGGCCGCGAGTTTGACACCCCTGATCTAAACGTTGGTGGTTACTCATTTTTTACTGTTACAATTTGAAATTAACTGCTTGCTGCAAAATAACACCAAGAAATGCGTCGAGGTGTGCTAGCGAACGAAATGAGTCTTAACTTACGCGCGCTTATAAAGCCTGCTTCTCTACTTGTTCCGTCTACACACACGTGTACGCTTACGTAATTTACGTACAAGATTTGCATTTTTGTCTAGAAGCAGTAGTTTTACATTCAGTTCAGTTCTTTTCATGAAATTCGATAGAATATGCAAATTCTCTTAATTTATTTCACCAGTGTAGTATATGCATCCAAAAGCCATCATGACAGCAGTTCAACGCTAAAGCACCGTTTTTGTGACACCATTCACAGGCGGGTATTTCTAAATTATACAAGTTGAAAATCGGTAGATCTTACCGGATAAATGTGTAACAGAAAAGCTTTTCTTTGTTTCTATCGTAACTCAGTGTATGTCTGCAGATAATTTTTGTAATATTTGTGACATAATAATGAAAGCTTTTCATATTCGGAATGGGGTAACTTTTCCTATGGCTATTTTGAGAAAGGTCTACTGATTTTTTAATAATTTCTGTTCTTTTTTATTTTAAATTTTTTTGTAGTATAATTATTATATACCGTAAAATCTCGACTATAATACGCACCCGTGTATAATACACATGCTTGATTTTGCGCGAAATTTTCGGAAAAAAATTAAAATTCGACTATAATACACACCCATAACTTTTCAATATTTTATTTAAAAATTACACAAATATTTGTTAACATAAATAAAATTTGTAATAATAAGAAACGAAAACGTCAAATTCGGTACCAAATAATTAAATTGCTAATTCAAAACAAACAATACTGCAAATTATCAGTCTTTAATCACTCTCACTAGAATACAGCTCATCTATTGTTGTTGCGTCCATGTCACAATTATTGTTGCCGTCGTAATATATACATCACCATCATCATCCTCATTTGACGATACGAACTGTGGGTTCCGTTTGTTTAAAAGGAATACTTGCTTAGTAAACGGGTGGATGAATCACGGAGTGCAGATGCTCACGCACCCGTGTTGCGACAGTCTTACAGCTGCTGTACGTTCGTTTATCCAATGTTTAAAATTACTTTTTTTTGTACGCGAGTGTAATACGCACCCTAATTTTTGCGGACTAAAATGTGAAAAAAGAGTGCGTATTATACAATGGGGTGTTGGGGTGAGACACCAGATGCCAAACATCTGGAGTCTGGAGTCTCAGTCCAGACCGAATTCCTGGCGCCAAGAAGCTTAAAAAGTCTCCGTTAGTGGGATCCGGACGCCAGATGCTAGACGTCTGAAGGTAGTTTGCACTACTTTACCACTTGTTCTCGAACGAAATGGAAGTAGAAAAATTGCTTTTTGGTCCCGAGTTTTTCATTCAGTTTATTGAACTGTATAGAAACCTACCGTGCATATGGAAGGTTAATTCGGAAGATTATTTTAATAATATTATTGTAATAATATTTTTAGTTGTTTGTAGAAAATAATAAATAAAAACTTTTTATTAATAATAGTTATAAAGGTACAAAATACTTTTACGGTATTTATCATATTTCTATAATACTGTAAATTGGCTTCTTGAATATATTTTTTACATGTTTTTATTAACTCGCTTTCTTGTTTGTGTGTGTGTTAGTCCAGTACAAATCTTGCAATCGATTTTTAACCAACTTCCCGACTAGCTAGACATTTGAAACTTTTAGAATAGCTCAGAACACGATGACAATACATTTTTTTTATACTTTTAGCCATCTTTAAGCAGAACTGAATTAACTTTCAGTTATTTTCAGTTAGTTTTGTTTTGTAGACTGGTGCAGCCATCTATCAGCCGGGACGGAAACGAAAAGTTAAACGCAAGTTAACTTCCAATTAACTTCATTTTCTTTCAAGTTGATGGGATAATTCACCAAAAAAATTTTTAAAAAGTATTTATTAATACATAGAATTGTCAAGTTTATATGATTCAACAGAAAATTTAAAAACATGGTATATAAAAAGTTCTTTTTATCTTGTAATTTATTATTCTCTGTTAGTTAGGCCGCTAGAGTGAAAAACAAATGATCATTTCCTGAATTTATATGCTAATACAACTAAAAAAAAAAAAAAAAAAAAAAAAAAAAAAAAAAAAAAAAAAAAAAGGCCAGTCAAAGCCAGCAAGATTTGAGTACTTTTTAAATTTTTTATTTTTATTTTAATGACGTAGAATAGATGACAGAATTAACAAGCACTTTCTCTCGTAATACAATTATGCTGACTATTGAGTCCAATTCTTGTACACCATTATGTTCTCTTTTTTTTCTTCAATAGGATTCTGAAACAAATCGTGAAGTGAAAGAAAACATTCTGGAACCGCTACTAGGTCTTACCTTTACTGTTATGGTCACGTGCACTTATCACCAATTCTTTTACACTGATTTAATTCAGATCTTTTTTTTTCTTTCATAAAATCAATTTTGCAGTTCTTAAGCAATTATATTTGCTTATACCACCATTTGTACTTATTTCCAAACGACATAATGTTTTAAATACTAACGGACTTTTAGAAGGAAAAATAAATAAATAAACCTCCAATTATATTACGTAATGAACTCTTCAAAAAACCACAATAAATTTAAAAGGGGCTACATGTTTCGAACTAATTTATAGTCATCATCAGGCGAGTCGTATTGGTTAGGTTGTAGCAATTAACAGTTTAATAATTACAAGATAAAAAGAACTTTTTATATACCATGTTTTTAAATTTTCTGTTGAATCATATAAACTTGACAATTCTATGTATTAATAAATACTTTTAAAAAATTTTTTTTTGGTGAATTATCCCATCAACTTGAAAGAAAATGAAGTTAATTGGAAGTTAACTTGCATATAACTTTTCGTTCCCGTTCCGGCCAATAGATGGCTGCACCAGTCTACAAAACAAAGCTAACTGAAAATTAATTTAATTCTGCTTAAATATGGCTAAAAGTATTAAATAATGCATTGTCATCGTGTTCTGAGCTATTCTAAAAGTTTCAAATGTCTATCTAGTCAGGAAGTTAGTTAAAAATCGATTGTAAGATTTGTACTTGACAAAACACACACAAACAAGAAAGCAAGTTAATAAAAACATGGTAAAAATTCATTGCGTTAATTACATCAATTCTGCTCGGCCTGATGAGCTATTAACTAGTTCGAAACACGTAGCCACCCAATTTTAATTTATTGTGGAGTTGAAAAAGTGTTCGTTACGTATCCATTATCCACAAGTTTACTGTAAGTCATACTCTAGCTATACTGTCCCTTCAGCAATCATTCATGAAGTATGAAAGTAAAGAAGTTGAAGAATCTAACGCTCGATCTTTGTAGTATTCAGATTTTGTCGTAGTATATTGTGTCTTTGAAAATTCGTGGTTGAAAAAGCTACGAAGAACTGGAAATTGAACCTGCAAACATAAATATTATTACACGTCGTACCTAATTAATTTATGCAACATATCTGAAGCCCGCCACTCACGGAAACTTTTGGCGTCTGGGACGTCGGACTTTTGGCATCTGGGACGCCAGGCGTATTGAAAACGTCTCCGTCAATGGGGTGTTGGGGTGAGACACCAGATTCCAAACATCTGGAGTTTCAGTCCAGACCGAATTCCTGGCGCCAAGAAGCTTAAAAAGTCTCCGTGAGTGGGATCCGGATCCCAGATGCTAGACGTCTGAAGGTAGTTTGCACTACTTTACCACTTGTTCTCGAATGAAATGGAAGTAGAAAAATTGTTTTTTAGTCCCGAGTTTTTCATTCAGTTTATTGAACTGTATAGAAACCTACCGTGCATATGGAAGGTTAATTCGGAGGATTATTTTAATAATATTATTGTAATAATATTTTTTGTTGTTTGTAGAAAATAATAAATAAAAACTTTTTATTAATAATAGTTATAAAGGTACAAAATACTTTTTAAAACAGACCATACACACAAAACTTTAGTGACGAGTTTTGAAGGAATTAATCCTTCATGATCCTGCTATAAAAAGGAAATCAAGCTTTCATCTCAAAGGCTGAAGCTCGTTTGTAAATAATATATTTTCTCCTCTGCCTGTGATACTTATTTCACAGATGTGTGGCCCGTGGAACTTCACGAATTTACTGATGTGGCCCTCGAACGTGAAAGGTTGAAGACTTCTATATTTATAGCCAAGACAATAAAAATGAGTTTTGTACCCCGAAATCCGCAAATGCGTCAAATTAAAATGATGCGAGTGAATTTCGCATGATGATATAATATATATTTCGGTACTGATACCATGTTAACATTTACAAATTAACTTATTCAGAAGTAAACGGCTTAGCTAGTATAAAATATAGTACTTTCAAAATTTACCTAAGGGGAGTCAGGGACAAAAAATTTAATTTTTTAATTTACTTGCAATCTGTAAGGAATTTTTTTTTCTTTGAGTATTTCTCTACGTGTATATTTCTTTTACATACGTATTTCTCATTGAATGTATTTATTTATATTGTGGATATGTTAAATACTTGAAATATTTAAAATTTTGTTTTTAAATAGTAAATTTTTGATTCCGCTAATAAATTTTCCAAACCGGCACTATTTACATGCTTTTTTTCACTTTAGTGCACGGGAAAGGTTACTAGATAATTTATCTTACGGATTTACAAAAATTTTGTTGAATAAATTTTAAAATGGCAAAATAAAAAATTAATATTTTGGTGTAACTTTTGCTTCAGGGAAACGTTTTCAGAATTTTAACTCTAAAAACACAATGGAAACCTGTACAAAGTTTCATAGAGACACCTAGCGAGGATTTTCAGGTTTTATTTTTTTTATTCCAAAATATTAAGAAAATAAAAATGGGTCTTTTTTGAAGATTTTGAACCCACTCTTAAAATTTTAAAATAAACTCAAACTTCCTACCAAAAGAGTAAAACTATTTTAGTGATTTATAAAAGTGGGGTAAATTATTTTTTGTATGTTACATAAAAATAAGAATATGCATAATTTAAGAAATATCGAAAAACTAATAACCTTTCAGTTGGCTATACAAATGGTTTAGGAATCTTAAAAGTATTTCTTTTCAGATATTGGAGACACACTAATGAGCAGTTTCGAGTGTCTGAACTCGATACTTTTCACAACATATTTCAAAAATCACATACATAAAGCAACGAAATAATTGCGCTTTAAAACTTAAAGGAAAGGAGTAAAACTACTTTTAGTGGTTTCTAAAATCGGGGCATTTGATTTAGAAGAAAATCACAGACAATTTTTTTTCTTTGTGGAGGGGAGAAAATGTTTATGCCTAAAACACACTATTACTTTAATATCACTTACTTGAAATTTAAGGAGAACGCTAAATAATTCAACATGGTTCCTTACGACCGAATTCAAACTCTTATTTTGAATATATGTTTTTTTAGTTTTTTTTTAGCTTTACTATGATTTATTGTGTGTATACTTAAAGTGAAGAGTATGGATACTTGAATTTATATCGGCAAATAAATAACCATTTAAACTGGATTTAAAAAGATTAGGAAATTTTAAGAAACTCACTACAAATATCGAAAACATATGTTTATGAGCAAGTTTGTGCCTCTGAATTCGATACTTTACATTATTTCCCGTTCATAACATATATTTAAAGTTACGAAATAATTGTGCTCTTTTATACAAATTAAAGGAGGAAAGCAATAACGACATTGAGTGGATTATAAAAATTGCCGATAATTTTTTCCGAGAGAGCATAGTGAGCGTGATTACAGCACGACATACCTACATGAACTGAGCTAAATCGGGCATCATGAGACGCCAAAAGTCCGGCGCCTCGGATGCTGAGAGTCTCTCGTGAGTGGCCTACGCCAGGAGTCCGAGGGGCCAAAACTTCCGGCGCCCAAGATGCCAGAAGTCTCCGTAAGTGGCCGGCTTTAGTATTGTTGGTGGGGCACCAAATATTAGTTAAGGCGGCCACTCACGGAGGCTTCTGGCATCTTGGGCGCCGGAAGTTTTGGCCCCTCGGACGCCTGGCGTAGGTCACTCACGGAAGACTCTTGGCGTCTCGTCCACCTCCCTTCGCACACTCGTGATGCCCGATTTAGCTCAGTTCATGTAGATCTGTCGTGCTGTAATCACGCTCACTATGCTCTCACGGAGAAAATTAAAAATTAGAGGCAATTTTTGTCGTTCTGTTCGGTGGTGGGAAAAAGAAGAGAATCAAGCGATCAATGTGGCGAAATGTGTCACGTCGATTGCAGCGCCCCCACCCGTGTTTAGAATTTGAGCAGTGGAATCTGCGACTCCGCCATGTAAACATAGCTCTTATATTAGTGGCATTTTGTAGAACTTTAAGTGTTGTAAATTTGTAAATAAATTCAGTGTCGTTTGCAGAACTCTTGTTTAGAAAATTGACTTCATCTATCGATGCAACCATTGATCTTAAACTATTTAGATACCCCTTCGATTCGAACATTCTCTTTATGATGCATCGGCCGGGAATGTTATTTAGAACTGCTAGTATTTGAACTCAATAGACTTTCAACTCATCTTGTGGAAATAGACAAATAGATCATTTTGGATTAGCACATTTAAGTGCGACGACTGCTCACGGTAAGATCGTTTTCAATTATTTAATCGATAATGACTGACGAACTCTCAAAATTGAAATCGAAACGGAAAGTTACTAGATCTGCAGTTTCCAAAGTTTTAAAGAACACTGAAACAGAATTTGGAAAGGAAACTGCGGATGAATTGATCTTAGAAGAAAACTTAGAACTATTGACTAATAAATATGATGAACTAAAAGAAATTGATGCCGCTATTGAACCACTTGTTGAAACTAAGGATCTCGAATCAGAAATTTCCGCTGTTGGGGATTATAAGGATAAAGTTATTTTATGGAAATTTAAAATTAATAGAAGATTAAAAAATACACTGCTGGCCACCCAAATTGCAACACCAAGAAAGTCAAGAGATATCACAACAAAATTTATTTTGTAGATAACATGCTGACCAAATATCAAATGATTAAATTTATAGACTTCTGTGAAGTGTGGTTCCTGCCAAAATCAGTAGCCAGAGTAGCCGCCATTGTTGGAGATCATCGCTGCCACAGGCCTCGGCAATGATTCAAAGAGACTTTCGATGAGTTCTTGGGGTACAGCAGACCAAGCAGCTTCCACACGTTGCCAAAGTTGATCTGCTGTGGCAACTAGGGATGGAATCTGGGTCAATCGTAGAGCAACCATGGACCACATGTTTCCTATCGGCGAAAGATCCGGAGAGCGAGGCGGCTAGGGAAGCAATTCAATCTGGCGATTGACGAAGAACCGTTGGACAATGCGTGCCACGTGTGGTCGCGCATTATCCTGTTGAAATATGGCTGTGGGCAAGCCCTGGTGGTAAGGAAGGACAAATGGCTCCAACACCTCGGAGATGTAGCGCTGGCTGTTTAAAGTACCGGCAATGCGTACTAGAGGTGTGCGAGAGTGATATCCAATACCGCCCCATACCATAATACCCGGTGCAGGACCAGTGTGGCGGTGCATAACGCAGCTGTTCAGTATCCTCTCTTCACGGTGTCTCCAGACTCGAATGCGACCATCGTGGTGTTGCAGACAGAAGCGTGACTCGTCAGTAAAGACAATTTCATTCCATTCTGCCGTCCACATCCTTCTGTCATCGCACTATTGGCGGTGGAGACGTCTGTGGTTTTGCGTCAAGGGTAGACAAAGCAATGGACGTCTTGCGGACAGACCACTGTGCTGTAAACGGCGTCGAATGGTACGCGCAGACACTGGATGATGCGTTACAGACTGCATGTGCTGTGCTATGGTTCGTGATGTGACTGAGTGATCCGTCACTGCCATGCGCACAATTTGCCTGTCATCACGTGAAGTGGTGCGCTGAGGTGGATGCGATCGAACACGCCGGTCCGTCGTACCCTCCTGCATCCAACGATCACATATCCACATTACAGTTGTTTGGTTTCGTCCAACACGACTACCGATTTCTCTGAAAGATAATCCACAATCTCGGTAGGCTACTATCCTTCCTCTGTCGAACTCGGATACTTGATCAAAAGATGATCTCTGTTTTCGACGAGGCATAATTGATCGTTTTTTTAAAAAAAAACTACAAGAAAAACACAATTGCCGAACTTGAAATCGTCGAAATCTCCAAGCCTTAAATAGCGCTTTGAAGTGGCGCCACAGGCGCGCGTGATGTGCGTCTGCGTTGAAATTCTAATCATTTGCATATCTCACCTCCGCTAACGCATGTTGTAAATTTCATGTTATTTGCATGTTTCCTTCAGGGTGTTGCACTTACAGTGGCCAGCAGTGTAGTAAATCAAATATAGCTGCTACTGTAAACGACAACGATTCCGAAAACGCGAAACCACAAAGCAAGGTAGTTCGTCTGGCAGAGTTGGTTATGCCGAAATATTATGGCGATTACACGAAATGGACAGATTTCTTTGGTTCATTTAAAGTATCGATTGACAATAACAATTCACTATCCAAAATTGAAAAATTCAATTATTTACGCTCCTTTCTAGGGGGAGCAGCATTGAACGCAATAGAAGGGTTCTATTGTCCGATGACAATTATGACGAAGCCATCAAATTACTAGAGAATAGATTTGGGAGACGTGAGTTAATCATTAATATACATATGACAAAATTACTAAATTTAACTCCGGTTATCAAATCCTGTGACATCTCGAAACTTAGAAAATTGTACGACAATATTTAAATGCACGTACGCAGTTTAAAATCACTGGAAGTGCAACCCAATTCTTATAGCAATATGTTGATCCCGGTGTTGTATAAAATTTTACCCCAAGATTTGACATTAGAATTCAGTCGCAAAATCCAAATTTTTCTTCACTTTACAACATCGAAACACTTTTGGAATTCATTCGCACAGAACTTGAATGTAGAGAGAGAAATATTCTTCTTTCCCCCCCCCCATTCGAAAGAGCGCAAAGTGGAAACGATTCTAGACCGTCTCTCTCAGGCCCGTTGGACACACGGCGTTTTTATCAATATGTGAAACTTTCCATCGGACGTCGTTCTAAAAGTAGAGCTTATACGCACGGCGGAAAACTCCGTCGCCGGGGAAAAGGCCCACCCCTCCTTTTCGAATCCTGCACGTGTCCAAGAAAACCAGAGGGGTCGCACCTACGCCCCCCCCCCTCCACCCAGCCGGGATCGGAGGAGCCCTCCTTTTCGAATCCCCTTTACGATTCCAAGAAAACCAGCGCCCCCCCCCAGCATCCCCCAAAACACCCTTCTCGCAAATGACCCTACGACAGTAGAATCCGCTGTGTGTGTAAGCGTGCATATGGTCACATGGATAACTAGTTCAATCTGGCGTCAAAAAATCCGCCAGCGCACAGTGACACTCGACAGCTGCACAAGCTACCGTCGACGAAAAATTTAATTTTCCGCCCACTGTGCAAGCTCCAATTGACTTCTGTGGCCTACTGTTGGAACGACGTCCGATGGAAATTTCCGCCATTAATAAAAACGCCGTGCGTGCAGACATAACAAAAACAGACATAACAAAACAGAGTGTCAGACATAACAAAAACAGAGTGTTTACCAGTGCAGCCCAATTGATGGCGCCAGCGGAAATCGAGTCTCAAAATAAGTCAGATGATTACTGCGTATTCTGCAAACAAGAAAAACATACCCACAAAAATCAAATTTGCGAATCTGTTAGTGTTGTTGATAAAAGAGACATTTTATTTAAACAGGGCAGGTGTTTACTTTGTTTAATGCCCAGGCACAGGATTAAAGACTGCGTTTCAAAGCAATCTTGTTCTGAATGTAAAAAGAGACATAATTCAGAGATTTGTTTCCAACTTGAAAAAAAAAAAGCTGAAAGAGAAATAGAAGGCCGCTGAGACGCAGGCTTTTACTGCAATTTCGCATTCTAGAATACCCTCAATTTTGATGCAAACTTGCGGTGTTAAAATTAGACACAGATTTCGCACAATACAAGCAAGATTTTTACTTGACTGTGGATCTATGCGATCTTTTATAAATGAAAATATTTCGCGCAAATTAAAGCTCCCAATAATTAGAAAAGAGACTTTGTCAGTCTATACTTTTGGCGGTAAACAACCCATTCATCAAACATTTGATGTTGTAAGTCTAAAATTGGAAAATAGAGAAAAGGAAAACTCTAATATTCAAATAGAAGCACTTGTGACGGATCAGATAACAAGCTCAGAATTGCCTCCCGCAAACTTAAAATCGGAAATAATATTGTCAAAATTGAAAGATTTACAACTAGCTGACTCAGCTGAATTTAAAGGTGGTATAGACATCCTTTTAGGAACCGACTATTACTATAGTATAGTAACGGGAAATTTGGAAAGATTAGACAAAACCCTTGTAGCCACTGAAACAATATTTGGATGGTGTGTACAGGGAAAAACTGATAATGCTCTAGAATCTTCCGTAGCCCTAAACATTATAGTTGAAAAGAAATCAATTTCGGACCAATTACAAAAATTTTGGACGCTTGAAGGATTAGGGGTTAATCCAGAAAATGAAACTGTTGATTCTACAAACGATGATATTTTGAAGAAATTCGAATCCGAAATTAAATATGAAAATTCTCGCTTCAAGGTAAAATTGCCCTGGAGGTCGGATCTAAAGTATAAATTACAGGACAACAGGGTGGTCGCGGAGAAACGTTTTTCACGACTTAAACTCAGACTTCGCAATGATCCTGATCTTTTTAATTCATATAAATCTGTTTTAGATGACTATTTAAAACAAAATATTATAGAGCCCGTACAGAATACTGAGGAATATGAAAACCACGTTAAATTATATTTACCCCATAGGGAAGTTATTCGTAACGATAGAACAACCAGTAAACTCAGCATCGTCTTTGACGCTTCATCGCATCTTCCCAGTGAAATGTCTTTGAATGATTGCCTGCATATTGGACCCAATTTGCTCCCTGATACAGTTCAACTATTTCTATCGTTTAGACTCCACCCAGTTGCTTTCACAGCAGATATAAAACAAGCCTTCCTCCAAATAGAAATTGATGAGGAGGATAGGGATGTTACAAGGTTTTTTTTTTTCGCAGATGATCTAACCTCTGATTTGAAACCACCTGCAATTTATAGATTTACACGCGTATTGTTTGGAGTAAACAGTAGCCCCTTTCTTCTCGCAGCAACAATTCGACACCATTTGAAACAATTTGAAACAGTATATCCTGAGACATACGAAATCCTAAACAACAGCGTATACGTAGATGATATTATTGGTGGTTATTCAGACGTAGAACACGCATTTAAAACTTCTTTGGAATGCATTAATATTTTTAAAGATGCGAGAATGATTTTACATAAGTGGCAAATACTACAAAATTTGTGGGTTAAGGAGGGTATCACTACAGAGGAAACTCAAAAGGACTTTGATGCAGCAAAACCTCCCTTCAAAGTATTAGGGATGGCATGGGATAAAGATGAGGACATTCTTTATTTTGATATTGAAGACTTGACGACATTTCTGTCAAAAGGAGAAAATACTAAACGATTTCTTCTGCAAGTTATTGGCAGAATATTTGATCCCGTAGGTTTCTTGGGACCATTCGTATTGAAAGCAAAATGCTTGATACAAGAGATTTGGACGCGTTCATTGGACTGGGACGATAGACTACCAGAGGATTTAAATTCCGCTTGGGAAAACTGGTGCAAGGAAATTTCTTGTTTAAAGGAATTCAAAATTCCAAGATATTATTTTTCGAGTCTTTTAGACAACGTTGAAACAGTCGAATTGCACTGTTTTTCCGATGCAAGCAAGAAAGCATACGGCAGTGTTGCTTATTTACGCATAACTTACTGTGATGAAGCGCCTTCGATTTCAAAGAAAAATGTATTTTATTTTGTAAGTAAGCTAAGGTTTTTCGAAGGCTCTCTATCACATGTTTGTAAGTAATTAGAAAGCCGCCTTTTGATGTTCTTTGATGTTAGTTAGGAAGCGCGGTCTTTAGGGGAAAGCGAGTGTAATTGGCCTAGACGCTGTAGGGGGTATTGGTTGTCGTAGACGAAAATTTGCGTCTGGCGCCTTTTTTTGACTTTATACGACAATGACTTTTGTAAGCAAATTTATAGGAGTTCGTTGCGTGGGGCCTGCGGTAAAGAGCACGTGGTGTTGAAGTGTGTGGTCCGCGATGACATTTTCTAGGGCGTGATTTTTGGAGAAGTTATCCAATAAATGTTAAAGTGAAGCTGAATGGTGGAGTCTTTGGGGCTTTCGTGAATGGTTGTAGGTGTTTTAAAGAGGCGTGGACGGCGTTATGAAGAAAATGAATAAATTGAGGACTTAAGGTTTTTTCGAGGATTCACTTTGCTTGCCAGTCCGGGTTCCCTTCTCCCGGGTGCTTAGGCATCGCCGGTGATGAAGGGTTGTTTTTCAACTATAGATGATTTAAGTTGAGGTTTCCCGAGGGTTGTTCCGGTGAGATAAATGGTTCCTGCCTTCACCAACAAATAAATTAAAGTGTGGAGAGCATTTGGAATCCTGTTTTTGAGTCGTCCCGCAGAGGAAAGGGAGCCCCCATGCCCGATGGTTGCATCGACGCCCGTCTCCCGTGCGGTTAGCATCAAATTGAGTGAGTTTTTAAATCATTTTGTATCGTTTAGACCCAACCTTGAATTTAAGTGTTGTGCTGCGGAATCATGGCGTGTGTTTGTGAGAGTTTAGCTTTAGGATGGATTTTAATGTCTTCGGTAGAATAAATAATCTTATGCTCCCTGAATCGTAAAGGTATAGTTTAAATATTGAAGTACGTGTTTTAGATTTTGATTTTAGAAGAAATAATGAGGGACTTTTTGATATGAATAGTTTGAATATTAAGATTTAGTTAATTTTGTTTCTTTATGTGATCTTGTAGTTAGACGATGTTGTAAATAAATTAGTTTTTTTTTTGTAAAGATAAGATTGGTGTCAGTCATCTTTATTCTTACAGTGGATCTGATAAAAGTTATCTACTAGTTTTTAGGAGTTTAGGTTTTGCCACTCTGTTCGTTAGCCACAATGTCTCGAGCTTTGGGTTAAAAATAAATATCAAAACACAACGCGCCCAACTACCCATTTTATATAAAATAAATAAATGTACTACCCCAATTAAATCACGTCCAAATAAATAAATAAGTTTAGACGTAGTGGCTACACGACACTTACACTGACAATAGAATTCAATCTATCTTGGTGGCCTCCAAAACCAGAGTAGCACCTCTAAAAGCATTAACATTACCCAGACTAGAATTGATTGGTGCTCTCCTTTCAGCCAGATTGGCCAGCCACATCATCAAGGCTTTGAGGATGAATTCCAGGTTTGAGATTCAAAGCAAGACTCCTTTTTGGACTGATTCGAAAATCACCCTTTTCTGGATCAAAGGTGTGCCTAAAAAGTTTAAGCCCTTCGTGAAGAATCGCCTTGAAGAAATAAACAAATTGACATCACCAGAAAATTGGCATTTTTGTCCTGACAAAGTAAACCCAGCAGATTTGACCTCAAGAGGAGCTAATATTTCCACTTTGAGAGATTCGATTTGGTTAGAAGGACCACACTTTCTTAAGATGTCTGAAGAAAACTGGCCAGAACAGGAAAATGAGAAGAAATTCGACGATGAAGACCTAGAATATCGAAAAACCAGCAATGAAGTATACCAGTTCGGGTGTGCAGTGGCCAACGACATACTTATCGACATTTCGAAATATAGAACTCTCAGAAGACTTTTAAGAGTTACAGCTTGGGTGAAGAGATTTTTGACAAATCTTAAAAACTCCGTTAAAAATCGTGGACCTCTGACAGCTGAAGAAATGCAGTTAGCTGAAGAGTTTTGGATTCGAAACACGCAAAAGGAATTCTTTAGTTCAGAAATTTCAGACTTGGAAAATGATCAAAAAGTAAAATCTGATTCGTATATCTGCTCATTAGTACCATTTTTAGACTCCAGGAAAGTACTTAGAATAAAGGGCAGTCTCACCGAATCAGACCTCTCCTTTGATGTAAAACAACCGATCCTACTCCCTAAAACTTCGAGGTTCACGGAATTGTTGGTGAAAAGAGAACACGAAAAGGTAATGCATAGCGGTGTATCCTTGACGCTAACAAAGATGAGGAAAAAATTTTGGGTTCCTAAGGGACGACAATTAGTAAAGAAGATTATTGGCAAGTGCTTGATTTGCAGGAAGTATTCGGCAAAACCTGCTGACCAAATAACAGCCCCTTTACCCAAAGATCGAATATCTCAAACGCCTCCTTTTAACATTTGCGGCGTTGATTTCGCCGGACCGATTTATGTAAAAAATGAAACGGGAACAGTGAAGTCTTACATAGCACTTTTCACTTGCGCTGTCACCAGAGCGATACACTTAGAATTGGTGACCGCGATGTCGACTAAATGTTTTTTGCTGGCCTTTAGAAGATTTGTGGCTAGAAGAGGAAATTGTTCCATCGTATACTCTGATAATGTGAAAGCATTTAAAAGGGCCAGTAGAGAACTGCAAAACATTTCCGAAATATTATTGAACCATGAGCTACGAGATTACCTTTCTTCACAGGGCATTACATGGAAATCTACTGCGGAACGATGCCCATGGTGGGGAGGATTCTATGAACGTTTGGTAAGGTCAGTGAAAGATCCGTTGAGAAAAGTGCTAGGTCGCGCTTTATTGAACTTTTTTGGCCTGGGGGCCGGAGTTGGGTTGGTGTGGCTTGCTCCCAGGGCATCGGGGACCGTTGTGAGGACCTCGGTGCTTGGTAACGGAGAGCGCGACTTTGATTCGCCTGGGGGAGTGGGATCCTCTGAGTGAATCACCGTAGCACCATCAAGGCTTCGGTTGTCACCACTTCCACGTAGTCTCGGCTGGAAACCGGGCGATGGCCCGGGCTAAGAGTGACAATGGACGTAGGGGCCTGGAGTTCCACCATGTGGCGTTACACCTGTAGCTCCGTAAAGTCCTAAACAAACTCGTACCTGCGCACTCCGTGCGCGGTGGGATGATATCGCGCCCGAAGACGATAGATTCATCAGGTACTACGCTAGTTGGATGCCTTAATTGGTGGGACGACGTAATACCGAGATCTTATTGAACTTTGAAGAATTACCTACTGTTCTGGCAGAAGTAGAAGTAGTTGTGAACATGAGACCACTGACATACGTTAACGATTGCTTAAACGAACCTTCGCCTTTAACACCGTCTCATTTCTTAAACTTTGGAAGAAATGAAAATGAATTTCCAATAACCTTCATAGAACTAGAAAATATATCTTCGAGAAGGTTTAACTCGAAGAAAGATGTACCAAACACAACTTCTCAAACAAATCTGGGAGAAATGGAAGAATCAGTACTTACTGAATTTGAAAACTGCGTACCATTTCAAAACTACTGAATCCTCTAAGGATATGAAAATTGGGCAAGTTGTCTCCTGATTGTCCAAACTCCTCTGGGACTTGGGTGTCATTCATGAATCGTTTACGGGAAGAGATGGACATGTTCGGGCTTGTATGGTGAAAACCTCAAAGGGACTGTTTAGAAAGCCCATACAACTTTTGTACCCACTCGAAGTGAACGAACTTTAGACCTTTAGACTTTGTTCCAGCATTTATTTAATCAGAACAATTTTGAACTTTTGAGTATTTAGTAATTTCTTTATTTAGTTGATTAATTTGTCTTATTTGTGTTTTAATTTTAGTAGATATTCAAGAACATTTTTTAATTTGTAAGAATTTGTAGTAGTGAGTAATTGTGAGTATTTTCATTATTTTATATTCGATTGTTATTCTTCTTCTTCTTTATTTAGTGAACTTAAAATTTAGTTTGTTGATTTAACCTTTCTTAATTTCAACTTTAATTTACAATTTGCATATTTGTTTATAATGATTAATTTTTGATTATTTGATTTGAATTTAACATTCATGTGTTAAATATTTAGAATTGAAGTTTTGACTAACTGAACCACACAGTAGATTTGTATGGATGTGTATAAATAAAGGGTGAACTCATTAAGTTCAGGTGGGGAGTGTGGCGAAATGTGGCACGTCGACTGCAGCGCCCCCACCGTGTTTAGAATTTGAGCAGTGGAATCTGCGACTCCGCCATGTAAACATGGCTCTTAGATTAGTGGCATTTTGTAGACCTTTAAGTGTTGTAAATTTGTAAATAAATTCAGTGTCGTTTGTAGAACTCTTGTTTAGAAAATTGACTTCATTTATCGATGCAACCATTCGATTTCATTTCGATTTCATTTTCATCTTAGACTATTTAGATACCCCTTCGATTCGAACATTCTCTTTAATCAAAGAGGCCTTTTTGGTCAAATGGTACTTGAATCGAGGCAAGTTTTCTGCTATGCAGTTATTGTGACAGCTGCGCGATAACAACCCTGACGATTTCCGAACTACCTTCGTATGACCAACGAATGTTTTGATTATTTACTAGCTCAAGTGGGACCTCTCAACCAGAAGAAATATACTGTAATGAGAAAAGCAATAACTGTGGAACAAAGATTAAGTGTGACTCTCAGATTTTTAGCTACAGGAAGAACATTAGAGGATCTAAAGTTTTCGTCTGGAATATCTCCACAACGCCTTGGAGTCATTATTCCAGGAACTTGACGACCAATAATCAAAGTTCTGAAAGAGAAGTTATGAAGGCAAGGTATTTTTTTTCTAAGTTAACCCTTCAGCGGGCGCGCCCGTATATAAAGTGCAACATTTTCGTAATTTTGAATTGTTTGCTTTTACATGTAAGGTTTGAATGTTCCAAGCAGTTTCTATTTATAGCTACACTCTTTCTAACGCAGGTGCGATTTTCTGACCCATGTATTCCTTTCAATGTATTTGTTAGTCGTGATTTAAACGTGGTAAACCAGAGATTATGCTGGATTAGAATACGACAAAAGCAGGAGTTGATGTACTCGATCAACTGTGCAGCTATTACACTGTATCTCGCATATCACGAAGATGGACTCTCTCATTGTTTTTTATGTTTTAGGACATAATAGGAATCCATTCGCAAGTTGTCCTTAGGTCCAACAAACCGGACAGTTTTGAAATAAGGCGATTGTATCTGCATTCTTTGGCCTTTAATTATAAATATACAGTGGGTGATCGGTTAACGAACAGTTCGGATAACGAACACTTACACGAAAGATTTTTGTGTTCGGACAACGAACATATGTTCGGATAACGAACTAAAACGAATTCTACCGAACACTTCTGTGACAAAAGGTCGAAAAAAGTTTCTAGTAATCCAAGATCAACCAAGGGTTGGTTCAGTGAGTTTATCTAATAATTCTAATCAAGAGGTCTACAAACGACACAATTTTAGTTATAAACATTTATTTTACATGTATGTATAATCCTTAAAGGGGGTCTATAAATTGCCACTAATCTAAGAGCCATGCTTACATGACGAAGTTCCATCTGGTCGAATTCTAAAAACGGTGGGGCGCTGCTTGCTACGTCATACATTTCGTCACATCCTCTCATCAGAGCTCGGAGCACTCGACACGGTCGCATACTGCGTAGTTTGCGTCGAGACTTTGTGAATTGTACACGTAACCTTTATGTACGCTAGTTGGTTTTTGCCCTTTTGAATTTTTGAACCCCTTATAAAAAAATAAATTAATGTAAAAATAAAAATATTAGAAAATCTGGCAATATTATGAGGCCTAAAAAAAGTGGAGTGTCAAGAACTGTGCTCACCATATAAACCAAGCAAGAGATTATAGCCTATGTAGAGAGTGGACAGAAGATATCTGATGTTGCTAGGCAATATGGCTTGAACAGGTCTACAGTAGGCACAATCTTAGCTAAGAAAGATATCATCAAGAAGACTCAAGCAGCTAAAGGAGTAACGAAAATCACATCTGAGAAGCAAATAAGTGCCATCCATGAAAAAATGGAAAGGTTGCTTTTAGTTTGGATAAACGAAAGGGGAATGAAAAGAGATGTAACTAGTACGGCCATCATTCAAGAGAAGGCTAGAGAAATTTTTGAGAAGTTGAAGGAACAAACTCCAGGTTCGTCATCCTAGAAGTTAGAATTCAAGGCTACCACTGGCTGGTTTGCAAAGTTTAAAAGGAGATCTGGCATTAAACATGTGGTAATGCATGGTGAGTCTGCTAGTGCAGATAAAGAAGAAGCTGAGAAGTTCTGTCTCAAATTTCAAGAATTCGTTGAAAAAGAAGGGTATTGTCCACGACAAATTTTCAATTGTGATGAAACAGGTTTGTTTTGGAAATGCATGCCGAACCGTACCTACATCACAAAAGATGAGAAAAGTTTTCCTGGGTATAAATCCATGAAAGACCGATTGACGTTACTTTTGGGAGCTAACTCTATTGGTGATATGAAGCTTAAACCACTTCTCGTTTATTACTCTGAGAATCCTAGAGCATTAAAAAAATTTCCATAATCAAGAAAAGACTGCCAGTGATGTGCAGATAAAATCAGAGTGCATGGGTCCCGCAGATTCTTTTCAAAGAATGGCTGTTTGAAGTTTGTGCTCCTAGCATCAAGGACTACCTTGACACCAATGACTTGCCATTGAAAGCACTGCTGCTATTGGACAATGCACCAGGACACCCAAAGGACCTTGAAGATAATTTGCTGATAGACTTTCCCTGGATGACTTCAGTTTCTACCTCCGAATACGACTTCGTTGATTCAGCAAATGGTTCAGGAGGTTATTGCGGGTTTCAAGAAATTGTAGACTCGCGCGCTGTTTCGTCGGTGTTTCGAAGCATGCCAATTAACTTCAACAATAATATTAAAAACATTTTGGAAAGAAAAATTTTACTTTTTTGAAGCTATCCCACTCATTCAAAAGGCGTGGTCAGAACTCACTCAACGACAGCTGATTTCTGCTTGGCGAAAACTGTGTCCATCTTGTGTTCAGGGAGACAGAGATAATGCCCCTGAAATTATGAATGAAATTGGGACAATTGCTTAAGATCTGGAATTGGAGGTGAACGAGGATGACATTAAAGAGTTCATAATGGAACATGAAGATGAGCTAACAACAGAAGAACTCCAAGAAATCTGGAATGAAGAACACCAGCGAAATGTATCTCCTTCTGAAAAAGAAGAAGACGAAAGAGGACCAATGACGACATCTGCTATTAAAGATCTTTTATAGAAGGGGAAGGATGTCAGAGCAACGGTCTTAGAATGGCACCCAAACCAAGCCGATTTCAATAGGGTTGGGGATCTCTACAACGACAATGCTATTAATCACTTCCAGAAAATTCTGAAGAAGAGAGAAAAGCAATCGACATTGGACATATTCTTTAACGACCCCTTAACTAAAAAAAAAAAGATTGATTAATGTGCAAGACTGTATTATTTTAGTAAAAAATAAACTTACTAAGAAATTATAAATATATATATATATATCCTTTAATTTAATTTTTAGGGCCTCCAGGACGAATTAATCGAAGTCCCATAAAAATCTATGGTAAATCGATGATCGGTTAACGAACATTTCGGTTTACGAACATAGTCATGGAACGGATTATGTTCGTAAACCGATCACCCACTGTATCTCAATATTATCAACATTTTATATCTTGTCATATAACTCAGAATCATTATTTTCAATTTCAAAAGAAAAATTTTATTACAAAAGGAATAATCAAGGTTGAAAGAGACGTTGCACTTTGTGCCACGCGCGCCTGCCGGTGTTCCAAAAATTGGCGCACCCGCTGAAGGGTTAAAGAAATAGAAAAAACATTTTCTTTTATGTGTTCGTATTTATAATAAATGTACAACTAAGAACTAAAAATCAATAATTATATTTACATGAATTAGTTAGCAGTAACACAATTAGTAGGAAGTAAATTGGTAGAAAACACAATTAGTAGGAAGGATAACATAGTAGCTTTCTTGTGCTATTTCCACGTCTACTGTTGTACTTGGTGTTGGGGGAGGGGATATTCACAGTAGACATCGAAGTCGGACTGCTTACAGCGCTTTCAACTGGATTATGCCGCATTATCCATCCTTGGTATGATGTACATCTAGGAGGAGCATACGACGTGGGATAATAAGGAGCAACAGCTAGGGGTTAAAATGATGTTGGTGTTGGATTTGTATCTGTAACTGTTGACTTTACTGTAAGCTCGTTCTTCAGAGCTTTATACAGCACTTGGTTCACCAATATGTCGGCCAGCAGAAACTGATCATAATTTGCTGAGGCGACTCTTCTTAGTTTTGCCGCTATCGTTTTGCCATGAGAATCGTACTCATCCTCCCGGCTGTCATGTACAGGGCTCGCCTTTCTAAATAAAAATGTTTGTAAATCATCAGTCTGTTGATCTTCCCGTTTGTGTTTCCTTTTTTTAACTGGGGATTTCATCTGAAACAAAGAATTTAAAAAAAAAAAAAGTTTAATGCATTTTGCCTTATTTAATTATTATTTTTCCATCTTTGTCATTTCGACTTCCGATGGTGCGAATTATTAATTAATTTTATAGTCAATTTTTAACTGAGAATATTTTCAAATTATTTCGCAACTCAAGGCCGCCCAGAGAATTTAACGGGGCCTGGGGCAAACTTCTGTTGGGGGAAATAATAGAAGTAAACATATTAAATAAGTGAAAAACATTGTTGGAACCGGCCGATAATCGGTCGGGCTTGGTGAAGTAGCAAGACACCTACGCGCTGAGTAGGAGGTCCCGGGTTCGATTCTCGGTCGGGCTCAGCATCTTTTTTAACTAACTTAATTTGTTTATTTCTATTATTTGTGATTTGATTAATCAGATACCAAATAATTTGAAAATATTTCTCAGAAAACAATGATTATAAATGTTGCTTACATTAAATATAAATATGTTGTTATTTTTTACTTATTTTGAAGCTGATTTTCATTCTTTTTTTTATTTTTTAAGTTCCCTAAAGAAAAAGAGGATTGGCTTTAGATAGCCTACGTTTTCAATGACGTTTGGAATTTCCCGAACTGTGGTGGCTGCATTAGAACATTGGTAAAGCGGGACACATTGACCGGGCGGGGGGGGGGGGGGTGATTAAAAATTTGGTCTATATGGAGCAACAAAAATTTTTAATAGAACGCAAAAATAGTATTGTAATATATTTTTTCATAATTTCATCATAAGTACTGTCGAACCTTCTTCACTTCTACGGGTTCGCTTTTGGTTCGTTTCGTAATTCGACGTTTGTAATGGTACACAAGTAAATTTTCACACAAGTAACGTCACAGAGTTCAGTACCACACCAGTGATTATTCAAAGTTTTATTTTCTTTTGCAAGCACAAACACAACACTAATTTATCTACAAACTTATTTTACAGTATTATATACAAAAATCTAACTAGGTCAATCATCAAGATTCTGACTGCTATCTAACAAGGCCTAGTGCGTCTTCTAGTAGGGAAGCGACATCGATGTCGATGTTTTCAAAACATCGATGTTTTGATAAAAACATCGATTTATTGAAGCCGATGTTTTTTTAACATCGATGTTTTGTGCTCGATGTTTTTTTTTAATGAAAAAGTACCGTAATAAAAAAAAAATTACCACGTAGCATAATTTTCACACTCAGTAAATGTAAGTCTGAATTCTGAAAAGGACGAATACAAAAGGGGGAATGATTCCTTAGCAAACAGACAAATGACAATTAACAACCAATGAACCAGTCAGAGCGCTTGGAATGTTCCTGACACTCCAGAACCTTCCATGGGGTTTTATTTTAAAATAGTATATACACGAGTGCATCCATTTAAGTTTTTGTTTCGTTCTGGTTTTATATAAGTTGACGTTAATATTATTAGTAAGATGCCTCCCAAAAGTACCGTTTGGAAATATTTTTACAAAACCTATGACAAATTGGCGAAATGCAATATTTGCCATAAGTCCCTTAAAACTTCTGGCAATACCACGAATTTATCTGGACATTTGAAGGCAAAACATGGCGGTATTTACAACGAGAATTTTGAGTCATCAATCTAGCCCAAAGCAACCAAGTTTTTGTCATTTATGTCTGCCCAATCAGAGAGTAAAATTAAATCACCCCTCCCCCCACGACTAACGGAAATAACATTAATGTTAGAGATTACTAAACCAGTTTTAAAAAATGGATGTTCTAAAACATCAATGTTTAAAAACATCGATGGTTTTTGGGCGATGTTTTATTAGCATCGATGTTTTAATATTGAATATCGATGTTTTGTTATCGATGTCGCATCACTATCTTCTAGGTCTCAATACACCCACACACTTTACTCATCTGCCCGACTCTGTCTAGAGCCAACAACCGCAGACTAAAAAAAAAAAACCACACGCCTTCTCTCGCGTGGGCACAAGCAGTATCTGACCGCCTTCTGCTTTCTGCACGGGGCACTGTCAACAATCTCAAATCCCTTATCGAGCCGGGGTCATTGCCCTCCCCCCTCCCTCCCCCCTGCCTCCTTGAGAAGAGAGTAGCATTTACAAGACAAAAAGGGTGACGCGGCAAACACGACAAGTACAATTTACAAATACAAAAAATAAATAAAAAAAATTATGTATAGTATTATTTTATTCTTTGGCATATGTCTCATTTGAGTGAAATTTTTTTAGTAGATTGCTGTCATTGTTAAAAGGTCATGAAATTTTTCACAAGAATTTGTTAAATTATATTTCACACATAAAATGGCTTTCAAAGTCTCAACACTTAATTGTGATTTTTTCCGGTGTCCACACTTTATTTACCATAGAAAAAACGCGTCCAGTCGCAGCATTAGTTCCTCGTAAGGACAGCGCGTATTCCACAATTTTTAGTGTATTATTGTATGGAACATGGTTTGTTTCAAAATGATGAAATATTTCTAACCATTTGTTCTCTATTGTGATTTTTGCTGATGCCCAAGATTTAACCTTTTCCTTATCAATGTATTTTTTTTTAATAATGATACCTCATTAAAAAGATCATTTTCGGAAATATTACAATTATTTGTTATTATTAAAGCTTAACATTATAATATTTAAAAAAATAATATAAAATTCATATCTTGGCTAAATAGCCACATGGCCGCCGAAAACGTATATTCCCTTTCCGTTCCCTAGCTTGTCGTACATTCTTTCCAAAAATCGGGACTTTTTTAACACGCCGCGGGACGCGGGACAAATTGTTAAAAATCGGGACTGTCCCGCCAAAATCGGGACTGTCCCGCCAAAATCGGGACGTCTGGTCACCTTACTATAGGCACAATGATACTCGGGATGGGGGGACCCCAGAGCCTGACTAAGGCAGGGGCATACGGGGCAGTTGCCCCGGGCCCCCACATCAGAGGGGGCCCCCAAATCGAATAGAAAGTTTAGTATTAAATATTAAGTTCTTCATTACTGAAGCAGTGAAGCAGAGGAGGGGGGGGGGCCCAAAGAAGTTTTTGCCCTGGGCCCTAATTAGGCTAAGTCGGGCCCTGGGGCCCCCCTAATACTGATGTGGACGTAAAATTTCCAAAATTGACACATACACACACACACACCCCAAAAAAAATAATAATCGTGAATCATTGTGAAAGTACCATTTTACCAAGAATTTACTATTATAGAAGCGTAGAAGCCATTATACAATAACGAAAAGCGATACATATTAACTTCATCATTAAAACACCAATACCATGCCACCAGAAAAACTTATTAAGCACTTATATACACTATAACAGTGATTCTCAACCACTGTGCCGCGGCACTTTTGTGTGCCGCCAAATTCTTAAAGTGTGCCGCCAAATTTTAAAAATGTATATAGTAAGAATTATAATGCTTTTTTTATTACGAGTAAAGTTTGTTTAAATTAAAGAAAAGTACACTGAAAAAGAAAACTGTTGTTTTTACAGTTAAATGCCATATTTTTAACTGTTTTTATCCGTTTTAAGTAAACAACTTTTAAACTTATCTTTTTCCTTGTGTGCCGCCAAATTTGGAAATCGTTAAAAGTGTGCCGCGACTAAAAAAAAAGGTTGAGAATCACTGCACTATAACATACATATAATGAACTATACATATAACTATACACATGATGAACCAATCAATCAATCAAATTTGAAAGGATATATAAAAAAATTACTATTAAAAAAGGTAAAAAAAAATTGAATTGGGGATTTTTTTTTCTTTTTTTCCTTTAAAAATTAAAATTTTTTGGGGCCCCCAACATTCGGGGGCCCCTAGGCCCGGGCCTAATGGAAAATCAGGGCCTGGACTGCATTGATGGAAAACATGTGCGTGCGTATAGTCGCTCCTCATGACATGGGGTCGTAGTTTTAAAACTACAAGGGTTGATGGTTATCGTTGATGCGAACTATGAATTTATCATGGGCTAATGATCTGAACGTCCCTGGTTCGATGCTCGTCTTTGCAAATCCACCACAGTGTTCACAAATGGTGGCCGGGGCACGTAAAATAGGGTGTGGCTGCAATGTCCTCCAAGTTCTCAAATTTACCTCTGGAGGTGCGGGGTCAAGTGTTCCGGTCTCGTCACTTGACTCGGTTCAAAGTTACGGGACCGGTCTTTTAGCCAAGTCGGACTGCGACCCCTATGATGCTAATTCAAAACAGGAGCCGCACCTTCATCGCCCATAGCCTTCGGGACTTGATCTGATGTTGCTGTCGGTCAAGTGGCATAAGCAACAACAACACAGTCTTTTATCGAAAACATATGAGCAACGACTTTAATTTACCCACGAACAATAAAACCACATGGTCTTGTGGTACAGCGCGCTGGTTTTCGGTGCTGAGGGTGCTCAGATCGAAACCTGGCGAAGCGCCAGTAAAACGCCTCCATTTGTGTCGTCCCTTTATAGGGGGCAATGCTGGTCTGCCTATATGGCGCCCCCATAATAAAATGACCAGCAAAACTGCGGTGAATGTCTTCACGACAAGTGCCTCGGCATTGAAAAAAAAAAAAAAACTTTAAATGGCTTTTCTAAAAAATGTTATTTTCAAACTTGTGCGCACTATTTCTTCAAAACTAATGGTCACAAATTGCTAAAATTTTGTATACATGTATATCTAGTTTGTTAATACAATTTCCATCTAAATTTAGGTAAGTACATATTACTAATTTTTTACATCAATTTTTGGTGAAAAAATTTTATGATATTTCTTGTACATTACAATACTTTTTATATGAAATATGGTGATTATTTTAGGTGTAGATTAAAGTATAACCTATGGATAGAATACATACAAATAATTTAATATATATATATATATATATATATATATATATATATATATATATATATATATATATATATATATATATATATATATCTTATAGTTTTTAAAAAAATCTGCACGCAATGCATTCATTATTCATAAAACATTTTTTTTTTTTACATAAAATGATTTCTAATAATCTCCCAACAATTCTGCTTTTGTTTTCTAATAGATAAAGCCTTGTACAATGCACTCTAAAAAATTGGTTTAAATTAATTGCAAATTAACTGTTTGACAACACATTAAGCTTGGTAGTAAAATCAGTGCATTTTTGCGAGTGCAAAAGTGATCTCCCCTCTTTTAAACAAATACTACAAAAATTACAAAAAATTAAAATATTACAAAAATTTGAAATAAATGACATTTTGTAATAAAATTTTATTTTTGTTTATTTACTTATTTATTTGAAAAAATGTTTCTTCATAAAAGTGCCTGACTAACCATGATAAATAACTGTATTAAAAATAATTATTATTGTGAATATTACTTACGTTTTCTGTGGCAATAGTCTCCTGGTTTTCTCCTGAGATTACACATTCTACGGGAACAGAAGAAGAATCGTCTATCAAGTCTTCATCCATGTCTTCAACTTTACTTGGTTGCCTTGTAGTTTCCTCGTTTTTCGTAAATAGAAGGTGCTCATAGTACCACAACTTGGGCTTACGTAACTCATCCGTATCTGCCCCGCTCTTAGAAAACTCCGCTCTTTTTTTTCATTTCTTTGCGGAATGATCCTCTCATGGTGTGCACCTTTTTTTTAACCCAAGAAATATCCGAACTTGGATTGATTTTTCGGCAAAACTTCGCTAAATTTCCCCATGCCTCTTTCCGTAAACCATTATTGGAATAATCTTCTGATTTAACCTTCCACAGGCACGGTAGGTTTCTATACCGTTCAATGAACTGCATTAAAAAGTCGGGCGTAAAAAATAATTTTTCAGCTTCCATTTTGTTCGAGAACAAGTGGTAAACTGGTACAAACTAAACCCCGCTAACCTTCATGCGTCTAGCATCTAGCGTCCGGACCTCACTGGCACAGAGTTTTCCCGCCTTTGTGAAGACGCCACTCGTAGACGCCAGGAATTCGGTCTGGACTACGTCTGGCATCTGGAATCTCACCCCAACGTGAGTGGCCGGCTTAGAGGCGCCAGCTAGAGAGGATGACGTCGCAAAAAGCGTCTACAGAGAGCATGAAGTTCATGACAGAGAGCAATCTAATTCCAGCATCAATTTCGTTTTGCTCCTGCTGCCATCTGTTGACTTACATAGGAATCTTTTTATTATAAGTTTTTTTTCTGCTTCTACGTAATTTAGTATGTTTTAAAATCTGAATTACGTATATAACACAGGATTTAAAGAGATTTTAACAAAATAAATAAATCAATAAATTGATATAAGTATATTACTGAATTTCAAATTTACTTTCTTTAAATATTCACAATAATTTTAATTTTTAAAATTTTAATTTGTTAATTAGAAAATAGATGTATTTAATAAGCTTAAATTAAAAAATTAAGTTGCATAAATTAAAAAATCGAGGATGACGTCGCAAATCTTCATTCCCGTTGTTGATGTGCGAGAAATTTTGCTCTCGAAATTTTTCTAGCAAACACATTTTTTTTTCTGCACATGAGGGGGGACGTTTAAATAAAAAGCGAAGTTTTTAATTTTTTCCCCCGTTGCTAGTTTGTCACATGTCATAAAATGATCGATGTTTATAAATACAAATTTAAAACTGTTAGCCCTTGTGCTGCATTTCAAGATGCATTTTCAAATGCGGAAAACAGTCTTAAATAACACGCATTTGCCAATCAGTTGTAAAGAAAAGAAAATATCTTCCCCAGCGTGACTCGATTATCAGACGTTTGTTTAGAGGACAATAACGTTTATTAACATTAACAAAAACAGTCATGAAAACAGTAGAAGAAGAAGAAGAAAAAGAAAAAAAAAACCCATCATGTAGTATACATTTAGAACACGTACTAGTGTTCGGGGGTTTAGCGGCTTAGCTACTATTGAGCAAGGTTGCGCAATGCACTATGGCCCAGAGCAAGTAAAGGGCCCGGAATTTTTTTCTTCTTTTCCTTTTCATGTTGGAACTTGTTTTTCAAAATGATAAGTCGCTCTAAGAAATATAAAATTCAAACTTCGGCTTTTCTTTTGGGCTGAATGTTTTTCCCGATTACTTTATCATTTAATATGGCAGCCACACACATCTGCACTGCACAGTATTCAGGGGGAAAACGAGTGATTTATGGGGTGCGCTCTGCAGAGCTGCTCTGCAGCGATCCTCCCATCAGTCGGTTTTTCACAGATCATCAAAGAGATTCGAGGGACCTCGGTGGGAGGACCGTGACTAATCGACCCCCAAATGTGTCAACAGGTGTCGGGGGGCTGCGTACTGTAGAATTGTCTAGATGTGTGTGACTGCAGCATAAGAATGAAGGGGTGGGGTGAAACTACAAAAGAACTCGTCCTCAGAAAACTTTTACCAACGGGGAGACCCTCAAAAGTACGACAATGCAATAACCATCAGCACTGCAACCCGAAAAAAAAAAGAAAGAAAGAAAGATCAGGTTTATTCTCTCTAATAAGGCGTTCACATTCATGTGCTCTGCGGGGGAAGCCAGTGATTTATGGGCACTGCGTTCTGCTCCGATCCTGCAGTCGAGCGGTCCTGGGACAGAGCATCAAAGGCGGGGCGAGGGAGTCGTCACTTCTTCTCTGAAAAGGCCACACGCGCGTGCTATGGGGGCATCCATTAATTACGTGAGGCGATTTTGGCGATTTTTCGACCCCCTCCCCCCCCCTGTTGAGATATCGTGAGATTTAGCTCGATCTCCTCCACCCTCCTAATTTCACGTGAGATTTTTCAAAATGCGTATTTTTAGCGAAAATACGTTAATCTGTGCTTGATTGCGTTGGATTTATTTAAAAAAAAACATAATTTGCTTAATTATTTTTATTTGAGACTAGTTAAGACTAGTATTTAGGACTACTAAGAACGTAGTCTAGAATCACAGTGAGAAAATCGAACAATAAAATACTTAAATAAGAACTACTAAAATTCGTAAAAGAATATTCATTCTAATTCAGTCCACGGGGACTCATGTGTGGTCTCAAGAGTGACTACTGGAACTATTTATTGTGTAGGATTTAGCCATATTTTAGTGTAGAAACATGTTTTACTTAATATAACCCAGTTTTCTCGCTATTTTACACTGTTTCTTGCGGAAAAAAAAATTGCGTGATATTTGCTAAGACCCCCCCCTCTCCCCCACGTGAGACTAGGTGAGATTCGGCTCGACTCCCCCCCCCCCTAAAAGCCTCACGGAATTAATGGACGCCCCCTATCAGCTACCCTTTTTTATTTTGTGAAGACTGCGAACACCCCCTGTGGGCACCGGACACAGGGGATGTTATGACCCGAGGTGACACTTGAAAACTACTGTAACAGTACTAAGTACAGTAAGAGTACGGTAACAGTACTCCCCAGTGGCGCACCCAGGATTTTTTCTTGGGGGGGGCCGAGATGAATGGATAAAAATATTTATAATGCATTAGGGGGGGCCGAGATGAACGAATAAAAATATTTATAATGCAAAATCTATATTTCTACTTCTTTAGGGGGGGGGCAGGGCCCCCTGGGCCCCCCCCCTGGGTGCGCCACTGGTACTCCCCCACCCCGTCGTGTCTTTATTTTTTTCCCCGTCGTTTAGGCCCAGATGAACATTTCAATAGCTTCGAACTGTCGACGGACTAAAGCAATCGTGAATCGTAAAAGCAATCGTGATCATGCCGCATTTACGCAGAGAGGCAGTTAAAGTATAGCTCAAAGATTGGTGAGTGTAAAAACGTTAATATACAGTGGCTCCCAAAAGTTTCGTACACTTACGATTTTCAATGAAATAGGGGTCTATCCATTAATTAAAATGAATATTTCAGAATGGGTATTTAATAATAAGATCTATAATCTATCCTTAACAAAACTGCATGAAATATTTTTAAAACTTTATTTTTAAGAAACCAATAATCAAAGACTAACAAAAACCGTATCTCACAAAAGTCATCGTACACTTGTAAAAAATCTCTACATATTCGAGTACGAAAACTCAACATTCACACGAAAAGCGAAGTAAAAACAGTTATGATGGAAGAATGGATGAACATTGATGCAGAAATTACAAAAGAACTAGTGCAATCTATTCCCAGACGTTGAAAAGCTGTTGTGGATGCTAAAGGATATCCTACTAAATATTAATTTAACGAAATATTAGAATATTTACTAATATGTAGAGAATTTTTACAAGAGTACGATGACTTTTGTGAGATAAAGTTTTTGTTACTTTTTGATTATTGGTTTCTTAAAAATAAAGTTTTACTATGTTTTTAAAATATTTCATGTAGTTTTGTTAAGAATAGATTATAGATCTTATCAAATACCCATTCTGAAATATTCATTTTAATTAATGGATAGACCCCTATTTCATTGAAAATCGTAAGTGTACGAACACTTTTGGGAGCCACTGTATATTTATTTTAGCAGTTTAAAATCGTGGATAAAAATGCTAGTGCGAATATTTTATTTCTGCAATTGCTAACAGTTATTCTAGTTACTATAAACTGAAAAATTTTCAGCTCGTACTCAATTTTTCTTCTTTAATTTTTTATTTTTTCTGTCGTTACCATAGAGACAAGTAATTCCCAAATGAACAATGAGAAATTAAAAGTTACAAGGTGATAGAGTATTATCTGTTGAAAAGTTGCAATTTTATTTCATCCATTAATGATAGGAAGGTAGGTAATTTTTAAAGAAATCCCTGTTCAGAAAGCTGCAGGGGAATTTTTAGGTGGGATTCTTTTTTTATATCAATGGAAATGAACTGATTTAATAACATGTTTATTTTCAACATGAATGCATTATACAGAGGCTGTTCACACATTTTTTACAGATAATCATTTTGCATCCTTGATATATGATTCCAATTTCAGTAGATGCAAAAAAAAAAGGAAATTGTAAACAAAGTGTATATAATGATGATTGTAAGGAGTATAATTTTGAGTTTCATGATGTTGATACCGAAAAGATACAATTAAATAAACATCGAGTGCGGGATTGGAATTTCTAGTGCCTGGAGAAGATTCAGCGGCACTTGCATTAAGGGCGAATATTAAATATGAATTAAATTACTCCTATGTTCTGAGAGACTTTGGAATACGCGTTGGGTTAATATTGGGAGCAGGCCATTTTCGTTACTTACACACACACACACATATATACAGTGAAACTTCTCCAGCCGGCCACCCCTCTAAACGGCCATATTTTGTTCATAACCGAATAAAGGGAAGAAACCTCTTTCCCACGGCCATTTTTTGGGAGGAACCATTACTGGCAGTCGTAGAGAAGTTTTACCGTATGTATGTGTGTGTGCATGTATGTGATGAGAGAGTTAAGCTTATCATATCATAGATTAAATTTGAATTTATGAGCAAGTATACGAATATTGCCCATTGTAGATATTCATGTCGGATGATATGTAATACATAAACATTGACATAAACGAATATTTAGAGAGCTTTCGAAAATGCATTGAAAATATTTAGTGACTTCTGAATTTATAGTTGGAAATGGACAGCGGAGTCAAATAAGTCGATTTAATAGCGTTTGAAAATACCAACTTACCGGACTGTACCAACTTACCGGACCAACTTACCGGACTCAAAATTAAGCAGATTAAGTATTTAGAACTATTTTAAAATAAAATAGAAGCAAATTAGTGCATGTGTGGTGATGGTGGTTTCCACAGAAAGTACATTATCTTTAATCATTCTAGTATTATCTTGAATGTTTCACCGTCAGCTATCCTAAATAGATTCGATAAGGATAAATAGATTGTAAAAATGATTTATTTCACTATTAAATTTTCTTATTAATCATTGCTAGACAAATAGAATCTGATCTTTCTGTCATGTTTGTTGTTACAGTGCAATTAAGAAAATACAGGAGAGAAGAAAACAGTATATATATATATATATATATATATATATATATATATGTTTGTTCAGATGTGGGTGATACAAAAAAAAAATATTTAAAAAAAATATCCGAAACAAATAAATGCAGTCATTTTTTTTTTCTAAAAATGACCTCGCGTTCATTCGGTTAGATTTTTAAAATCTAGTAAGTAAAATATTTCTAGTGGTTCTTCTAAAAATATTTTTTCTCATTCTTTGTAATGTTTAAATCAATATGATGGCTAGCTCAAGACCTCATTAAGATCTTATATTTTTGGATTTAATTAAAAAAAAAACTCGTGAATGAGAATCAAAAATGTAAGCCCCATTAATGGAAGGCAGGTATTGTGGCACACTCCTCTATAACATCGAAACCTAAAATAATTCCACACCCTCTCTTAAAAGGAAAAAATCATATCACATCGTACTATCGCGTTAGAAAAACTCTATTCCACGAATTCCTAGGTACAGCAGCTGATTCAGTTTTACGGATTCATCAAGACACTGACTACAAAGCATTGACAATCGGCAGAAAACCGTTGGGTTACAGTGATTTATTACATCCGCCTGAGTTTTTCTCATACTGAAAAGCTATCAACTAGCCTTTCACCATCCCCGCTCCGATGTTATTTGGATAAGAAAATGACCTGCGGTAACAAACCCCCTCCTTTATTTCCCTATTCGCGGTGAAAACTAAATCACGTGGGCCATAAACTATCACGTGGGATCAAGAACTGCAAACATAAGGTTGCACTTGTATGGATTATTTAGTTTCGATTCTGATTGGCGAGTTTTGTTTGTCTTGGCTTTCTCTACGAAACCTTAACTCGCGTTTTTGTTCTACGTTATTGATTGCTTCTGAGAACAACAACTGATTTTAATGTAACTTCCCATATTTTTACGGTGAAATGAAATAAAATAAAATGCAGGAGAAAAAAACAGACTTGACTGCTGATAATTTTTAATTCCGAATGTTACTATAAGAGTGATAAAAGGCCAAATCTGTATAGCTGCCCTAACTCTTTGTAAGAGCGAAATTTGACTTTCGACAAATGGGCGACTGAAGTAAAATTTAGTTTGTTGAATTTGCCACTTACTAGTAGTTCTGTTTGCACGTGGGTTGTAAGTAATAGATATTCATATCATTTTGACATTATCTCTTTTATTAAATGTTATGGCAGAGAATCAATAATTTGATCAATAATAATTGATCAATGAAAAAAAAATGAAGTGTAAAATAATTGCTTGTAAAGTTTGTTGACAAATGTAAAACATTTTAGAAAAGATATAAGCCTATTGAGTATTGTTTTTATTTTGTAAGAAATTGTTTGAAATACTCTCTAAACTTTAATTAAAAATTGAATTATTGTGTTATCCGTATAAAGCACAGTGTTCATCTGTAAATTGATTTAATTAAATTATACAAAACAATATTTTTTCTTATAATTCATATATTTAAGTATAAAATACTTTACAATTTTTCTTATGATTTATTCTACTTTAAATTATATCAGCAATAATTTGCGTGTGTCATGCGTAAAATGTCTTTTAATATACTAAAACAATATGTTAAAAGGTATATTTTAAAAAACTCTTAAGAATCTTAGATCTATATACTACGTATATAAATCCAACTGAGTTCATTGTCTAAGCTGAGTGGAAATAGTGTTGATAATTTTCAAAACTAAGACTTTTGTTCCTTTTTAAAAATGTTCATGGTGTTATATATATATATATATATATATTAAAGATTGAATTATTATAATTTTAGTAATTTCATCCCTGTATTTCAAAAGGTCCTTTTTTCAAAGTAATTTTAAAGAAAAGTTGGTAATAATTGTCTTACTTCAATTTTAGATGTATATGTAACTTACCTTTTAGGAACTCTAAAATTCTTAACAAATAAGTATAATAATTTTTTTTTGTTTTTCAGTTGTTTGACACAATTTGTTTCTGCAATGATGCAGTTATTCATATTTACCTGATATACTTTTTATTCCTTTGATACATGCAGGAAGATGCATTCTGCAAGATTATTTCATTGGAGTAAAGTTGAGGTTTAACTTTCTACTTCTAAACACTTTATACATGTTTATTTTTTTAAAAATGAAAGTGTATTCATGCATTTTATGTCACCAAAAGTAATCAGAATTTGTTAATATATTTTAATTGTTTAATTATTAGATTTATCTATTATATTTTAATATTTGTAAAAAATATTAAAATATAATTACAAAATTCTAAAGTGTGGTTTAAGTGGTATTCATTTATCTTGCTAGAAAATCTATAAACCCAAGATCTGCAGGGATAATTTTAACTTCCCCCTCCCCCCATCACACTGGTTAGTCTACTGCTTTATATTTAACCTTGTGTAATCATTTTCATTTATAATTAAAGTTAATAAGCTTTATTAAAACATAACTTAACAATAAAATTTTTCAATAAATATTTGTCATTTGAAGAAACTGCTTGTAATTTGACAAGGAATTGAAAGATTGTGTAACTTTGGTTTTTAATTATTATGCAAAGAAAAATAAATTTCATTTTTCTAAACTAGAACTAAAGTTTTATAATAATTCTATAGTATGAGAATCCTAATGCTTTCAGGGTATAAAGGAGGAGGGGAAAATAAGGACACATACTTTAATGTTTTACTGTTTAAAGACAGAACATAGTCTTCCTTTCCTGAAGCACATGAAGATTATATGTTCAGTTTAATAAACATAATAATTAATATACTTTCTTTTTTTAACATGTTAAATATACCCCTAAAATTAAGTTTAAGTAAAATTTATTTCAGAAATATACTTTCCTTAAGGTTTAAGAATTTTCAGCCTTATATACAGATTTGTTATATGGCTGTTATGAAACAGGTGTATAAAAATAATTGCAGAGATTATACTCCTTGTGCTATGTATATGTGTAAGAATTTAATCAGGGTTTTTCGTAGACAATAAAACAGGGAGTTTTGATTTTGATTGTTTAAATAAAACAATATCTGAACATCTCTAAGAGTTTGTATGAACTGATCTTTGTTTCTGTTAGCCAATGAATACATTTCTTTTTAAAAAACATTTTTCAGAATTTTGTGCTATTCATGTAATTGTACTTACTGTACTTGATGTACTTGTTGTACCTCTAATTTTTTTCTAAACTATATATCTTGAAATGGGTGTGATTGTTCATTTCAAATACTAATGATCACTTTGAAATCATCTGATAGTAGATACTTATAGACATTAAGCATATTATACATGACTGTTCCTTTTTCATATTTACTGCCAAATGTACAGAATTTGTGATAATTTATTGTACAGAAAAATCTGTTAAATTAAATATCTGATTATTCTACAGTGTATTGTTTCTTTTATTTATATTCAGTCTGAAACAGGTTGACTCAGACTTTTTCGTTAGATTTTATTTTAATTTGTTATTTTGTAAACAGTTTTTATTATGTGATATGGATTACAGTGTTTATTGTATGAGATAATTTTATTTAAAACAAGAATTTATCATTCTCTCTTTACTGATGCTATTCTAGGCATTTTTAGGCAGAATGATCTTAATATGAATTTATTTCAATGTAGGCCAATAATATTCTTTTTTTTCTATCTGTAAAGTGCTTACATTTTTAATTAGTATTAGATTTTATTTATCTATTGAATGTTTCATATTTTGTATTGTTAGCTTTTGTTGTAAAAAAATAAGGTGCAAGTACCCATTTTACTAAATCAAATTTTATAGGAAGTTATCTGAATATTGTGATTTATTTAAGACCCCCCCCCCCCCCCCCCAAAAAAAAAAAAAAAAAAAAAAAAAACAAACATGCCACCTTGTCCAAGGCATGTTTTAGGCCTTGGTGTCAAGTCCACTTTTACCATCCTGATGACATATATATATATATATATATATATATATATATATATATATATATATATATATATGAAAGATTAAATTTACTTAATACATTTTAACAAATGATACTTATGAGGTAAAAGCAGACCTTGTACAACATATAAGTTGACTAATTCTAATAGAGGCTAATATTAAAAAGTTAATTTTCAGCTTACATTTTAAAAATAATTAACAGCATGTTTGTTAAAATGTTCAAGCAGTTTCAAATGGTTAAACAAACATCATTCAGTATAAGTTCAAAATATATAATGTAATTGTTAAATTATATTATTTTTTTGAACTAGTGCTGAATTTTTTATTTATTTATTTATTTTTTATAACTCTATATACTGTTAGGATCCAACTTCTCAGCATTTTTCTTGACCATTAACTATTTTAAAACTGCTTGGACATTTTAACAAACATGCAGCTAATTACTATTTTTTAAATGTAAGCTGAAATTTAACTTTTTAGTATTAGCCTCTATTAGGATTTGTCAACTTGTTGTACAGAATCTCTTTTTACCTGATGAGTAACATTTGTTAAAATGTATTACGTAAATTTAATTTTTCATGTATTTCTATGTATGATATATATTATATATCTATGTCCTCTGAAAGGATGGTTCAAGTTCTTAATTTTTTTTGTACTTTAAGAACTTTTATAGATTAGTCTTTTACTGGGCCCAGGGGTGCTTGGTTGAAGTCCTGACAAGTGCCACTGAAGGCTCTCATGCCAAGGGCACATTAAATCTGTAAGCCTCAAAGTACCCCTGTGAGATTTGTAGGGGTGAAACGAGGGTATAAGCCCCTCAGATGTCACCCCTGGGTGGGGCTTAAACTAAATGGAGGTAATACCAGGAGGTGATGTTGGCTCACCTGTATGGTGTTCCCATTACAAAGCAACCGACTATTTTGTGATGTAGAATGGGTAAATATCTCTAGACAAAAGTGCCTGTCACATTGGGGAAAAAGAAAAAGATTAGTCTATACTTCTGCATACTTTTTGAGCAGTTAATAAATCCCACATAAATAAAGATTGTGAGGAGAAAAAAAAACTTGCCTTATAATATGCAAGAAGGAATGTTAATAAAAAATGTGATTTGTTTTACTGTATGTTAATTTCAAGTTAAATTTTTCTTTTTCCAAAGGACTATGTTTTCTGAAAATTAAACCTAAGACCCAGTAGTAATCATAATGGAATATTATGAGTAATTGAAGTGAAATGTCTTTGTCCTTATATAAATAGTTTCTGACATTTGCTCTTTCATCAGGTTATATAGTGTTGAGTCCTTTATGTTAATAGTTCACTTTAAGCTGGAACTCAGATTGCTGGAGGGGAAAAGCAGATTGGCTTGTTTTTAAGTACAAGCAACTTAATCCATGATGTTGCTTACACAATGTATTGATGTTGCACAATTTATTATGTTGTATTATGCAAAGTAGTGCTTCAGTCAAGCTGTGGCCTGGAGAGGTTTCTTGTGAGAATTTTGATGGGAGGTCAATACTTAGGAGTCCTTTGTAATTAATCCCTGGCTGCAAGTGTAACTTTGTATGTCATTACCATGTGAATGTTATTTTTTTTATCTATTTACATTTTATCTTTCTTTTAGAAATAAGAAGTCCCAAACTAGAACCCATAGCTTAAGTTCTGCCTCAAAGTATAACTGATATGAAAACAGAGCACTTGTTTTCAGTCATCCATTGTAACATAGGAGTATTTACTTTTTTTTTCATAGGGTTATGTGAAAGAATTCAGACTCATCTCATAATTTTATGTACATATTTTAATAATTTTTTAAGAACTTTGTTTCATTAATAGGTTGAACTTGATTTAAGTAAGTAACACACAACACACACCACTCCATAAAATGTTTTTTATTCTTCATATGATAAATAAACTTGCAAAAGTTTTTGTACTTTTCATATATTTTACAGAAATACTAATACTACTATATAACTTATTTGAAATTTGATTGTGTGTTATAAAACCACCTAAATCATAGCTCAGTAGAATTTATCTTGAGACTTAAAATGGTTTGTAAGGTTGAAGTAAGCAGTTTAACACTAGCATTTTTTATATTTTCAAATATTTCAGACCAAGTTAAATATTCCAGACCAAAGTAATTTTTAAAAAATCTGTTGTGATTCAGAGTTGTATTCATATATGCATGAAAAATACGGATTTTCAACATTCTTTTTAAAAATATTTTTTAATATCTTTTTTATAAAAATTGGTAATCTCATAAATAAGTATTAAGTTTGATGAATGAACATTTTTCCCATTGTAATTCTAAATTAAAATTTCAATAATTACTCATGTTCCTATTTATTATATTTTTCCTATATCTACATATACTGCCTAAAATTATTCATGAATTGCATAAATTATATTCATGATAAAGATATATCAATTATTTGATACTCCTTTGTTATCAAATTTTTATGTTGCTGAATAGCTTATATCAAGAAAATCAGTTTTATGTTTTAACTTCTGATGAGTTTTCCATTTTTATTTTTTCTCATTTCATTGTTTTCCTTGTTATATTATAGATATTTGACTTCCTTGTTGTCAGGGCCGTTCCAACCTGGGAATGGCAGGGGTGCAGGGCACATGGGCGGCATGTCAGCCGCCCGGTTGAAAAAAATTTAAAACTAATTTATTAGTAAAATAATCAATATAAAAATATTATGCAACGTAACTACTTAGAGTTAAAAATGCATTTTACAAGTATAACTGGAAACCATATTGGTTATAAAAACGCTGGTCCACGTCGCAACCAGGGGGAAATAAATTGTTCGTTTTTGTTTTAACACGTTTTAACCCATCATCCCACCAAATCGCGCCGCATCGCGTCGGTGCGGGTGGTTTTTATCAGGTTGCAGGAAAATACTTGTTTATGCCCTGAGCCTATATAAATACAAGGACCGGGATAATTTGCACTATATTAATTTTGAACGTGTCCATCTCAACAACTGAAAAACAAAGCTTTTTGTCTCGAATTTTTGTGCTCGATTTTGTGATTGCTGACTAATAAAAATATTTTAGATGTAAGTAAACTTGATATTCTTTCTTTTGCGCGGTTAGCGGTTCGAAATTGAAATAATACATTTATAGTTTGATATTTGTTTTGGAAAAAAAAAAAAAAAAAGCTAAAATTCATTACTTAATTCTATTTAAAATTTTTTTTTATTTTGCAAATGTTAAACATATACTACAGGAACAAGTGTAAACTTGGATTTTTGAACTGCATCACGTTTATTTCTTTAACAAGTGCGTGGAATATGGCAAATTTTTCAGAAATCAAGAAAATACGATTTTTTTGTCTATTAAAGTAAACGTAGGGGGAATTGTATTTAAAATATGAACAAAATTAAAATAAAATCGATTTGGAACGTTTGTTTGCAAAAGTCAGTCTTTATCGAGAAACAGCTTTACTTACATTGCACCTTTTTTATAAGTTCTTTATTTGACTACGAATGTAAAGATGAGGCTCCAAAATCCAGAAGACCAATTCAAAATTAATTTTTACTTTGTAATATTGGACACTGCATTATCAAAAATAGAAGAAAGGTTCGAAGAAATAAAACAACATCACACAGTTTTCAGTTTTCTCAACGACCTAAATAATTTCCTTGGAACAGATAAATCAAATAGGTCTACAAAATGTAAATCTGTTGAAAGTATGTGACATAATCCATTTAAAAATGAAAAAGATATAGCTGAAGATTTATGCGATGAAATTGACAACGTTGCACCCTATATTTCCCCTGAAATGAACCCGTTAAATGTGATTCAATACCTATTTACAAATAACCTCATTTATCTGTTTCCAAATTTAATGATTGCCATACGAATTTTTTTAAACATTACCCGTGACTGTGGCTAGCGGGGAAAGAAGCTTTTCAAAACTTAAAATAATAAAAAATTGTTTGAGATCAACAATGGGACAAGAAAGGCTTTCAGACTTATCTATTATTAGTATCGAAAAGGACATTTCGGAAGATATAGATGTATCAGATATTATAACAGAATTTGCATTAAAAAAGGCAAGAAAAGCAAAGATTATTTAAGCTTTTTGACTGGCTTATTAAGTATATGTATTAATAGATATGTGTTGTATGTATTTAATATAACATATTCATTTGGTTATTATATCAATACATTAATAATTATTATTATGTTAGGTTGTAAATTAAAAAATAAACTGAATTTATAATATTTTCTGTAATTCGTTGTTTCATTTAAGGTTAAAAATTTCAGAGAAATTTCAATTAATCCATATGGTATGAGGGGGGGGGGGGCAAAATTATTCTCGCACACGGGCGGCAGATACCCTAGGAATAGCCCTGCTTGTTGTGTGTCTTTCTGTATTTGAGAAGAAAAAAATTGAGAGCAATTAATGGTAGAATGAATAAAACTAAAACAGACAGTAATGACTAAAGTAAAAATCAACGGGATAGTGTTTAGGGTCCAAAGAACATGACTATAAATGACATGAAGTAAGTTAGCTATACATTTGCTTTGCAAGAATGTTTTCACTTGTTATCATAGTTATCAGTTTGGGATGTAAATGTAAAATAAAGGCTAATTGTTTAGGTAATTTTTTAACCCATAGTTTGGTTTATTTTGTATTTCAATGTGTGCATAAAATTTTGTTTTAGTTCCATAGTGACAATCTTCTCATTTTGAGATTTCACAGCATCTATCTATCTGGTGGTGGCTTACTGCGTTGCGGTTAAGTCTAACAGGGCTTTATTTTATTTTTATTGTCTTATTTTTTTCTTAAAGTTCTCATGATAGCATACTTGTTTATGAGTGCACTTTAAATGAATTATTAAAAAATTAAATTAATTTAATTTAAAACTCATCATTAAGGCAGTTTAACCCTGTCATTGCTGTAATCTTAACCTTTTATATTTTGTCCTCAGAAGGTTTGATGCAACAAATTATGTGTAATACACATTAAAATGTTACATGTTTTAAAATGTAGTGAATTAATAAAACAATCCAATAAACATGGTGAAATGGGAAAAATATTAGGTTGCTATTTTGGGTTAGTTAGAAGATGTTCATGGAACATATGTATTTCTTTTATGTAAGTCTATTTGATTATAAAATAATTCCCATGTTTTTCACCCATCATGTATTATTAGTAGTGAGTAAAATTTGAAAACCTATGACTCTATATAGGGGTTCAACTCATCCAGCGAACTAAAAATTGAAAAATAATAAGGGCCAATGGTAGTTTTTATCTAAACCCCCAGGAAACACAAATTCTGCCCTCAGAAATAAGAATATATCTATACCTTGGAACAAAAAGGACCAATGTCCAAAACTTTGAAATTTGAGTGACAAATGAAAAAGAAATCAAAATAAATATAATACTAGAATGTAGGCAAAAACTATGACTAAAATTGAAAAATAATACTTGGAAAAATATTTATTCACAAACTGTAAGTAAGATTTGTAAACTGAAACTGATGTTCTCTGACATTTGGTTAAAATGGACATTGGCCCTTTTTGTTCCAAGGTATAGATATATACATATGTATATTTTATGAGATGAGCTAACTAACCCATAATAGAATATTTTAGTTAGCTTATGTTGGATTTAGTCCTAATGGCCTAAAATTTAACTTTCATGTAATCTGCTAAACATTTGTTATTGCCCTTTGTGTGTGACCTGAGTCTTATAATTTTAATTTCTTAAAAACAACAATTTTTCTGAGCATGATTTTCATTGGGTTTTAAATTTGCTTATATATAATTCAGCTGTATATAAAACTTTATTTTGAAAGTTTTTTCCATTTCCATTAATATCTGTTGTAAGATTTGTTAATTATTCGAATCATACTATTATTTCAGTTTATAAATATGGCAGTGAATCAGTTGAACTTCCAGATCTTCATTCCCTATGTTTTTCTATGGAATTTTTCTGTTGGTATTCTTCTGAGTATACATGAACAAGTGCGCACTTTTAATTCTGTTTTTGGCATCCAAAAGTAGATCTTTAAATGTAGTGCGGCAATTTTTCAAATTTCCTCCCCTTTTTTTTAAAGGAAAAATTAGCTTTTTCAAAAAATTATTTTAGTATTATTGTAATAAGCACAATAGTTTACTGTCCTGTAAAACATTAAAAATTTGAAAATTGAAAAAAACAGTACACTTTTTTTATTCTTAAGCTTTCATATCTAAAGCCATGCATTTAGTAGGATTTTATCGAATGAATGAATAGCACATTTTCAGTGTAGAATTGCATCAATTTTGCTGACTTGTGATGAAAGCTACAACTATAGGTAATGAGATCTTTTATTTAAAGCTACGTCTAAACATTTCCAGAATACTTTTTTCATTTTATTATTGTTAACATTAAACTCATTGCATGAGAAAACTGTAACTTGACTCTTTAATTTTTTTTGATTTATAGAAGTATATGTATAATTTCAAACACACAATGACAAGTGTCCTAATCTGAGGCATTTTGTGTATGTCACATTCACATACACAAAATTCTCCTATCATTGTAATACAGTCGAATCCTGTTATAATGAACTTCAAGGGAACAAAGGTTTTGTTCGCTTTATCCGGTGGTTCGCTATATCCGAAATGTTAAGAAAAATGCTAGAGTTCACAAAATGTATAACTCCTTAGTTGCAATGTGTGTTCAATAATGATGTATTAAAAAAATTATAAAATCTATTAAAAATGATAATGAATTAAATCGATTACATTAAACTGACACAATGCTAATTGAATTACGTATAATAGGAAAACAACGAGACCAAAATTTTAGTTCGTTATATACCGGGCTCACTATAACGCGGTTCGACTGTACTACAAATTATTCATTTAAAGTGTTATTTTTATTTTAAATTGACAGTAAAAGGAAAGAAAATTCATGCTTACCAGAATATTGTTTTTAGAATCGGGAGACATTGAGTGTAATAGATATGCAGAAATGTTAATAGAGTTTTACTCTTAAGAATTTCATTTCAATTAAATCATTTCCGTTATAAAAACCAATTTTAAAAATTAATTACATATTCAATTAAGGTTTGGACTTACTTACACATACACACACACATATATATATATATATATATATAATAGCGGCCCGTCCTGACTTTGTCCGGGTTGAACAAAATATTATACCAATAAATTTCCAGTTGATAGCTAATAAATTGTAAATCTTTTTTTACCTTAATAATAACCTAAATAATACCTTAAATTAATTTTATGTTAATTAATAATTAAAATAAATCTTTTTAAAGAAAAAGGCGTGCAGGAGAACGGCTAGGTTCGAACCGCTAGCGTCACAACAGAAGCCCACCGCGATAGCACCACGATAAGGATCGTTGAAATCTTCGGAACAAAAAGTGGTAGAAGACAGTAGCGGAAACAATGTAGATTGTTAGGATTAAGCCCCTGACATTATTTCTACTGATCAGATATACATAATATATAGCCTATGTCCAACTGGAATAATGTACCTTTCAAACAGTGAAAGAATTTTTCAAATAGGTACAGTGATTCTGAAGATTACCCTCCACATACAAAATCGCTCTCTCTTTATATATAAGTATATATATATATATATATATATATATATATATATATAGTGTGTGTGTGTGTGTATGCATTATCTAGATAAGGATTGTTTAATGCATAAGATTACATCATCCCGAACACTTGATCCACATGGCAAGTGTCAAACTGGAGACCGGGCTGTGTAGTAAGAGCCTGTATACTCAGCCGAAGGTTGATTTCCCTTGTTCAGTGATGTTTCTTATGGACCTGGGCGACAGATGGACAGTACAGATCTGCTGACAAATTGGGGCAACCCGGGGCCCTATGTATATTGTTTAAGTTATAAATTTTTTCTAGTTATTTATTTAAAGTTATTAGAGAAGTAAAAAAAGCTAGATAGAAGCAAAGATTATCTTATTGTGATTGTTTTAAAAATTTACATAAGTTGAAGAAAATTACAGTTTTAGAATGTTTTGCATAAATTACAGTGCATGTTAATTTTTATGGATCAGTTTAAGAAATTTTCTATTCATGAATAAAACTTAGCTTTTAAAATAAAATACTCTCAAAACTTAACGACCTGTGTAAAATCTTTAGTTTACTTTACATAGTTATGTAGTTGCTGTTCCATGATATTTGTGTAAATGCTACTGCCTTTCCATTGTTATCTGTTAGTGTATTGTGCTCAAATCATGATTTGAATTTCATAGAATGAGAGGATGTAGAGTCATTTTATAGTTGAATCAAGCAATCAGTTGATATCAAGCAATCAGTTTGTATGAGTAAATTAATCTAAGATACCAATATAGTCCTTAAAAAAATTATTTTAATACATTGATTTATGTTAAATTCTTTGTATGTTTAAATAAGTTTATTACCTTTAATTTTAAAGTACCAGATTAGTAATTGTGGTGGTAACATTCAGTAATACACCAATATTGAGAGGACTAAGATTGTGTGTGCAGTAATGAAATAAAATTATCAAGTGTTGATTTGAAACCACGTGCAGAATTTGAACTATGCATATTAATCAGAGAGTGAGAAAATTTCTCAGACCTAATATAAAACTGCCAATGCTTTAACTTCTTTTGCTTGCTTGTAGTTACCCTATTAATGGTACATAAATGTATTATTTGTATATAATGTTAAAACAAAATTTATTTTTATTTAATGCTGCATTTGTTTTGTGTTTGCTTCAATCAAACAAAATATCTGCATTTTAAAATCTCAGATATGGTATTATAGATTAGTTATTTTTCATATTATAATCAGGGCCAGATTATGGAATAGGCTTTAGTGGCTGCAGTCCGGGGACTTCGGTCAGCTGGGGTGTCTCCAGAAGATAGAGGAAAAGCCAAAATTGAATTCAGGGTAAAACACAAATCTCTAAAGGTTTTTAATATCAATACCCGTGTAGCGAACAACAAATTAATTTCTTCATTCCCTAATATTGAAATTACTTTGTGGGTTTACTTGTGCTCGATCATACGTGATGCGACTAGAGAAAGGAGTTTCTCAAAGATGAATCATTTGAAGAATATATACAGATAGCTAGTGGCATGAGAGAGATTCAACATACTTGTTCTTATGGCAGTTGCAAATGATAGTCTAAAGGACTTACAATTTAGTGATGTTTTAGAGAAATTTGTTTCCCAGAAATTATGCAAAGCAAATGTTTAAAATTTAATTGTTATCTTTGTAAGAATAAATTTAATTTTGTCTTTAACTTCTTTTTTGCCTTTTGAAAATACAGAGTAATGCAAAAGTCTCTTGTCTGTAGCAGTTCGTCTATTCAGTGAGCAGAGAAGTAGCACAATGGGCTGGGTCAACAAATAACAATATCAACAAAAGCAACAACAATAGATGACATAATTGCATTGGATGTAACTATATATCTATAAAAATGAGAAATTATAAAGACCTAGTAGGTATATTAAAATGAACATTTGTCAACGACTTCTGCCCAACCCGATATGACTAAGGTCCTCACAGTATCCTAGCTCCAGGGCCTACGAAGTCTACAATTCCGCCCTGATAATAACAATAACCTTTCGAACCCCATAAATTGAATAATGTCAAACAAATTTTGTAATTTTTTCTACAAAATGTTTTTTTCTCTTTCTTTCAAATGGCTTTTATCTCTCTCATTCATGACATGTCATAATTTTTTGTGTGTCTCTCTGCATATATGTCTGGATGTGCTTCTTTTTAGGTACTTATTTTGATTCATCATTAATTTTGTTTTAAATATAGACATAATATGTCTATTTTTATACATATTATGTATAAAAATTCTGGGAGGACGCTGTCAAACTCTCGATTTTACGACGTTTGTAGATTTTTTATTTTTTTTATTTATGAGTTTTCCAATTAAAATAAATGCAAAATTTAATCTTTGCTGTTTATCCCAAATTTAAATTAAGAACAATGAAAGTAAATTGTTGCATTAAGTGTTCAAAGGAATTCTATGTACTCATATTAATACATTTTAAAAATTTTTTAATATTTTTTTAAAAGGATTTTTCAGTTTAGATATTCAAAATTAAATTTTTTTTTCACTCTTATTTTTCTTTAGCTAGTGAATTGCTTGATTTAGTTTGCTGTTATTTATAACTCCTGTGTTTTTTTAAAGATGTTATTTTAAAATAATAATTCTTTCGAGATTATTTTTTTAAAATTAATTCTTTCTTTTCATTAGGATTTCTTTTAAATTATTATAAAATTGCTTGATTTTGGGGAAGAAAACATACAACCTACGGGTTGGCGTGTACTGCGAAAATCGCCAAGAAATCTGTCGAGGCACTGGACCCATTGTAGCCAAAACATTTTATGCACCATATATATATAAATATATCTAAGATTGTTCTTAAACTTTTATCATTCTAAGTGACTATAACCTGGATCAAAATTTAGTTCTTTTTTCGTGTTTAATTTCAATTTGCAGTTCTACAGGTGAAAAATACCTTCTTGCTTGATTCTTTTTTGGTACAACTTTTGAACGTACGCTAATATTTAAGTACGCGTGAAAATTTAAGATCGGCCAAAAAATAATTATTTAGTTCTATATATCTTTATTTGATCCTCCGGAGAGAGGATGGATGCATCATTTTTTAAAAAACTTTCGTGATCTTTAAAAGTGCAAGAATTAAAAAAATTGAAACAATTAGAGAGAAACTTCAATGGCGTCACAGACCTAAAATAATTTGGCGGATTTCTTTGAATATATGCATCCACGCCTATCACAGATGTATTGAGTTATAAGGGTTAAAATCTACCATTGTTGATTATAATAGTATGTTTAATCTTTATGAAATATTTACTTCTTTAAATATTATCTTTAAACTATTAAGTATGAACAGTTTGAAATTCGTTTCTCGCAAAACATTTCGAAATTCAAATATCGATAACAGTAAATAAATTATGCAAATGTGATTAAAACCTCTGAATCCAGAGACCCCCTAGACTGCTCTTTTATATCTTTGATAGATATACGAATCTTTAAATTCTGTATTTTATTCAGACTTGAGAAAGTTTAAGAAAAGTTCGTCGGCATCTTCTAGTTGAATTATGTTTATAATTAGTACCTTAGTAAAGTAACGCCCATAACATTTCCTTAAATATTACGCAGGGAGGTCTCTCAGGATTTGAGATATGAATGCACAATAATCTTTGACAACAGTTTATAGCGGTTTACAATGTATATATATTTGTTATTGGATTTTATATTTTATTGTTGATGAAATTAAATAACAAAGTAGTACGTTGTAAATCATGCCCCCAAAAAGATGTGTTGAGTGTATTTCATTAGCAATGACCGAATTAGCGTACATCACTCTGAATGAAGAAATATTTAAAAGGTCGAAATCTCTCACGTTTTTGGAAAGGAAATACATAGTGGTAATAATAGCATACATAGTGATAATAAGGGGAAAATTATAGAGTCTAAATAAGATAAAATTTTACGCATCCCCCCCCCCCCCCGCCCAAACACCAGGAATATCTTCGTATTTATATGTGATGGAGAATTTCTTATATATTACTCCAATACTGTAATTTGTTGCGATACATTTCGTTTATCCTGTAGAAATTGAAGAGTATGTTTAATGAATGTGTTTGTGGGCATCAAAGTGTGGAAAGGTAAGTTTGACCAGTCCGTCGCCGAAGTCGTATAATCATATTGTTGAATAGGTGAATAGTTTTAAAATAGAGTTGATTATGTTGCTAAATTTTTAAAAAAGGTATTAATAAGTTTGATTTGCTGAACAAAACTCTCCTCATTTGTTTTCTGTTCAATACTACGACACAGGATTAGCCGTCTCATGGCGACAGACCTTTGCGCCAATGCGCCAATTTTCACAATCTGAAGGTACATATACTTTTTTCTCCCTGTTAGAGAAATTCTCTATGATGTAGGTCTAAAAAAGTTATGAAATTACAGGAGCATAATGTGTGGGTCATAAGTTTTTGTATGTATATGTGTCACAAAATGTTTAAATATCTTTTTCTAAACTAAACAGGATAACCCTTCGACGTTTCCTTTTAACGAGGGTGACATTATAGCGTTTATTGTCGTATTTTTTTACTTCGTGACTTTATTTTCAGACTATGTGGTTTGAACATGCAAACCACATCTGTCACACTGAACATTATTCGCCGAATTTTATTTTCAGTGTCATTTGGTGATGTATAAATAAATTGCAGTCTTGATATTGTTAGTATTTTTTGAACGGCGACGTTTCATAGCGAAACCTATGTTTTCGTTTGACGATCTCGCTGTAAAATCGGATAGTGACTGAAATGTTTCACTACTCAAATCGTATAATGATTTGTGCTGAAACAGAAAAAAATATTAAATTAATTTGCTGTATTTTGATAATTATACATTTCAAAATTTTTATACATGCTAAACGAGTTATTGTAAATACAACTTCTTTATTTCCAGGATGCATTTACATTTTAATTGGAGGATGAAAGTTTCTCGGGAGTTCTTTTGACGGTTTCACTTGTTGTTCTGTGCTGTTGACATATTCGACCGTTTCAGGGATGCGTTTACATTGTGAATGGGGATGAAGTTTTTATGGAGTTCTCTCGACAATTTCTTTTTGTGTTCTTGTGCTACTGACATGTCCAGCCGTTTCAGATTATCATAAGTTGAATTTGACGGATAGGAAGTTTCTTGGGAGTTCTCTGGTAATATCTACTACCAAAATATCGTGAAGTTTCGGTCGATTTGTAGGTTTCTTGTAAAAGTGTTTGGAAACTTGTCTTAACATTTTTGTGAGTAAGTTCCCATAACATTTCAACCGAAATATGTTGAGCTGAGGTGGTTTCTATTCTTTGAATTATGTGGGCCGATCCTGCAAGTAGTGCAATAGCAGGCCGACCCGTGGCGAGGGCGGAATAAATTCCAGACCACAAGCCTCTGTTCAAAAATTAGTTTAATATCATGACGCCCTATGGACGTCGTATCAGATATTAAGCTGATAAGAACAGATACTACACTTTGATCTTAGCCAAAAGGCCGAGAAGCGATAACTAAAATTTTTTGCCCGATTTCCTATAATCAATATATGTAAAATATTGTGCATGGTGGTACAATACTCAGAAATTGACTCTTAACTTCCAACGCATACTTGTTGAACATGGACTTAAACCACTGGCAGACGCATTTTTGCCCCGAAACGTTTTCACATTTCTCTAAATTTAATTAATTTGTTAAATGTAATTAAATGATTATGAATTTATTCGCTAGGCGGCGTTCAGGTGCACAATCGACTTTTCTCTGTAAGACGTTTTTATGTAAGTAGTGGGTTGGGTCATTTCGTTTCGAATGAAGAGAGTTGTCTGAAATTCTTAGAGTAGTGAGTACTTTAAATGAGCGAATGAACATACGGGCATGTTGTAGCAAATGTTTTTTTTTTTTAATTTTGAATAAGCTTTTTTATATTATAAATAGATATTAAAAATCCAGTTTAACGTTTCAAGTGTGGTATTATCATAATATATACATGAAAACGAAAAATGTGAATTTATGTCAAGAGAATCGGAAAAGATATTAAAATATTTGAATAAAAACTTATTTATAAAGCGTTTTCTATTGCCTTCTCTCGGCGTTTTTTAAATCCTGCTTTTATTTCTATTAAGTGTTGAAATCTATTTAGTTGGCTAGTCGAATCTGACTTTCTCATGTCGTTAAAAGACATTTTTTAGATGAGTGCATTTTCAAGTTGAATGCGTTGTCAGTCAAATATTTACCAGTTAAATATTATTCAATTTAATATTCATCATTCGTTACCCAGAATCATCGAGGAATCAAAGCTGTTTTCCTTTAATCTATGACTCAAGGCGTATTCGTAAAAGACATTGAAAACAAGTTTTTAAAGAGGATTCATACAATATTCAAGGCTATAATACTATTCTTTCTTTTTATCACGTATATAGCTGCATGAAAAGTTGCGATCTGCGTATAAACATGAAAGGGTGAGCAAGTGTAGTAGTAGCAACAGCATTAACAAGTCTACAGGAGATAATGAGATTTCTTTTATTATATGTTGGCAAATATCAACATTTTACCTTTGTTAATAATTCCTATTCTTTAAACTTGAAAAGACACTATCCAGCAGGGAAAAGAATTGCAGATAACTTCATAATGCTTTCATTTTCATCTATGAATTATACACTTCTTATTCATAATAATAGTATTCAAATAAATAATACATAAAAAACTGTTCGAGATTTTAAACGTGCACAGTCATACTCGTACACTTTAATGCAGAAATAAATTTTAAAAAAGGAAGCTAATGTAAGAAAATGAATGACTGGTTGATTCTTAATTGTGCAGTTAATAATCGAATTTTCATTATGATAAAACTAGCTTTCATGCAATCGTACCAAATCAAAACACCTTGGGTGAGACTGTAAAACTGTTTTTCCTGCTAGTGTGTTAATACTGCAAAGAAAACCAGTTTTCATGCGCTCGTGACAAATCAAAATGTTCTAGGTGAGACTGTAAAACTGTTTTTCCTGGTAGTGTGCTAGTACTGCAAAGAAAACCAGTCTTAAAGCGATCGTACCAGATCAAAACGCTTTTAGGGGGGACTGTAAAACTGTTTTTCCTGCTAGCGTGCTACTACTGCAAAGAAAACCAGTTTTCAAGCGATCGTATCAGATCCAAACACCTTAGGTGAGACTGTAAAACCAGCTTTCATGCAATCGTACCAAATCAAAACACCTTGGGTGAGACTGTTAAACTGTTTTTCCTGCTAGTGTGCTAGTACTGCAAAGAAAACCAGTTTTCAAGCGATCGTGACAAATCAAAACGTTCTAGGTGAGACTGTAAAACTGTTTTTCATGCTAGTGTGCTGGTACTGCAAAGAAAACCAGTCTTAAAGCGATCGTACCAGATCAAAACACTTTTAGGGGAGACTGTAAAACTGTTTTTCCTGCTAGCGTGTTAGTACTGCAAAGAAAACCAGTTTTCAAGCGATCGTATCAGATCCAAACACCTTAGGTGAGACTGTAAAGCTGTTTTTCCTGCTAATGTGCTATAGTACTGCACAGAAACCAGTTTTGATTTCAGATTCCATTGCGAAATATGCGTAACTGCAAAGAATATTATTATATACGGAAATATTGTATTATCTGAAATATACTAGTTATCAAAAATTAAGGAAAAATCACGAAAAGAGGGATAACACGTTCAAAACTAGGCCAATCTGTTTAAAATTTGAATATGTTATTACGTAAAAGGTGCTGAACAATACTACATTATGCAAAATAGTGGCGCTGCAGTCTGAATACGTCATTTGCGATGAGCAGAAAAGTGCATGTCTCAGAGCAAGGCAGCAATTGTCGCTGCGAGGCTGAGATTAGACATCTGGCATAGCCAAATTGTAACAATGGCCTCCAGGCATCATTTGACCGAAGAACAGCGATAGCGAGCTATTGGGAGATCAGAGGCACGACAAAGTCAGACAGAAGTGGCCATATGGCTAAGGCTTGTTTCACATCTAACCGGTTTTTGCCGGCGGCCGTTTAAACGGCGCCGGGTACACTTTGAACGACATCTAGCCGGCGCCGACACGAAGTGCGATCTCTTTCACACTTACCCGGCTGTCGCGTAACCGACATCTAGCTGAGCAATCAGTACACGTTCGAATTGAATAGTTATGGATAGTAATAAGTTAATAGCGTGGATGATCCTGTACAGACGTATGAAGAAGCGGAGAAAAAATAGAATGCACTGGGTTCATCCGATTAATATGAGAAGAGACGAGGTTGGGGCGTTCTTTTTACTTTTCGAAGATTTGAGAAATGATGGGGATAAGTTTTTTAACTATTTTAGGATGAGTATACAAACTTTTGATGATCTGCATGTAAGAATCAAAGATTCCATACAACGCCGCAACACATCCTTTAGAGAATGTATCCAGCCTATCCAGATGCTGGCAGTAACAATCAGGTAAGTGAGACAAAATTATAGTGTTTTATTTTTATACCCGTTAAAGATAAAGGGTTCAAACTTGGAAAATGTCTTTTTCAATTACGTATTTTACTTTAATTTTGATTCAGCAAATTTGAAAAAAATATTTACTTTTGAAAATATGATCTTTTAAAAATAAGTTACGTCATTTTTTTTTGAAATTTTTACTCTAAATATTTTATTTTTTTAACAATTAATATTTTTAAAAATGCTGAATCAAAATTAAAACACATTTCTGATTAATAAATAAAAAAAATTGAAATTCGACAAATAATATTTTGAGTTATAACAATTTTAAATTACCATACTTTTTTTAAAAATTTTAAATAAAATTTTTTTTAAAAACCTTTATGAGAAGTTTTATGATGTGATTTTGTAAACGAATTATATGGTTAAGAGAATATATCCATAACAAAAAAACAAAAAACGCTCACTCCTTTCAACAACGTCATATTCCGAAAACCGTGATTTTTCAGGAGAGTGATTTTAAAGTTTAAAAGTAGATTGAAATAAATAGATGTTAATTCTGCTCTCTAGTGGCTAAATATTGAGATGTGAATATGATGATTTTGCAGGGATATAGTACTCTTTCAGGGCATTCTGAAAACAGGCATAACTAAAAATCGCCGTTTTTTGAGATATGATGTTGTTGAAAGGAGTGAGCGAAATGTGTCCCAGACCCCCTTAAAAAAGTAATGGAAAAGAAAAGAAAACTTAGATTAAAAATTTATTGAATCTATAGAATTTTCAGAGAAGTCTGATTGTAAGGGAGAAGCTGTCCCTATAAATTCTTGCCCCTGACGTTAACATAATTGGGTAGCAGTAGGAGGTATTTGTAAAATCTGGTATTGTGTATCATTGCATTGCCACTGATGTGATGTACCAGGGTGGATGGCCGGATTTATGTTCTCCTTTTTGCGCTTTTTGATTTCTGAAATAACTTGTAACATTTTTAGTTGGAATTCAACAACTTCATCGTCATCAAATGTTTCTAGTGAGTAATTATTACTAAATTTGATTTAATTTGATTGATATTGATTTTAAACGTTTGTTTCAGATATCTGGCAAGCGGTTGTACGTTCACTGATCTTCATTATAGTTACAGACTCGGCATTTCTACTATCAGCAAAATTGTCAAAGTTGTATGTAAAGCTATTTGGTCCCTACGACATGAATGTATTCCTGTGTTAACTTCAGAGCACTGGGAAGAAATTGCTGGAAATTTTGAAAAAAACGCTAATTTCCCTCATTGCATTGGAGCTGTAGATGGAAAACACATTCGCATCGTCCATCCGTGTAATTCAATGTAATACAACTACAAAGGATTTTCATCTATAGTGTTGATGGCTGTGGCAGACTCACAATACCGATTTATCTACGTTGATGTCGGCAGTTACGGAAAAGATAGTGATTCAACCATATTTCAAGAATGTTCTTTGTGGAAATCACTTCTGAACAATGAACTTGGACTTCCTGAAGATAAATATCTTCCTGGTACAAAAAGTCCCAAGGTACCATATTTTTTCGTTGCTGATGAAGCGTTCGGGCTGCACAAACACCTTCTCCGACCGTTTGCTGGACACCAGTTGACAGTTGCAAAAAGAATTTTTAACTATCGCCTCTCGAGAGCTAGAAGGTATGTAGAGTGTTCATTTGGAATAATGAGCAATAAATGGAGGATTTTCCATAGAGCTATAAACTTGAATCCCGAATTCGCCATTGATATTGTTAAGTCTTGTGTCGTTTTGCACAACTTTGTTCTTGAAAGAGACGGTTACAACACAGAGGATACTCTGTCTATAACTGGATTTCAAAGTATAACAAGAACAAGTGAATGCGTGCGTGGGGGACTTTCGGCAAATAACATGAGAAAAATTATGATGGACTATTTTTTAACGCCAATTGGCTCAATAAAATGGCAGTTTTCTAAGATTTAATGTGAAATAAAAATTTGGGTCTGTTTATTAGTTTGTTTAAATATACTCACTCTTTCAAATAAAATAAAACATTTATAAATAAAAACCAAACAATAAATTTGCATTCATAATACTAAAAGCTAATAGGAATAATTATATAATTTCAAAGAAATCACAATAAGGTTTCCTCGGTCACAGGTCTCTCTGTCTCCTATTTTTTCAGCTAATAACTTCTGACAGCAATTACATATTACTTTGTATTTCATTATAAAATTGTTTACATGTTATATTTTTATAACTAAATGTTACTGATTATACAAATTAATACTGAAAAAATTTTGTGAAATTTTTTTTTAATCAAAATAATCAGATTTTTATTTAAACCAGATTTCCTTTATTTTAATCATGATTTTTTTTTATATTTCAATTTTATGTGATATGAACTATTATATATACCACAGATTTAAAATTATATACGATACTACTATATAACTAATGCAGGAAGTAAACATTTTCAAATTCACTATCACAGTGACAACATTGATAAGTACATTAGACCAATACAAACAATAGAAAATTTTCCAAGAAGCAAATGGGTTATACAAGGAGTAAGCTGAATTATATGAATGAAATGTGTAATTATATGAACGAGATATATACATAAAAGTCTCCTTTCTTTCCGGTTTATATTTAAATTTAATACCCTTAGGAAAATATACCAAAAATGTTCAAAAGCAATGCATGAAATAATTTTTTGATTAAAATGAATGATTTTATTTTTTTTAAATATTCGATTTAAATCATGATTTTAATCATTCAATTAAAATCATTTACACCCTGGTTTGTAATGTATTGTATTTAATTTAATAAATGTAGAATTTTACTTAGAAAGTTTACTAAAAGCAAACTGTAGAAGTTTACTGTAGAAGTTTACTAAAAGCAAACAAGTTTGATTAAAAACAGCAAACAACAAAAAAAGAAAGCCAGGATCGTACAAACTGCAAACGACACATGCCGGCTAGATGTGTAATGCTCCATTGATACCAACGCCTTTGTTCTAAAGCCGGTTTGTTTTGCTGACTGAGAGCCGTCTCCGGCTCTGGGGTATGGACGGCTTCCCACAGCAATAGCCCGGCAGCCGGATGCCGGTTACCCGGCCCACGGCATTTATCGGGCAAGTGTGGAAACTGTAGTACAATCCTCGTCCCGATAAAGTGTACCCGGTGCCGTTTAAACGGCCGCCGGCAAAAACCGGTTAGATGTGAAACAAGCCTAAATGTGAGTCCATCTGTAGTTCATAGACTTTGGCAACAATTTCTAACCACGGATTCGGCAAGGTTCAGCCAAGGACGGCCATACACTACGACGAGTGCTGATGACCAATATTTGTCATTATGCGCACGAAGGAATAGAACCGCAACTCCGTCTGCAGATCCTCCCTCGCTGCAAGCTTCGGATCGTTGGTATCAACGTCAACCGCGCGTAGAAGGCTTCACGAAGATGGTCTTTTTGCGAGGCGACCAGCCATTTGCGTCCCTCTCACGTCACACCATAGGCGGGAACGTTTGCGGTGGGCACGTCATCATGTCCACTGGATGCGTAATCAATGGAGGGCTGTTCTCTTTACGGATGAGTCCAGGTTTAGCCTCCAAAGCGATAGTAGGCGTATTTTAATTTGGAGAGAACCTGGAACTCGTTTTCATCCATCACACATCCGTGAAAGAGATGCATACGGATCAGGCAGTGTCTGTGTTTGGGGTGATATCTCTTTGGGTGGACGCACAGACCTCCATGTCTTTCCCCCTGGAAATGTGAATGCTCGCACCTATAGAGATGACATCCTTGATGCTTATGTGCGTCCTTATTCCGGTGCAATAGGTGATGCTTTCGTGCTACAGGATGATAACGCGAGATCGCACAGGGCTCGCATCGTGGATGCTTATCTTGAGCAGGAAACAATTCAGCGCATGGAGTGGCCAGCTCGATCACCGGACCTGAATCCTATCGAGCATGTTTCGGACGCTTTAGGACGACGTATAGCTGCCCTCAATCCTCCTCCTAGGACCCTAGCCACGCTTTCAACTGCTTTGCAAGAGCAATGGCTCTCACTTCCTACCGAACTCATAGACCGCATAATTGACAGCATCACACATCGCTGTATGTGCTGTATTGCTTCTCGGGGGGGGGGGGGGGGATCATACGCCATATAAAAGGTACTTTTCCTATACCAAACTGACACATCCGATTTGTTCATTGTATACATATGCTAGTTTCTATAACACCATAATTGTCTGGCAATTTCTTTTTAAGCTATTTTATACCTACCTATGTGTTTTATAATGTGTATAAGTTTCATTGAATTCTACGCGTAACTTTTTGAGTAATCACTATTTTTGCGACTTTTCCTTAATTTTTGATAACCAGTGTACTTGCATATCAAAAGATGATCACTTTAGATGATAAGATATTAATGAATTCTTGAATATTGAGTTCATGAAAGATGAAATTGTTAATCGTCCCCACAGTGGATGAAGCCGGGATACGTATTACAACTGAGGCATTCTTATCTATTTGTTCGCAATACTATACGCACAAGTTAAAAATTTCTCTAGTGCAATATTTAAAATTTTTACATGATCGTTTATTATTCCAGTTCAATTAAAAAAAGCAAAAATCTTGAATATTAATGTACTCAAGATTTTGCTTGAAGGATGTCTGTAAATAATATTTCTCGAGAAATAAACATTATTCAAATATCATTATTTCATCGTCTACCTTTTTCCTCGTTTTGTTTATCGTGAAAGGGTTTCCATTTGCATCATGTCGCCTATAAAATCAAAAGCTGTAGAAAGTGAGCGAAGTTGAGACTTCTTGTGACCGTGAGTTAGCCTTGGCAGGAATGTTGGAAATTCTCAATATTTTTTCTAATTAGGTTAGCAAATGCGCACTTTTGATTTCTGTTATTATTATAGTTTCATGGTCTAGGTCAGCGGTTCTCAACCTGGGAGGCACGCCCCCCTGGGGGGGGGGCGTAGAAGAATTTCAAGGGAAGCGTGAGTTTAAAAAAAAGTAAAATAAAAAGTGAAACTGACTGTAATTTACTGTACTCAGTTTTGTGGTCAATGTAACCGTAATGTATTTTCGACATACGAACACGATAATTGTCGTACACAGTAATTATTGTAATCGTAAAAACACGATAATTGTCGTACGTCTGGACGTTGAAAGTGACCTGAGGTGTGCTTTGTCACAGTTACAACCTAATCAAAAACTTGTCACGGACAAGCAGTGCCAGTCCTCTCATTAATGTTGTGAAAGTGACTGGTATTACACGTCAAACTCACCTAAATCTTTGATCTCCTCAAATATATTTGATCTTGTGATGGCGGCGGGCCCTCTGCTTAACCCCCGGTATATTATATATAAAATTTGGTGAAGTTTCTTTTCAGTTTTGAATGTTTACCAGAGGCGAGTCCAGGTAATCACTCAAGAGGCGTGCCAGCTCGCTAGTAAACAGATGACAACCAGGACCGGATGTGCAAATGGTTTTGTGGACAACTGGTTCCGGAGGTATGCAGCGGGAAGAAACCGGTTTGAACTGGTGTTCGTCTGTGCAGGAGAGGGCAGCTAGTGTGGTGACAAGGAGACAGAGAGAGACAGGGGTCCGGCGTGGATGTCGATTTTGTCTCGGACCAGCGTGGTACGTGTGCAGAGAAGCCACGTGGAGGCGACTGTGATTTGTTTGGCGTAGGAGTGTTTGTAGCCTTACAGAGGTGAATTAATTGATTTGGCTGGAGGCTATGCATGCACTGGAGGTGCAAAACTCATATGGAGTTAATGTAAATACGCTAAAGAATAAAGGTGCTTGTTCTACGTTCCTTAATCCAGCGTATTCTCGGTGATTTCTGAGGGAACCGGGTGGCTAGGAATTAGCCATAGTTCGGCGCGCTATCGAAATAGACTGGGCAGTGAAGACGAATTGCCCCAGTATATGATAGCTGGTGGCAGCGGTGGGATTTTACGTATGTGTTTGTGAAATACGTGAGGATCCACGGAGGAGGTGAAGCAGTGGCGGAACTGGCGAGGATAGCCAAGGGAATCCGCCGATGCAAGCAGTCAACTAGTACCTGCGGAAAATACTAGCAGCCGAGACGTGTAGCCAGACGGGAGTTGTTCAGAAGAAGTGGAACCTGTGCAAGAAAATTCGATCAGCGTGTACAGCTGGATCCGACAGCAGGAAAGGTAAGCTCATTTGAAATCTTCCAAAGAGGTCTGCGCGATAATTGTCGAGGGGCAGTAAATTGTGGGGTTGGAATTAGTGACTGGTTGGAATTAGTCTAATAATTCAGGGGTTTTAGAAAGATAATTTCAACGCTTCTTTGAGAAGTCCGAAAGTTAAACCAGTGAAGGTTTAGTGAAAATTTGTTCGAGAAGAACAGGTGTGAAATCCTGATAGAGATCGGGTAAATGTAGTAGTCTTAGTAGACATTAGTAGTTAGTTTTTTCTAAATGTGATTTTGGTTAATCAAAACTTTGTGAGTAAATCCACAGGGAATCTCACGGGCACGTGTTGTGCGGAAAAATAGAAGAAAAGTGTTTTCTTTTGGGTTTAATAAATAGAAAGTGTTTAATGAATTGAATTTGTGCGAGTGTTTGTAGGAAACCGCACAGTGCCTTGGTGCACAGGAAAGTACTCAGTGTGGGACAAAACGCTGATTTGAAATAGTATATTTGTATTAGTGTTATTCTAGAAGTGTATAAGCAATTTGAGTGTTTTATGCTATAAGATAATGTGATACATATGTGTTTCTTTTAAATGTTTGATAATATATTGTGATATATGTTCTAGCTATTGTTATGTAATTGGATAGGATCGCTTGTGATTAATTGTACCAGTTTATGTGTATAAGTGAAAGCTCAAAGGTGACAATATTTAGTGTCGTTATATCTAGTACCTGTCCTATATTTCTGTGTTAAGTAGGGCATGTGAAATTACATGTGTATTTCTGTGAGTGTATTGAGTGTACAGCTTTAGGTTAGAAATAAGATATTGTGATTTCTGTGAATACTGTGGTAAATCTTTTAGTTTGGAAAAATGGAAGTTCTTCTAATTAGACAGACTAAAATTGTTCTTGTGGCTTTGGCCGATAATTTGGACGTTGAGGCGTCGATAAATGATAAAAAAATAGTAATTGTCCGACGAATCATGGCAGCGGAAAATTACAGTGAAGTAGGGACCAAGGCGGGTCTAGAAGGAATTCTAGAACAGATTAAATTAGATCGGGAAGAGAAGAATAAGCAGATGGATAGGGCCTATGAATTAGCTTTAATAAGAAAGAGAGAAAGTTTAGACGTTAGTCAGAAAGCCATAATAGACAATATTTTCGAGGTTTTCGAGTCGAATAAAGAATTCTTTGTGAGACATGATAAAGGAATCTTCGAGAGACTAGAATACGACCTAGACTGTGAGGCGAAATATGCTTTTGTTCAATCAACTAGAATTATAAAAGAAGAGGAATTGGAGTACCTGAGGGTAAAATTACAGGCTGTAAATTCCTATAGAGAAAGTAGAGGTTTAATAAGGAAGGCCGGAGTCACTAAAATTGAGAAGAGTGTCGAAAGTCAAATTGAGGGGAAAATTTGCGTAGAGCAAAAGGTTAAATCTCTGGGTAGAGAAAAAAATGTAGAGAATGTGTTGGGAAATTTCAGCGAGGTGGAAGCTGGGAATTTCGGAAGCGCGAGTACTCGAGGCAAAATTAAAAATAAGGAATTCTGTAGCCAGTTGGTTGCCGGAGATACTTTGAGCAGTTCGAGGGAAGTGTGGGAAAATAAGGAAACCTTTGTAATTGAGCAAGTAGGCTTAAATTCGGGTGTAGAAAATCGAAGTGAAATAGATAACTCGCTCTGCAAATCCGTGAATGTAGAGACAGTTGGGAAAATGAACGTAGATTTGTGTGAGGAAACTAGCCCAGATAGGAGGGAAATAGATAACTCGCTCTGCAAATTCACGCATGTAGAGACATGTGGGAAAATGAATGTAGATTTGTGTGAAGAAAGTAGCCTAGATAAAAGAGAAATAATGTCTGAAAGCGACTCTAACATTTGTGATCTCGAAGTGAGAAAAGTTAGTTTCGTTGAGTCAGTCGAGGTTTTAGAGGACTCGAATCCAGAGTTATGTGTAACTGACCGCACACACAGGGGGATGGACCTTTGTCCGAGAGTCCATTCATCAGGTTCTTTACAAGTGGAAGGGACAATAAGTGCGTGTCAGGATTCGATGAATGTAGTCGAAAAAGTTGAGCCGAGAGACGGTTTAGAAATTGCTCCCCAGGGATTAGACAATGGCATTCGGGAAAACACAGACCGCGAAAGGGTCGAAAGTTCGTCTAAAAGGGATGGTCAGATTTTGACGGAATTTAGGGGAAACCTAAACATTGCAGCGGATGTAGGGAGAACGAGGGTTGCGTTTCCGAGTAGGAACATTTTGAGAGGGAGGTTACCTAAGATTGGGATACTCCATTGTAACGAGTTCAAAGGGAAATTACATCCGGTAGTGATAAGGACTAAACAGCGCCGCGAAAAGGCGAGTGGAATAACGCGCAAGAAAGCGAAGTTTAAAATGTTTTTGGGCTTGAGCAAAACTAAGGAGAAATGTCCGTTAGCTAGAGGCAGACCGAATGGCGTAAGGCATAGTCAAAAGGTGGGACGCCAAGGTTTTGTCAAGTTCAAGAGGAAATTTAGGGGAGGAAGACATTCTGTTAAATTCAAAATGAAAATGGGCACGAGGTGCTCAGAGGGGCAGCCTAGCAATTTCGGGAGACTGATGAAAAACCGAAAGTTGCAAATATTCGCGAGGGCGAAGATTAATAGACAGGATGATTTAAGGGAGCCGTATGACAGGGTTTCCACGAAAATTCAGCGTAAGCGAGATGCTACGAGGAGGGTTAACTCCAAATTTAAAGGAATCCAGTTTGGGAAAATTTAAATTCTCAGATGAGATTTTGAGGGTCAAGGGAGAATTTAATGCTGCGTGAAACAGTGACCCAGAATTGTATGTGTTGTAATTATGTGTATTGGTTTTTTTTTGTATGATTTTATACCAGAATGTTGAATTGAGTAAATTGTAGTGTATAATCTTTTATGTGATGATTTTTGTGGAATTTAAAGTGCATATATGTGGGTAAAACATGACCACATAGTTTGAGAATGGATTTAAGCAAATTATGTATAATTCCTTATGTTCAATTAGTATAACGATTATGTTCAATTAGTATAATGATTTTGTTTTGGTGAAAGGTCCTAAGACGCTTTTTGTGTAAGCCGGTGGAAGGCCTCAGAAAGACTGTCATTAATATACCGCAATACAATTTTGTTCTTGTTAGAAAAAGAACCAAACGAGTTAGTTTGTTATGACTCTATGTCAGGAGATGACGTTAAAAACACATAATGAAATTGTGGAATCCTAGTGTAGAAATAAATGTGGGCTCAACTGTGAGTTTCGGTTTCCTGGCCAATCGAGTGGAAAGAGGCCGATTGAGTCGCGCGTTTGGATAGGAGAAATTATGTTCCGTGGGTTACAGGACCAACTGAATGTCGAATAGTTAATGATCTTGTAATGCCGAATGTTTAATGAAATAGTAAGAATTACATAACTAATATTTAGTAAGAAATATAAGTTTAATTTTGTCCACTATAATGGTAATCGTTATCCACGATGATGTGTTTTTGCTTTAAGAGAAGTTTACAGAGTAATTGTGAAATTTTTAATTGGTTAACGTTGTGATCAATGTATGTTGTGTTAACTGTGTTTATTTGAGTAATGGTTCTTTGTTTAATGTGTCTTTGAGTAGTATTTTGTTTCATGTTATTGCAACTAGGTTAAGATATAGTTGATAATTGAAATATGGTCGAAATTGTGGTAATGTTTGTAATTAAGTTAAGATTAGAGTAATGTATTGTTGTAGTACCTATGCTAAAATATGTTAAATGAAACTGCTTAATGTGTTGGCGGATAGAAGCTAAACGAGTTGTAGGGTACTTTGTTGGCTATGACTGGCCGAAAGGTACGGGTGCTAACGCCCTTAAGTTTATAATTAAACCGAGAAGGTTATCTGCAGATAGAATGGCCTTGAGGCTATGTTTTCGTTGTTTTCAGTATGAAATTGTTAACGTGAGTTTTTTAGTGCATTAGGAGTATTTTGTTTGTCTTAATCATGTATGAATTTATTATGTGTTTAGCTAATGTAATATCAGTGTAATGATTGTCTGCATCACTTACTGGAAATTGAATTGATGTTTTTCACTCTCGAAAAGTATTCGGAGTGCAGGTTTAGGAATGATGTGTCCCAGACTGAGTGCAGTTTAGGGCATTTTCGAGGGAAATTTCTAAAGTAGGCGGAAATTGACTCTAGGAAGTTAGGGCTGAAGAAAGCCAAATGGTATTGACCTCTTTGGAAATGTTTCGTGTGGGCATACCTAAAGGGACCTACCGAACTTTCCATTAGACTTTTTTATGTATAAAAAAGCCTTTAAAGGGGGGAGGAGCTGTGATGGCGGCGGGCCCTCTGCTTAACCCCCGGTATATTATATATAAAATTTGGTGAAGTTTCTTTTCAGTTTTGAATGTTTACCAGAGGCGAGTCCAGGTAATCACTCAAGAGGCGTGCCAGCTCGCTAGTAAACAGATGACAACCAGGACCGGATGTGCAAATGGTTTTGTGGACAACTGGTTCCGGAGGTATGCAGCGGGAAGAAACCGGTTTGAACTGGTGTTCGTCTGTGCAGGAGAGGGCAGTGTACCGTACTATATCTCACCCCAAAAAAGTCTGCGTGCGAGAAGTCCCCCGAGCTGTTTCTAAGCGCATGCGTCAAGAAGAAAAGATTGCTGGGGAGAAGGTCATTACACTCGTGTGAGAGGGGAGACGCTTGAGAGATGTTTTTGAGTGTGGTGATGTGTTTTACTTTTTGTATATAATTCTGTTGTATATAGTGTGTGTGTGTTCTGTGCCGTAAATAAAGTTAAGAAAACGCTACCTGATGTCTTTTATAAAGTGAAAGTGTGATTTATTGGCCAAGTTACGGTACAGCTTTAAATGGTGGATAGCGGTGGTACAAAATCCACCGACGATGCAGATGTCAGTTGAATACCTACCTGCCTTCGTTCGAAATGGCGAGTTTGGATTTAGAAGCAAGATCGGTGAGTGCCAAGCAATTTTTTGTTTCCTGTTTGTTGCAGTGGCAAAAGTGAAAATGCTTTTATTGTTCTGATGAAAAGAAATGTATATTAAGTGTATTTTTCCTTGGGCATCATTGCCATTGAATTAATTAAATGTTTAAGCATCATTGCTCATTTGAAACTTTTGTTTATATTCTTGGCATCATTGCCATGGTGTATTAATGAGAACATCATTGTTCTATTGAAAGAATATATATATATATTTTTTTTTTGTTTTGTTTTATTGGATATCAATGCTATTGAGTTATTGCATCATTGCAAAAATTAAGAAACTAAGTTAGTCATCACAAAGCTCATTTTGTATGATTTTTTTTAAAGTGTCGTGGGGCATCAATGCCAACTATTATTATTTCTTGTGTATATATATATATATATTTACGTTCTGAAGTGCACAGTTTTTTAAAATCTAAGATTTGTCGTAATTGTATGTATATCATGCTAACAGGTGGAGCATCATTGCTCAGATAGAAATATTTTAGATATTTTAAATAAGTGTATTTAATTGTGTTAATTATTTTGAAATTGGCATTGAGTGTTGCATGTGTAAAATATATTATGTTACGTATGAATAATTGATTTCAAGGAAATCCAAAGTAATCATTTTAGTTACGTTTCTGAAACAGAAGTAAAGTCAGTTACTTAAATTGAGATTTTATATCGTTTTAATAAAAAAACAAAGCTTTACTTAATTATTTTAAGTTTAAGTAAATCTATTTACTGTTGTTCTACTTGGGATAGTGACAAAAGTTATAGTTAGCCATTTTTTATTTGAGCCAGTAAATTCGATTTCTGTTTGAATAGTCCTAAATTTTTTGAGTCTACGAAGCTATTTGCCTACAAATATGGCTTTTCTTGGTCGAGGAAAGAAAGAAGATCTAAAACTTTTAGCTGAAGAATTAGGTTTAGAAGTAAGGGCTGAATTTAAAATTGCCGACATCAAGAACCTGATTATAGAGAGCAAAAATTATGAAGAAGATTTTGTCATGGAACAACTTACGGTAATCATAGACAGCAGGAAAGAACGAGAAGAAGAGAAGAAAAGGAGAGAAGAACGAGAATTTGAGGAGCAGAAAAGGAGAAAAGAACATGAATTTGAATTGGAAAAATTAAGACTTGGAACTGTTGCAAGACCAGTTAGTAGTGAATCCTCCCGTTCGAGAGTTGATCTCCGGCAATTGATTCAAAGGTTTGATGAAAAAGAAAGCGATATTAGCTTGTACCTCCAACTTTTTGAGAGACAAGCTGAATGGGCACAGATTGAGTCTGTAGATTGGGTGTCCCATCTTCTAGGATTGCTTCCCTATGATGTAACAGAGTTGATAGCTCGTGAACCTGCAGAAGACGCTAAAAAGTACGAGCATGTCAAGAATTTGCTCCTGAAGAGGTTCAAACTTAGTCCTGAAAAATTTCGCCAGAAATTTGTTAAGCATCAGAGAGGTGCCGAGTCAACATGGGGAGACTATGTGTATGAACTGGAAAATTATTGCAGAGAGTGGGTGAAGGGTTTAGGAATATCAACTTTTGAACAGTTACTTAAATTAATGGTAACTGATCAATTAAAACGCCGTGTTCCCGTCGAAATTCGTGATCACTTTATTGACGAATGGATGGAAATGATTTCTCCGAGTGATTTGGCATCAAAACTTGATGCTTATGAAAATGTCAGAGGGAATGTTAGAAAGAAAAATAATCTTAACAAAACTGAAGAAAGATTTGCTCCGAAGTCCAAACAGAAATTTGCTTCTGACTCTAGAGACAAGTTAGAGAATAACACTCAGGCTAGAGCTGAAGGCCAACAGAGGATAGAGCAACCCAGATGGCCAAAAAGAGATGAAATTTTTGAAAAAAGAAGACGACCACAATGTTATGAATGTGGCTCTTATCAGCACATCAGACCTCAGTGCCCTAAACTGAAGAAAATCCCGGAATCAGCTGCAAGCGTAAATCGAATCGGAGGAGGCGAAGACGAGTTTTTGCTACCCTATACCACGATGGGGCAAGTAAATGGATTTGACATGCCTATTTTACGGGATTCTGGAGCAAGTATAGACATTGTATGCCAAAAATACATCACTCCAAATATGTTTACTGGAGAACATGTATGGGTACAACAACCTTTAGATCTTGCTCCCACCTGTTTACCCTTAGCTGAAGTGAAACTGGTTGGTGACTTTGGAATTGTTATCACGAAGGCAGCAGTAATTAGGGATGAATTAGATCAAGGCAGATATTTGTTAGGAAACAGAACTGCTTCTTTGCTAAATGACATGAAGGAACAAAATGTTCTCCCATGCCAGTTGAATGCAATGCAGACAAGAAGGCAAAAACAGCTTCAAAGAGAGCTTGAAGAAAAAGGAGAAGCGACAACTGAATTAGAAAGTGCAACAGTCCATCAGGAAGATAGTGAGTTGGACAAGAATCAATCATTTCTTCCGTGTATAAAAGAGGATGACCCCTCCCTCTCACTTTTGAAAGTAGATAAGGAGACTTTTGCTATTGCACAGAAGCAATGCAAGGATTTGCAGCCATTGTTTGAAAAGGCAGGTGAAACCTCATCTGCAGATACGTCCAAAGAAATTTATATCGTGAAAGGTAATTTGCTGCTGAAAAGAAAATTTGATAAAACCGGAAAACAAAGGCTATTACTAATTATTCCTGTAGAATATCGAGAGCGTTTAAAAGCTCTGTGCCACGAAGGTACTTCAGCACATCTCGGCGTGACAAAGACCAAGGATATTTTGGCAAGACATTTTTTCTGGCCAAAGTGTTTCCAAGAGGTGGAAAATTATGTACGCAGTTGTGATGCTTGTCAGAGAGCAGGAAAACCAAATGACAAAAAGAAAGCTCCAATGAAAATTGTTCCTGTTATTCAAGAAGTTTTTTCTAAAATAAATGTAGATGCGTGTGGACCATTACCTGTTACACCTACTGGGAAGAAATATATAATCACTGCAATGTGTTTATCATCGAAATATCCGGATGCGGTCGCTGTCACAGATATTAGTTCAGTATCTGTTGTAGATGCTTTACTGCAAATTTTCAGCCGAATGGGGTTTCCAAAGGAAATTCAATGTGACCAAGGAACATCCTTCATAAGTGCTCTTACAACGGAATTTTTGACACGATTTGGAATCAAGATTGCTCATAGCTCTGTTTATCATCCTCAGAGTAATCCTATAGAACGTTTCCATCGTACGATAAAGCGTATTTTACGAGTTCTTTGCTTAGAAGCCGCACCAGATTGGGAACAACATATTCACTCAGCTCTCTTTGCATTACGAACTGTAACTCATGAAAGCACAGGGTTTACACCAGCGGAGTTAGTGCATGGCAAGAATTTGAGAACTCCCCTGACATTATTGTATGAGAGTTGGTTGCATCCGCCTGAAGTTGAGAATACAGTTGTCGAATACGTTTTTGAATTGCTAAATAGACTTAAGAGATGTCAAGAGCTTGCGGTTGAAAAAATGGAAGAGGTTCAAAGTAAACGGAAGACGTGGTATGATAAGAACGCTGTGAAAAGAGAGTTTAAAGAAGGAGATTTAGTTCTCATTTTGGCTACAAATAAAACAAATAAGCTGGCAGTCCAGTGGACCGGACCAGGAACAATTCTGAGTAAGATTTCGGATACTAACTACATCGTCAGCACGCCGAATAAGAAAGAAACGTCCCAAATTTATCATGTAAACCTTTTGAAACCCTACCATTCGAGACCAGAATTGATTAATTTTCTAGATTGTAGCGAAGCTGTTGAACACCCAGAGCTTTACATTGATTTCCCAAGCATGGAGTCAAATCCCAATATTTTTAATTTTGCTGAAATTGTCCAAGAGAGTCAGTTGGAGAAAATATTGGAATCCTGTCAAATTCAGCAGTTGCAGGATCTTTTATTAAAATATTCTAAAGCCTTTTCTAATAAACCTGGTATGACACATCTGGTTGAACATGACATAGAATTAATAGATGATAAATCGGTAAGAGCAAAACCATATCGAATGTCTCCCAGACAGACTGAAATTTTGAGATGCGAAATTGAAAAGATGTTGCAATATAAAGTCATTGAGGTTGGAGTATCTGATTACACATCTCCCATGATCCTTGTAGAGGTTCCAGGCAGAGATCCAAGACCATGCATTGACTATCGCAGGCTACATGAAGTCACAAAGACTGAATATTTTCCTCTCCCAAACATCGAAGAAAGAGTAGAACTTGTTTCTTCGGCGAAATTCATTACTGTCCTAGACCTTGCCAAGGGGTACTGGCAGATACCTCTCAGTCAAAGATCGCAAAAATTGGCGGCATTTGTTACCAGTTTTGGAAGTTATCGTCCTTTACGAATGCCATTCGGGCTAAAGAATGCCCCGTACTTTTTTAGCAAAATGATGGCTGAATTATTGCAAGGGTGTGAAGAATTCGCCGTGCCATATTTAGATGATGTAGCAATTTTTTCTAGTGATTGGGAAGATCACGTTAAACATTTAGATAAAGTCCTAAACAGAATTTCAAAATCAAACCTAACAATTAAACCTTCAAAGTGTATGTTTGCACAAGAATTTGTCAAATATTTGGGACACTATATTGGACAGAACCAAAGAAGACCTGCCGAGTTAAAAGTCCAGGCTATCAAACAGTTCCCAGCTCCATCTACTAAAACTGAAATACGAGCTTTCCTTGGGTTAGCCGGCTATTATCGCCGATATATTCCCATGTTTTCGGTAATTGCTGCACCTTTAACTGAAGCTTTGAAAGGAAAAAATAAAAGAGGGTGTATAAATTGGTCGCCAGAGTGTGAGTCTGCTTTTCACGAATTAAAAAGGATTCTTAGTTGTCAACCAGTCTTATATGCACCTGATTTTAGTCGAGAATTTTTACTTCAAACCGATGCTTCCGATTTAGGAATGGGAATCGTTCTTTCTCAGGTGGACGACCAAGGAGAAGAACATCCAGTGCTGTTTCTCAGTAAGAAATTCTCTGAAACGGAAAGACGTTATTCTACCACTGAGAAGGAATGTGCCGCTATCGTTTGGGCTGTAAAGAAACTGCATTGTTATCTTGATGGACAAAAATTCAAAATACAAACCGACCACAATCCCTTAGTGTGGCTCAGTACAAATGCCAGCTCAAACCCCAGATTAATGCGTTGGGCATTAGGACTTCAACCATACAATTATGAAGTAGTGCATCGTCGAGGAACTTTACACAAAAATGCTGATAGCCTTAGCCGTGTTCCATGGCCAGATTAAACGAAAAAAAAAATCCTTTCTCACTGTTTAATTTTGTTTATTTTATGAAGTTTATTTTTGCAAAGACTGTTCGTTTTGCTTGTTTTTGTTTGCCTAAGAAAAGAAATAGTAGAAAAGGAAGGTTTCTGTTGTAAACAATATTAAACTATTGTACTAATTCCATAATAATTTCTTCCTGTTATTAGTATATGTTGAATTTTGTGTTATGTATGATTTCTATTACTTATAGCATTTAAGGTATATTAAGTTTATGTATTGCCACTGTAACTTTCAGCCTTGGCACTGCACTGTTTTCTTTCGCTGTGTTTTGTTTTTCCCTACCTTTTCTCGCAGAACAACCTGCTCGAAAAGTCCTCGGGGAGGAGAGGAGTTGTACCGTACTATATCTCACCCCAAAAAAGTCTGCGTTCGAGAAGTCCCCCGAGCTGTTTCTAAGCGCATGCGTCAAGAAGAAAAGATTGCTGGGGAGAAGGTCATTACACTCGTGTGAGAGGGGAGACGCTTGAGAGATGTTTTTGAGTGTGGTGATGTGTTTTACTTTTTGTATATAATTCTGTTGTATATAGTGTGTGTGTGTTCTGTGCCGTAAATAAAGTTAAGAAAACGCTACCTGATGTCTTTTATAAAGTGAAAGTGTGATTTATTGGCCAAGTTACGGTACAGCAGCTAGTGTGGTGACAAGGAGACAGAGAGAGACAGGGGTCCGGCGTGGATGTCGATTTTGTCTCGGACCAGCGTGGTACGTGTGCAGAGAAGCCACGTGGAGGCGACTGTGATTTGTTTGGCGTAGGAGTGTTTGTAGCCTTACAGAGGTGAATTAATTGATTTGGCTGGAGGCTATGCATGCACTGGAGGTGCAAAACTCATATGGAGTTAATGTAAATACGCTAAAGAATAAAGGTGCTTGTTCTACGTTCCTTAATCCAGCGTATTCTCGGTGATTTCTGAGGGAACCGGGTGGCTAGGAATTAGCCATAGTTCGGCGCGCTATCGAAATAGACTGGGCAGTGAAGACGAATTGCCCCAGTATATGATAATCTGTATTTAATTCTTTGATTTCATATGTTCTAATACTAATATGTTCCAAATTAAGATATGTGTAGTATTATTAAATTTTTGTGTATGAAATTATCTACTCTACATTTTCCTTTAATAACCAGCTTCAGTATCAAATTCCTATTGTACTACTTGTTTTGACCACATATGGTAATGGTGGTGGGGGAGGCGTGACCTCACTTCAGTGTTCAAAGGGGGGCACAGAGCCTGAAAGATTGAGAACCGCTGGTCTAGGTCAGGGGTCGGCAAACTTTTTAACTAGGAGGGCATATTTAAAAAATGCGAGAGTTCGGCCGGCACCACTGGAGGAGGGGGGGGGGTTAATATTTAAACATGAAAATATTAATACAACATAAATTTTTAATTCATAAATTTTAATTTAAACAAAATAGTTTTAAAATTGATAATTAATGCAATATTTGGCATTGCAAATATGTGACCATGGCCGAATAGCTAGGGCGCTGGCATTCGGTACCGGAGTCTGTGGGTTCGAGTCCAACTCTTGGCATGGATGTTTGTAGCCGTTCGGAATCGGCTTTAAGCTGTAGGTCCCAGTCTAATTAGCCCTCGTGTAGCAAAAAATGACCGTAGCGCTCCAAACCAAACCGCAAATATGCGGCCAACTCGTTGTAATGTGGCACTTAGTCGAACTCCCAGTTCTCGGGCAATGGTCCAAATGAGTGTCAGTGAGGCTTGATCGGTACTTTGATTTTAAGATTTTCATATTGGAAACCAAAGATTCACAAGTATTTGTTGAAGCGCAAAGAGAGTTCAATTTCAGAGCACATTTTTCTCAACAATGCAAAGCTATTTCCATTCACTAAATTCCAGAGTTTTTCTTCGTTATGATGTAGTTTTAATTCAATGTCATTTCCTATATTTATAATTTCCAATTATCAGTCCTCCGTATTGAAAATATCAAAATATGTGGCGATTTTATGAGTCACATCGTCCTCTGAGAGAGAGGATTAATAAAAAACGTCAAGAATGCCTCCAATTAGTAAAATTCTTCAAATCTGGTATTAAATTCTTCCAGTAAGGAATCAAAATGTTTTGAAAACTGATAGGTGGTAGTATTTTCATCGTAGTAATTTTCTATCACCATTTTTAAATTGGGGAAATGTGATAAACGGACCTGCCAACTTTCCGGATTTACCCCGGCAATCCAGGATTTTTAATGCATCTTCCGGGTTTCCGGAATGGACACTATTATCACCGGATTCGGAAACGTTAAAAAAATAACGCTGGTTTTAACAATCCCTCACAGTAATTCAGAATGTGAGAGGATTTTTAGTTACATAGCAAAAATATCTACTCATTTCAGGTCATCTATGTCAAGGGAAACCTTAGAAAATTTGCTAATATGGAAATCGAACCAACAAGGACACTGTTATGAAGAACAATTTCACAATGAATTTTTAAAAAGAGCAAAATCATCTACAGTAAATGCTAACAAAATTCCAAGATTTGCTAGGGTAAATATGATGTACATTAAAATATATGATTACAAATTTCAAATATATAACTTTTGTTTAATATTATAATTTCAAGATGAGCTGAACAGTAAGGAAATGTTTTGAACTATGTAATATTATTTAAGAGATCCCATAAACTATAAGTAAGTATACATTATAATTCTTTTATTATAATTTTTTACTATACTGGTTTGTGTTATGTCGTTATGTCGATTATTTTATGCACGGTAGAATATTGCAAGATTTTGTTCTTACTGAGGTTGGCAGGTCTGGATAAATTATCTTTCTCCATATGCGATTTCAAGAGCGCCAATTTAGCTCTAAATGCATTAATCGTACTTGTCATAGAAGCAATATATGATGATTTCTACCCTGTAGTTTCAAATTTAGTTCCTTCAATTTTACAGTTAAATCAGTTAGAAAACCTAGCTCAATTAACCAAGATTTTTGCTCCAATTCTAGACAAATTTATTTCACCTGTGATAATAAATTTAAAAACCGCTCAAGTAACTTTCTTCTACTGATCTCTCTCAATCAAATATCTGACCTCAAATAATCAACAATATCTAAAATCAAATTTCTGAACCCAAATACCTAAAATTTAGATATTTTAACGGCGGGCACTTTAAAATTGTTTAGCGGGCACCGCGTTGCGGACCCCCTGGTCTAGGTAAAGAGTACACAGATTTAAAATTTTGCGTAGTTAGTTTTTTGTAGCGCATTACATTAGTGATGTCAGTCGCGACAAAATAATTTTTTTTATATTGAAAATTAAAAGATTTTTAAGAAACACATGCATTGTATTTATAGGTTTATTTCCTAATGTATAAAACAATTTAAAAATGTGCATTTGCTAATCTGTGATAAAAGAAATATTCCAGGTAGTCTCTTCTAACGAAACTACCGCCGGTTAGGGATGCGACATCGATGTCGATGTTTTAAAAGCATCGATGTTTTGATAAAAACATCGATTTATTGAAGCCGATGTTTTACGTTGTCTCGATGTTTTTTTTAAATGAAAAAGTACCATAATAAAAAAAATATACCACGTAGCATAATTTTCTCACTCAGTAAATAAATGTAAGTCTGAATTCTGTAAAGGACGAATACAAAAGGGGAACGATTCCTTAGCAAACAGACAAATGGCAATCAACAACCAATGAACCAATCAGAGCGCTTGGAATGTTCTTGGCACTCCAGAACCTTCGATGGGGTTTTATTTTATAAATAGTATATACACAAGAGCAGCCATTTAAGTTTATGTTTTGTTCTGGTTTTATATAAGTTGACGTTAATATTATTAGTAAGATGCCCCCTAAAAGTACCGTTTGGAAATATTTTTTCAAAACCTCTGACAAATTAGCGAAATGCAATATTTACCTTAAGTCCCTCAAAACTTCTGGCAATACCACGAATTTGGCGCGCTGCCAAAATTATAACTCGCGACGGACTCTGAATTTTTTTTTTTTCTTCTCGGAGGACCGTTATTGAGGAACGTAATGCTACGTTAAAACTACGGAGCGAAAAAAATCCCTATAGCTTTATACATGGATTGAAGATCCACGATGTCTTCTGATGTACCGTCTTAAGTTATTTTTATATTCCCCTCAATATTTAAAAAAAAAGTAACTCCGGTTTATTGGTCTCGGCATTGAGAGTTCATTTATACCGTCGCCTCGACACATTTTAAGTATGAAAAGTAGTTATTGCAAATGCCGAGACCGTGTAACATTTTGAAGCATTCCTCTGAATTTGATCTTTGTGATCTACAGCTTTTTCTTAATAAGTTCGGATAGCGAAAGTTTTTTTTACCCCCGCAATGCGGAGGTCTTGTCCCTTTAAACATTCGCCTGTTATCACCGCGGTTTTGCTGGCCTGAATTTATAATGGGGGCATCACATAGGTGGACCAGCATCGCTGTCTATGAACGGACGACACAAACTGAGGCTTTTTTTTTCGTGGCGCGACGCCGAGATTCGATCCGAGCACCCTCAGCACCGAAAACCAGCGCGCTGTACCACAGGACCGCCACAAGCCCAGAATAGCGAAAGTTGAATATTCTAATCCGAATTTTAAAAAAAAATCTCATCACTATCTTGATATCTTCGTTTACACACCAGGTACTACTTGGTTAGTATCATACATTGCACAGCATGGTTGGCATGCAGTTTCCAGTCAACGGAGATTAAAACTCGGGCATATTGGAAAGGATCAATCAGTCGGATGTTAAACATAATGTCCGGCTAGTGCATCTAGTAGGGGGTCTATAATAAAATCTTGACGTACGCAGTGTACGTTTGGGGCTGAAGAGGTTATATTACACTTGCGATTTTGTACATTTTACTTTTCAGAAAAATTATTACTTTTCATAAAACCTAAACGCCTTTGGTGAGACTAAAACTGTTTGTCCTGGTAGTACTGAAAAGAAACAAGTTTTAATTTCCGTTTCTATTATGCGTAAAATGCAAAGAATAATATACAAGGTGCACCCATAAAGTAACCGGACCAATTAAAAGATCAAACAATAAAATAAAAAAAAGTGAAAGAATAATCACCTGGCTAGAAAGAGTGACATCTCAACTCTTGTTAGAGCCAGTTTAAACTGGTTATTTAGTCGTTTGCATATCAAAACGCCGTAGTAATTTTCATTTACCGAGAAGGCATTGTACAAAAAAAAAAAATTTGCTTCGGAATGGAACAACGTTGTAACATTAAATTTTGTTACAAATTAGGTAAATCTGCTACTGAAACTTTAGAGAGGCTTCGAACAGTATATAGTGATGCATCGTTATCAAGAACACAAGTGTATGAGTGGTACAACCGCTTTAAATGTGGGCGAGAAAGCATTGAAGATGAACCAAATACAGGACGCCCTTCAACTTCAAAGGATGAGGAAAATGTGGAGAAAATTCGTTCTTAAAATCAAAGACTAAGGTGATGCTGATTGCATTTTTTTGGTTTCAAAGGACTTATTCACCACGAATTTGTTCCTGAAAATCAAACAATTAATCAGTATTTTTACAAGGAGGTGCTTTTTTGATTAAGAAACGGGATAAGGCGAGTTAGGAAGGAACTGTTTGATTCTGGGCAGTGTTTTCTTTTACACGATAATGATAGGCCCCGTACAGCAATTTCTGTACATCAATATCTTGCTAAGCATTCAATTACAGTGATAAATCATCCACCATATTCTCCCGACTTATCGCCAGCTGATTTGTTTCCTTTTCCGAAGCTTAAGATGACCATGAAAGGATAGAGATTTGAAAACATCTGGGACATTAATCAAATGTTACGCGTATTTTGCGAACGGTTAGTTCCAACGTCTATAAACAGTGTTTCGATGACTTGGAGAAACGTTGGAAAAATTGTATAGACTCCTTTGGTGATTATTTTGAAAGAGATACATTTATTTGAAGGTGAGTAATAATTTTCTTATTTATAAAAAAATGTCCGGTTACTTTATGGGCGCACCTTGTAATACAAGGAAATAATGTATTATCTGAAATCCTTTACTTGCAAAAGGTGATGCGATATAAATGAATTCTTTAATTTAGAGTTTCAAAACAAAATTTTCTTTATGAGTTTGCATCCGATTTTCAGTTATCCTACAATATAACTTCGATCATTGTTACATAGAGTCTGCAATTGTTTTAAAATTTTCTGTTCAATTCGTAGTGATTATTTGTTCATCGCTCTCAAATGTTTTTGACTTCAAAAAAGCGTATGCATGTTTTAAAACAGCGGTTCTCAACCTGGGGGGCGTAGAAGAATTTCAAGGGAGGCGTGATTTTTTTTCCCAAGATTGAATGACCTCCTCGGTGATAAAAAAAAAAAAAAAAATCTCCCATTGCAACAGATAAATGAATTGAAGGACCTTATATCAGGGCATTTGGTAGCATTGCAAAATGAAATTGCAGACTATTTTCCAGATATTAGTTCAGAGAACTGGGAGTTTAAGTTGACAAGAGATTCTTTTAAAATCGACGTGGATGTACTTCCTGATCATATTCAGGAACAGGCCAATCGACCTACAATGTGATTCTCAAGCAAATGCGGAATTCGAAAACATGGATGTTGAAAATTTTTGGTTACATTATTTTCCTGTTTACCCAGAAGTTGCTTTGGAAGCTTTGAGGTTGTTAGGGCAGTTTTAATCCACATATCTCCGTGAATCTGGATTTTCAGCATTAGCAAACATAAAGTCAAAATATCGAGCAAAGCTGGACGTTGAAAGTGACCAGAGGTGTGCTTTGTCACAGTTACAACCTAATTTCAAAAACTTGTCATGGACAAACAGTGCTAGCCCTCTCATTAATGTTGTGAAAGTGACTGGTGTTACATGTCAACCTCACCTAGATGATTACCTCAAACATATTTGATCTGAATTTAATTCTTTGATTTCATATGTTCTAATAATAATATGTTCCAAATTAAGATATGTGTAGTAGTATTAAATTTTGTGTATGAAATTATCTATTCTATATTTTCATTCAATAACCAGCTTCAGTTTCGAATTCCGATTGTACTACTTGTATTGACCACATATGGTGGTGGTAGTGGTGAGGGAGGTGTGACCTCACATCAATATAAGGGAGGCACAGAGCCTGAAAGGTCCCCCTAAGAACCCCTCTTTTAAAAGATCGCTGATTCGAGTGTCTTCTCGGATGGAATGAATGAAAAAAAAAACTTTAAACTCCTCAAAGTGCCAATTATTTCTGTAACATTTTGAAAAAAAAAATGAATAGCTACGTTCTTGACTGGTGAAAAAATAAAATTGCGACGAGTTTCTTAGATTACAAAATAGTAGCTGTAACGAATATCATCTAAATTAAATGCTCGTCGTATGTATGAATATAATATCGCCAATCTGTCACAGCAGATGCTTCTCGGGGGGGAAGGTCAAGGTTTTATTAGTTCTCCGTTTACAAACCACAATTCCATTTGCTCCGTGATAGCTGGATGTCGGTTTCCGAGCAACAAGCGGGTTGTGGCGGAGAAGCAAACATACAGTGCATTGCAAGATACCTTCGGGGAGTTCGGCGCCAAAATTCAGTATGACTTGGCACCATTTTGTACGAAAGAAAATGTTTGACACCATTATACAAATGTATAGGTACCAGGTGACCAAGCATTTTTTTAGATTTCATGTTATACTGGAGAATGACGGTCGATCGCACTTTCTGAGATACTGTTTGTTGTTGCTAATGCCCCCTGGATGGAGGTTCCATTCACCAGGTCCTAATAGGCTATTGGGCTGGAAAGGGGCGGCTCCTGTTTTGAATTAGCACCACAAGGGTCGGCGTCCGATTTGGCTAAATGACCGGTCCCGTAATTTTGAACCGAGTCAAGTGACGAGACCGGAACATTTGACCCCGCACCTCCAGAGGTAAATTTGCGAACTTGCTTGACATTGCAGCCACGACCTATTTTACGAGCCCCGGCCACCATTAGTGAACCCGGGAGATACTGTTTACTATGGGTTATCGGTAATTTCAATATTGGTGTATGGAAGGCATCTTTCTTAGAGCCTAGAAGTTATCGTGTGGGAGAAACTGAAAGGCGATGGAATAATAATGCATGTGGATCATTTGAAGCAGCTTTACTAGGATACTTCGGTTCATTTCCGTGATCTGCTGGGCATAGATATTCCGGCCTGGGTAGCTGATCTATATGCTGTGAATGCTACCGTCGTCGATGTTTCTTTGAATTTCGCGCTCATATAGCTCCAGAGCGACATAACATTCAAGAAAAACACAAGTTTTCAGGTAGAGAGTACGGTATCGAAAAATTTTCCATAGCTTTGGTTTAAAGTTTTTTTTTTGGGGGGGGGGGGATTTCCAACTTTTTACTCGGTAGAATCAGTCGGGTGAGTTATTTATTCAGCCAAAAGCGTAATTGCCTTAACATAATGGACAGGGGTGATCTGTTGTCCTTCGCAGTAAATAGAACTGCATATAAAAACGTTTGTATTGGGTCATCAAGCACAAGAGTCGAGAAATACTTATTATATTTCTTATCAAGCATACATTTTTATGTAATTGTATTTTGTATAAATTATAAAAATTTGAAAGAAAACATGCTCTAGTTAAAAAAAAAAAAAGCACGCTTTAATAGAGCTACCTTACCCCTTAGGACGGGGGGGGGGAGGGCAATGGGAAAAAAACAAGATCAAAAGGGGGTTACGGTCAGAAAAAGGTTGAGAAATGGGCTAGATCACTAAAATGTGTAAAATCTAATTCAGGGTCATCGAAAAAGGTGTCCATGTTTTCAGTTGTGAACACCGGGAACAACAATCGACCTATCGGATTTTGCGTAGCAGCAGATGGTATGTCAACAACAAAATTCAGTTGAAACACCGAATTAAAGAACTAGATCATCGTAAATGAGCGGATTTTGCCGGCGATATGTTGAGAACAAAGAGTACCTATGTCCAAGATGCTCTTAAGATTCCCTGGACGTTGGATTGGAAGGGACGGTCCAAATTTTTGGCCACCAAGAAGCCCCGAGTTGACCTCTCTATAGACTTTTTTTTTATGGGGTTACCGGTAAAACATTGTGTACGCTCAGAAGATCCGGGACCTACGCCATTTATCGGACGGAATCACTGCTGCAATAGCTCCTGCTCTTGCTGTGACCGAGCGCACCTGGGTGGAAATCGACTATCGCCTCCCAGATGATTGCCGGGCGACGAGGGGTGCTCATATAGAAACATACTAGGTTATGTCCAAAACTTGATTCGTTTCTGTGTCTTTTGGCGAAAAAATAAACACCGTGAATTCTAATGTCTTTATTTCACGTTGCAACCACGGACACTCCTTTCGATGACCCTGTATATTAATTTGTGAGCAGACTTCTTCATTGAACTCATTATGGGAAATCGGGCTCTATTGTGCAGCACAATCGCGTTACGAATCTACGTTGCAGTCCTTACCATGTCTTGATGCGTCGCCATTCACGGTCAGCGGAGTTCTCGGGCACGCTTATAGCAATTAGCAATAGCCAGTGTTGCCAACCTCTACGAAACGTCTCCCCCTAGCGCTATCTCGAAATCTTCCTAACACCAACTTGAGATCACCCTAGACCTCCCTAAAAAGAAATTCTGGTTCCAAATAGGCATCCTGTTTGAGAGATAAATTGAAATTAATAGAAAATACACACTTACATAATGAAAGGGGGGTTTATTTACATTTGACATATGTATGGAACTTATAATCTAATAAAAAAAAAACGCGTCTCGATTGTACAAAATATTAAAAAATGTCCCCCCCCCCCACAAAATTCCCCTAAAAAAATGTGGCCCCTAAAAACACCCCTTTTCATTTAACTTACCCCCCAAATGTAGGGGGAAAACCCCCAAGTTGGCAACACTGGCAATAGCATGTGTAGATTGAGGGTGAAATTTTATTGATGGGCTGATTGCTTGGGAGCGCTGTCATTTTTTTTTTTTTTGGCTACACGAGGGCTCATTAGACCGGGACCTACAGCTTAAAGCCGATTCCGAACGGCCACAAGCATCCATGTCAAGAGTTGGACTCGAACCCACGGACTCTAGTATCGAATACCAGCTCCCTAGCCTTTCGGCCATTGCCCGGCTTTATTGATGGAAGGTTTCGGGTTTCCCGGAATGAGCTTTATACTTTTACGCTTTAATATACCGTAACTTGGGGCTACTTGAACCCTAGGGGGTTACTTGGACCCAAACCGAAAAAGTGTTTTAAATTACACCTAGGTCTCTTGTCAATAAAATATAGGTATAATTCACAATCTCTCCAACAGATAGGAGCATTAGCTAGGTCCTGAGGCACTTTACCTCGTTCCCTGTCGCATATTTTGAAAGACCTACGATTTCGGCACTCGCTTGCCGGTTTGACGAAAGCATCAGTTTCGCCATCTGTTGACTTATATAGGAATCTTTTTATTATAAGTTTTTTTTTTACTTCTACGTAATTTAGTATGTTTTAAAATCTGAATTACATATATAACTCAGGATTTAAAGAGATTTTAACAAAATAAATAAATGAATAAATTGAAATAAGTATATTATTGAATTTTAAATTTACTTTCTTCAAATATCCACAATAATTTTAATTTTTAAAATTTTAATATGTTAATTAGAAAATAAATGTATTTAATAAGCTTTAATTAAAAAAATTAAGTTGCATAAATTAAAAAATTTAAAGTTTTGAATTCCAATAATTTAAATTTATTTTAATATATAATTTTTAAAAATCAAATTTTAAATTAATCAAATTTTTAAAATATAAAAATTTATTTTAATTTGGTTACATTTTTATGCTAAATTATTGAATAAATGAGGGAATGATGCTGAGTATGAAGGAATGACAAATCACTATTAAAGTTGACTATTTTCATATAACAAACTAGTTTTGATGTAATTATTAGTAGGCAAGAATAATACATTATTTTAATAATGGTTTATTTAATTATAGTAAAAATTTTATCCATAAATAGGCACATGTAAAATTATTTATCAAGAAATTTATATTGGCTTTCTCTGCTATTACAAGGTGTAGGCTGGGGCAGTTCATATTTTATAGCTATCAAGCTGTAAGCATGAATGTCCTTTGTTGAGGGTCATGCATATCTGTAGTTTCCTGTTGAAACCATTACATTTATAGTGAAATTTTCAATGTCTACTAATAGGATCTCTCCAGGATACAGTGTTTTATCATAATTTATCATCACCTACTCACCAACTTTGTATTTAGTGTTTTTGATCTTTTGATATTTCTTTGCTGTAGATTTTTTTTGGTTTTATTTTCAGAATTTAATTGAAAATAAGTGCATTTGAAAATCTTGCACTGAAAGCAATCTAGTGAATGAGAGTCTAATACTGTATGTGCTGAAGTATATACAATCTGATAAAAATGGTTCTAAATCTTTTTCAAAACAAATATGATTACTTTCAATTATACAAAACAAGTACGATTACTTACACATCTAAAATTTTTTTTCTAATTTTCTAGGCTTTAAAACATATCGTATTAATTAATTTCGTTTTTTCAAATCAGGAATACTGTATTCAATGCAATATTTTAACATGAACCCATACAGATCCCACTTTCAAACTTATACAATCATTTCAGTACTATATAAAGTATTATTCAAAAAATTTTGAAAATTTTCGAAGTGGCGCATTTTGAAAAATTCAAATTTTAAATTCAAATAAAATACATTTTCTAAGCCCTAATTGTGTTATACACTGCTGGCCACCCAAATTGCAACACCAAGAAAGACAAGAGATATCACAACAAAATTTATTTTGTAGATAACATGTTGACCAAGTATCAAATGATTAAATTTATAGACTTCTGTGAAGTGTGGTTCCTGCCAAAATCAGTAGCCAGAGTAGCCGCCATTGTTGGAGATCACCGCTGCCACACGCCTCGGCATTTATTCAAAGAGACTTTGGATGTGTTCTTGGGGTACAGCAGACCAAGCAGCTTCCACACGTTGCCAAAGTTGATCTGCTGTGGCAGCTGGGGATGGAATCTGGGTCAATCGTAGAGCAACCATGGACCACATGTTTTCTATCGGCGAAAGATCCGGAGAGCGAGGCGGCCAGGGAAGCAATTCAATCTGGCGATTGACGAAGAACCGTTGGACAATGCGTGCCACGTGTGGTCGCGCATTATCCTGTTGAAATATGGCTGTGGGCAAGCCCTGAAGGTAAGGAAGGACAACTGGCTCCAACACCTCGGAGATGTAGCGCTGGCTGTTTAAAGTACCGGCAATGCGTACTAGAGGTGTGCGAGAGTGATATCCAATACTGCCCCATACCATAATACCCGGTGCAGGACCAGTGTGGCGGTGCATAACGCAGCTGTTCAGCGTCCTCTCTTCACGGTGTCTCCAGACTCGAATGCGACCATCGTGATGTTGCAGACAGAAGCGTGACTCGTCGGTAAAGACAATTTCATTCCATTCTGCCGTCCACATCCTTCTGTCATCGCACCATTGGCGGCGGAGACGTCTGTGGTTCTGCGTCAAGGGTAGACAAAGCAATGGACGTCTTGCGGACAGACCACTCTGCTGTAAACGGGGTCGAATGGTACGCGCAGACACTGGATGATGCGTTACAGACTGCATGTGCTGTGCTATGGTTCGTGATGTGACTGAGCGATCCGTCACTGCCATGCGCACAATTTGCCTGTCATCACGTGAAGTGGTGCGCTGAGGTGGATGCGATCGAACACGCCGGTCCGTCGTACCCTCCTGCATCCAACGATCACATATCCGCATTACAGTTGTTTGGTTTCGTCCAACACGACTACCGATTTCCCTGAAAGATAATCCACAATCTCGGTAGGCCACTATCCTTCCTCTGTCGAACTCGGATACTTGATCAAAAGATGATCGCTGTTTTCGACGAGGCATAATTGATCTTTTTTTGAAAAAACCACAACAAAAACACAATTGCCGAACTTGAAATCGTCGAAATCTCCAAGCCTTAAATAGCGCTTTGAAGTGGCGCCACAGGCGCGCGTGATGTGCGTCTGCGCTGAAATTCTAATCATTTGCATATCTCACCTCCGCTAAAGCATGTTGTAAATTTCATGTTATTTGCATGTTTCCTTCAGGGTGTTGCATTTACAGTGGCCAGCAGTGTATATCATTGAAAAAGGTCTTGAAAATTGCTTTAAAGTGGTACCAATCTTAGCTCTTTAGCTCTTATTGTTGAAATTTTTTTGGATAATTGAATTAAAACACAAGGAGTGCGGTAACGAAGAAGTGAAAACATTCTTTCACTTCTGAATGTATTTGATTTTGTAATGTCTGAATGATTATATTTGGATGTAAATATATTTATACATAGCATATTTATACATGTATATAGCGTAATACATGAATATATAATATATTTATATTAAATTGAAATAGATTGAATTTGATTGTTAAATTTGAATTTATTCTTATTTATTGAAATAGACCACAAATTTTTTGCACTTGAGTAATTTTTTTGATTTTTTATTCTGATTTTCTTTAATTTTAGTGACGCTATCTACTGGAAAAATAAACTAATAACATAGGTTTATAATTGAATCATCTTTCCTTTTTTCGTTGGCTTTGCAAAATATGAAGTAAGAAATTTAGGATTTTCAAATTATTAATTAATAAATAAATAAAAATTATTGTGGATATTTGAAGAAAGTAAATTTAAAATTCAATAATATACTTATTTCAATTTATTCATTTATTTATTTTGTTAAAATCTCTTTAAATCCCGTGTTATATATGTAATTCAGATTTTAAAACATACTAAATTACGTAGAAGTAAAAAAAAAAAAAACCTTATAATAAAAAAATTCCTATATAAGTCAACAGATGGTGAAACTGATGCTTTCGTCAAACCGGCAAGCGAGTGCCGACATCGTAGGTCTTTCAAAATATGCTTCCCGGTCTTCCCACCTTTTTTTTAGTTCAGGTTTGTTGCTCTGTGATAAAAACACGAATTTTTGTGACCTTATAACTTCCACCTTCACTTCTTTACACACTGCAGTCGCAGATTATGTAAGGATAAATTTACATTTCAAATACAGTCTTTAAGAATATAACAATAGTTTTAGATGGATAGAGAATCAATTAACCCAGTAAAAATTATAAGTATTAACTAGTGTGCCGATAAACTAAAAATGGGGTTACTTGGACCCAAGCAAGGAAATGGGTCCAATTACTCCCTAGTCACATTTTTGTCTCAAATTTCACTGTAAAAATTATTAATATCATTACTTCATGTCGGGTTCCTTTTATTAAATGGTTAAACCGGTTCATGTGCATTTATTCGCAGATCTGATACAAAAATGTTCCGAAATTACAAGACGTCCCCTGGGAGAAAGTATGGGAATTTTGCAGCTGAAAAATTAGAGGAATGTTTAAATGCTGTGTGGTCAGGAGAAATGAGTCAGAGAGAGGTCTCAACCCACTTTAAAATTAGTAGGTCCACTATGAAAAGGAGACTGAAGAATGGTTTATTGAACAAACCTCGACATCTAATCATATTTAATAGTGAAGAAGAGTTAGCCTGTGCCAGTCATTTAGGCAAAATTTGTGATTTTGGATTTCCCGTAGACGAACTGGACTTTCGATTTATTGTCAAGTCTTACCTTGCAATGCTTGGAAGATCAGTGAAATGTTTTCAAAACAAATTCCCTGGGCGGGACTGGGTAAAATCAGTTTTGAAGACTCATTCACTGTTAACAATCAGATTTGCAAATAAAATGGGGTTTGTTTTCTGTTTTAATGTAAAATAAATTTTTCATACATAAGCCTCTATTTTTATTTCAAGATCCTAGGTGCTACTTGAGCCCACTAACTATTTTAATTGTATATTTCATGTAAAATGTAGGTTGGGTCCAAGTAACCCCAATCAGTGGGTTACTTGAACCCAAATTTCAATGATTTATTAAATATATATATATAATTAAAATTTTGGTTTGAAAAAGACCTAAAATCCTGGGGAATCTTCAAATAAGTTGTTTAAATCAAGTTATCAGCACAAACATGTTTTTAAGGCTATCGTCGGGTAAGAAATGTACAAAAATCTTCACTTTTTGAGTCCAAGTAACCCCAATGTACGGTATTTTTAATTACTACCCTTTTGTATGGAAGTGTCGATCGTCATGCCATAACAATTTTTAGAAAACCCAGGAAATAAAGGTCCATATTAATGAGTAAATATTTTTTTTAATATCTGATGAATCGTTAATATGGAACACCACTGTCTTCTTTTGCAAGACAAGGGCTAAACTGATTGGCATATGCTGCTTGAAGTCGATTCCAAACAGATTTGATGTTGTCGCCGGCACACGATCTGTAGTTTAGTTGAGTGGAGTGGCAACGCCGATTTTTGGCTTCGAGAAAAACACAGTTGAGCGCCGAGAGCCAGAACGTGCAGACGTGTGCCTCGGTTTGAGATTTACGATCGCCCCACCTTCTGATTTGAGTATATACATGTTTGTTTGTGATTCATGTCCGTCCGTCTACGTGTGTAATAAAATGTATTAAAAGGATTACTAAGGACTCATCATTCGAAGCTCTCCCACGAATTATTTTAGATATCGAAATTTGAGTAGATAGAACATTTCTGGTGCCGAAACCCGGGATCCTTAGAGATTAGAAAATCGTCGAACTCTTGATTTTTATTTGAAAGGTAACTTTTGCCTTATTTTTTGATTCGAACTGTGATTTAATTCTGATTGACAGAAGTGTGGGGTAAGTTGAACATTATTTTTTGTCATTGAGATAATTGAACTGTTTAAACGCCTTTTCTTGATTGAATTTCGAATTGAATATGGATGATCTTTTAAAACTCAAAAATAAACGTTCGACTCTGAGAACTCAAATAACCAAGTTGTTTACTAAAATCGAAACTGTTCTTAATGATAAAGATGCTGCCTTAGACACGTTAGAAAGTAATTTAGAATTATTGTTAAATAGAAACTCGACAGTTGAAGAACTAAATTCTGAGATCGAAACATCTTTGAAACCGAATGAAATCGAAAGTGAAGTTAATACATGTTCGGAATATGAAGATAAGGTTATACATTATAAAACAAAACTTATGAATCGTATTAAACATTTTCAAAAGGATGCTGTTCAAAGTAATTCTGCAAATAATGGCATCTCATCACAAGAAACTAATGTTCGCCTCCCTCCAGAGATAAAAACAGTAAAATTACCAAAACTTATGATAGCAAAATACTATGGTGATCCCGATAAATATTTGGATTTCATGAATCAATACGAAAACGCTATTCATAATAATCCATCGTTAAGTGATATCGACAAGTTCGGGTATTTAAAATCGTTGCTAGGTGGTTTAGCTTTTAACGCTATCAGTGGATTTAGTTTAACCGAAAAGAATTATGCAGCTGCAATTGCACTCCTGAGACAGCGGTTTGGAAATCATTCTATGCTAATACAGGCTCATTTATCTAATTTGTTGAATATTTCTCCTATTAAGACTGTATCTGATATTAATGGATTGCGTAATTTATATGACAAATGTGAAACCCAAATTCGTAGCTTAGAAGCGTTAGGAGTCGCAGAAAATACCTATGGTTGTTTACTCTGTCCAATATTATTGAAATTACTTCCTTGTGAATTAACTTTAGAATTTACTCGCATTCAAGATAATGATAAAAATTGGAGTGTTCAAACTCTCATGAACTTTCTTCGAAACGAGGTCCAATCTCGCGAACGAGCTTTTCAGATTCATAAATCAGAAATAAAACCATCTTCGCTGCAGAAAGATAACAGAAATTTTGGTAGGAATAGTACGAATAACAGAAAATACACTAGTCAGCAAAACGCGGGCTTCTCAAGGGCGCCTTTGAGGCGACCAGATGTGGCGTCAGCAACAGAATTATTGACATCGACTAATGACTCGTGCATTTTTTGTGCCAGGAGCCACAGAAGTGAAGACTGTGATTCATTTGATGTAAATCAACGAAAGGAATTTTGTAGACGTAATTGGAATTGTTATTTATGCCTGAAACCCAAACATCGTTTGCAAGACTGCACTACGAGAGGTTCTTGTTTGTTCTGCGGAGGGTTGCATAATATTGCGCTATGCTTTAAAAGGGAAAATAAAAAAGCTGAGGCTCTCAAATCTTCGAAAAATGACAAACCAATTACCAGACATGTCAATAGTGAACAAAATAAAATTGATAGTGCCGTTGCTAATCATGTAAACAATGGGCAAAACAAAATTTTATTGCAAACTGCTGCTGTTAAATTAGTAGGGAAGTCATCGAGCAAAACGATTCGCGCATTATATGACCCAGGTTCGCAACGATCGTTCATTCGAAAAGATTTATCGAGACAGTTATCGTTGAACATAGTAGGTGATGAGGAACTTTTTATTCATACGTTTCGATCAAAGGCTCCAACTCGGATAAAATGTGCTAGAGTGCAGGTCAAAATTGCAGACACTCGAGATAAGGAAGAAATAATAATAGAAGCGTTAGAAATTGATGAAGTATCTAGTGCTCCATTGGAATTCGCTCCTAATGATATAATTAATGAACTAAAAGCTGAAGGAATTGATTTGTGTGATGTTGATAATGGAACTTTGGAAAATGAAAATATCTCTTTTCTTATTGGTGCAGATAATTATTTTAAAATCGTTTGAATCCCAATTAAACGTTTGAATCCCAATTTAGTTGCAATTGAAAGTAAATTTGGGTGGCTTTAATGGGAGAAGTAGAAGATAACAACTGCTCAAACAGAAATGTTACCATCGCCATGTCATCGATATCTTTGTTCGTTAGTGGTTCTAGTATAGAAAATCTATGGAGACTGGACACGTTAGGAATTCGGGACCCCGTTGAAGTCCAGTCAAGAAAAGAAATGGAAACTGCTGCTCTAAATTATTTTAAGGAGACAGTCACTGTTAACAATGAAGGACGTTACGAAGTTCGTTTACCTTGGATAGCAGACCATGCTGATTTGAAGACTAATGAAGATATTTGTAAAGAGCGTTTACAATCAGTTACCAAAAAACTGCTTCAGAGAAATCAGTTCAAAGACTATGAAGCTGTATTTGATGAATGGATTGAAGATGGAGTTATCGAAGAGGTTCCTTCCGATGAAATTAAGAAGAGTCATTATTTACCGCACAGAGGCGTATTCAAAGAGACTTCTACTACAAAGATACGTCCAGTTTTTGACGCAAGCTGTCGTACTAAGGGATCATTGTCATTGAACGACTATTTAGGGAAGGGTCCAAACCTTCTAGAAGAGATTCCCCCTATCTTATTGAAATTTCGTAAAGAAAAAAATAGGTGTTGTGTCTGACATAAAAAGAGCATTTCTTCAGATATCGGTGTTTAATCCTGATTGTGAATTCTTAAGATTCTTTTGGTGGAAGGATTTCGAGAAGAAAAATGTCAAAGTTTTAAGACATAAGCGTGTAGTATTTGGCTTAAATTGTAGCCCTTTCTTACTAGGAGTTGTGCTGAATCATCATCTAGAAAAGAACTTTGTGGACTTTCCAGAAACTGTCACTAGATTAATGAAAGCCTTCTATGTTGACAATTGTGTCACTTCGGTTCCAGACCAAAATACATTACATCGATTCATTGAAGAGTCTAAGCACATATTGGCTACTGCCTGCTTTGACCTAAGAGGGTGGGAGCATACGTCTTTAAACATTAATCCTGATCCATCTGAACCCATACCTATTTTAGGAGTATTATGGAATAAGGCCGAAGATAATATCTTCTGTGATACAGTGGAATTGCGAAGCTTAACCACTGGTTTGACAAGAAGAAACGTCTTAAGTATGGTTCATAAGATTTTTGATCCACTTGGAATTTTGTGCCCCGCAACATTGATTCCCAAGTTGCTTATCCAGAAAAGTTGGAACTTGAAAATTGGTTGGGACACAGTCCTGCCCGAAGACTATCAAAAATAATTCGCTTCCTGGCTTCGTGATTTGCCCCTTTTATCAGAAATGAAAATTCCCAGGTGCCTAAATATAGATGAAATTGATGGCCTGAGTTTGCATATCTTTTGCGATGCTAACAAGTGCGCTTACAGTGCTGTGATATTTCTTAGAAAAGCTGTAGGTGATGATATATCAGTGACATTTGTTTCTGCGAAGAGTCGAGCGGCTCCCCTTCGTAAAACCACAATTCCAAGATTAGAGTTATTAGCTTGTTGCATAGGAGCACGCCTTTCCTCTGTTGTGATAAAAGCTTTGGATCTTGAAGGAATTCCCATTTTCTACTGGTCTGACTCTTCAACAGCATTGTTTTGGATAGAAAAGGGTGAAAATTGGGGTGTGTTTGTGAAGAATCGAGTTAAAGAAATCAGATCATTAACGTCGAATGGAACTTGGAGGCACGTCCCTGGAAGCTTTAATGCTGCAGATTTGCCATCCCGAGGTTGTTCAATAAGTGCATTAGTTAAATCCAGATGGTTGAAGGGGCCAGAATGGTTGAAGAAAAGAGAAGAGGTGTGGCCCACATCAGAAGTTGTCCTGAACTACGAAGAGATTCAGAAAGAAAAAGGAAAAACTGTTGCTTCAAATTTGACTGCAACCAAAGAAAAATGGTACTTGAAATATGTTTCAAGCTGTTTTAAGATAGTAAGAATGATTTCATGGATTCTTCGATTTGTGAGGAACTGTCGTCAACCGCAGAGAAAGTTTAGGGGAAGTTTGACAGTTCAAGAAATCAACCTAGCTGAAAAGAAGCTATTGAAAATAATTCAAGATGAATCGTTTAATGAAGAAAACAGTTTGAAAGGTCTTCTAACATTTATCGACCAAGATGGACTCTACAGATTGAAGACCAAAATCATTAGAAGAGATGATTGTGAAGATTTTAGATGTCCCATTGTCTTACCATCTGACCATGAACTTGTACATCGATTAATACTTGACCATCATTTGCTGCTTAGCCATGCTGGTACCCAGTTTGTGCTTTCAAATCTACGGCAAAAATTTTGGATTCTAAGAGGCAGGAAAACTGTTCAGAGAGTCTTGGCAAAATGTGTTCCATGCAAGAGACATACAGCAAAGGCAGTTGAAACTTTACCATCTAGCCTTCCTGAAGATAGAGTGCGAGACGCGTCCGCTTTTGAAGTGACAGGGGTCGATGTCGCAGGCCCACTTTACTTGAAAACTGCCAAGAAAGCGTGGATCTTGATTTTTACATGTGCTGTGTACCGTGCGGTACATTTAGAGTTAGAGCTTATTGAGAGTTTATCTACGAATGGTTTCCTATTGAGACTGCGAAGATTTGTCGCCCGAAGAGGTCGTCCATCTGTGATATACAGCGATAACGGTTCCAACTTTGTTGGAGCTGAACGGTTATTAAAATCTATCGACTGGGACCAGATTTCGAATTTTTCTTTTGTAATGAGAATGCAATGGAAATTCAACCCTCCAACTGCCAGTTGGTGGGAAAGACTGATCCAAACCGTGAAGAAGTTACTACGGAGAGTTCTTGGAAGAGCATGTTTGACGTTTGAAGAAATGTTAACTATTCTTTGTGATGTAGAGTCAGTCATAAATTCTCGACCGCTGACATATTTGTCAGAGGATCCTACTGATCTTGAACCTTTAACTCCCTCGTTGTTTATCCAGGATGTTAAAACTGTTGGCGTTCCCGATGTTGACAAGTTAGATCAAATAAACCTTTCGAAGAGATGGAGATATCACCAGCGATTAAGACAACAATTTCGGAAAAGATTTCGTGATGAATATCTTGGACTGTTGGTGCAAAAGCCTTTGAAAGCAAAATTCGTGAGACCAATCGAAATCAACGATATCGTTCTTGTTGGACAGGACAATCAAAAGAGATCAGATTGGCCAATTGGTCGTGTGATTGCTACTTATCTAGGAAAAGACAATCAAGTAAGAGTTGTAAAAGTGAAAACAAAGGCTGGAAAGTTGACCAGGCCAGTAAAAAGACTTTACCCTCTTGAACTTTCTTCATTAACTTGAACTCAATGCAGATATTTAATGTTCATTTTAGTATTAGTGATATTTGCATTTTGAAACTGAATTTTAAGTTCGTTCCATTGTATTGTTTTCACTGTTTAGTATTTTTTCTTTCTTCATTTTTTTTCTTCTTATTCAGTGAACCTTTAAGTTTAATTGTTCTGTTTCTTTATTTCCTTTTACATACTTAACCAATTAAATTTTATTTATTGTTAGATTTAAAGTTGGAGATACTTAGTTAGTAGAGTTAGTTTAGATTTGTGGTAATTTTTAAAGTGATTGTTTTGATTTTCTTTGTAAACTTAAAAATCAAAAGGTGGGAGGATGTCGCCGGCACACGATCTGTAGTTTAGTTGAGTGGAGTGGCAACGCCGATTTTTGGCTTCGAGAAAAACACAGTTGAGCGCCGAGAGCCAGAACGTGCAGACGTGTGCCTCGGTTTGAGATTTACGATCGCCCCACCTTCTGATTTGAGTATATACATGTTTGTTTGTGATTCATGTCCGTCCGTCTACGTGTGTAATAAAATGTATTAAAAGGATTACTAAGGACTCATCATTCGAAGCTCTCCCACGAATTATTTTAGATATCGAAATTTGAGTAGATAGAACATTTCTGGTGCCGAAACCCGGGATCCTTAGAGATTAGAAAATCGTCGAACTCTTGATTTTTATTTGAAAGGTAACTTTTGCCTTATTTTTTGATTCGAACTGTGATTTAATTCTGATTGACAGAAGTGTGGGGTAAGTTGAACATTATTTTTTTGTCATTGAGATAATTGAACTGTTTAACGCCTTTTCTTGATTGAATTTCGAATTGAATATGGATGATCTTTTAAAACTCAAAAATAAACGTTCGACTCTGAGAACTCAAATAACCAAGTTGTTTACTAAAATCGAAACTGTTCTTAATGATAAAGATGCTGCCTTAGACACGTTAGAAAGTAATTTAGAATTATTGTTAAATAGAAACTCGACAGTTGAAGAACTAAATTCTGAGATCGAAACATCTTTGAAACCGAATGAAATCGAAAGTGAAGTTAATACATGTTCGGACACCACTGTCTTCTTTTGCAAGACAAGGGCTAAACTGATTGGCATATGCTGCTTGAAGTCGATTCCAAACAGATTTGATGTTGTCGCCGGCACACGATCTGTAGTTTAGTTGAGTGGAGTGGCAACGCCGATTTTTGGCTTCGAGAAAAACACAGTTGAGCGCCGAGAGCCAGAACGTGCAGACGTGTGCCTCGGTTTGAGATTTACGATCGCCCCACCTTCTGATTTGAGTATATACATGTTTGTTTGTGATTCATGTGCGTCCGTCTACGTGTGTAATAAAATGTATTAAAAGGATTACTAAGGACTCATCATTCGAAGCTCTCCCACGAACTATTTTTGATATCGAAATTTGAGTAGATAGAACAGTTGTAACAAGTAGATTATTTTCGTTCAGCAGAATTTTGCCTTCATATATAATCAACCTATAGGTATATAAGTTGAAAACTCTACTAATGTAGCACACTTTATTATAAGACAGTCAACAAAATTAGCATATCTCTGGTAAAGAATATTAAGCTGTATATAATTTTAGGAAAAATATGGATTGATTATAAAAACTTATGTGTTTTAACTTAATTGAGAAAATATTTTTCTTTCAAAAAATTTCCTACTTGTTAATTTTTTTTATCTTTAATGGCTGAGGATGTACAGCCAATCCCTTTACACTGTAATAATGAATTTTGATTCTTTTACTTGAAAGTATCCCAAAATAAATTCGATTTGTTAATCCTAGCCTAGTGTTACAACATCTATACTTAGGTCGCAGGAGATAGAACAGCAAAAAATGTAGAATTGCACTGCAACATCCATGCATCTACACCACTTTATGATATTTACAATTATTAAGAATTCTCAGAAGTATCTTAACATACATAACTGTAAATGATACAAGGTTCTTACAGTCCTTAAAAACTCCTTATTTTCAGTTTCTGTTTTTAAAGGGTCCTTCAAAAGAACTTGATTTTTCTCTGAAGTTCCTTACCTTTTTTACGTTTACTTCGCAGTCCTTATGAAGTACTTATTTTGTTGAAACAGTGGCGCACCCAGGGAAGGCCCAAGGGGCCCTGCCCCCCCCCCCCCAAAAAAAAAAAAAAAAAAAAAAAAAGAGAAATAGAAATTGCATTATGAATATTGATTTTGCATTATAAATATTTTTATCAGTTCATCGCGTCCCCCCCCCCCATTCATTATAAATATTTTATCCGTCCATCTCGCCCCCCCCCCCCCAAGAAAAAATCCTGGGTGCGCCACTGTGTTGAAATACACAAATTTTCCATTTATGGCTGTCAATGACTGCATTTATGAAAATGAAAATAATTTGTTTACATGCTTTCTTTTTGTATCATTATTGACCACAATGAAGAGCTTATATATTATCATTCTCAACCCCAACTTAAAAAAAACACATATACGAGGCATTTTCGAAAAGTAAAGATACAATGCCGCATACTCACTCTAAAAAATTTTAATTGATTAAATGTACATAACAAATTGCTTACTGGTACATGCCTTATTTTTCCACATAGTTGCCGCCATTGTCAAAACATTTGTTAAGTCTGGGTACACGCTTTTGTATTCCATAGTCTTAGAACTTTGCCGCCTGTTGTCGGAACCACATTTCAACTTCAATTTTGATCTCATCATCGTCGTGAAAGTTTTGCCCTGCAAGATGTTTTTTCAGGTAAAGGAATAACTAAAAGTCCCTGGGTGCAAGGTCCGGGGTGTATGGCGGTTGATCTAAAATTTTTCATTCGAAACTTTTGAGTAGTGCTTTGGTTTGAAGCGCTATGTGAGGACGAGCGTTATCATGCAGCAAGCAGACCCCTCTTGTCAACAAGCCCCTGCGTTTATTTTGAATTGCCCGTCTGAGACGTCTCAAAGTCTCGTAATATGCATCAGCATTAATTGTGGTGCCGGGAGGCATGAAGTTAACCAGAAGAATGCCTTGTCTGTCCCGGAAAACAGAAGCCATGATTTCTTTGGCGGGGATCTTGTATCCCACATTTGGCGGATTCTGAATTGACGCAGAAATTATAAAGACGTGCTGCTCAAACAAGACTCACCGTAAAAATAACAAATGACCTCGAGGGGAAAGCGAAATGCTCAAGGTTACAGTCCGTGTTGCCAACAGACTCACAGAAACTTTTACTTTGCTGCTATCGATGAAGTATCTTTACTTTCCGAAAATGCCTCGTATATATATACAGTGGAACCTCGATTAACGAGCACCTCGCATAACGAGCAAAATAAATCGTAAAAAATGGCTCGCTTAACGAGTGACGTGGAAGCAGTGGCGCACCCAGGGGGGGGCCCAAGGGGCCCTGGCCCCCCCCAAAGAAATAGAAAAAACACCAGAAAATATTCCAAAAATCTTTTCTTTATTAATATTCGTTTTTCTGCAATTATATTCTGTCGTGTTTTCTATTTCTATACAACTTATGAATTAGCAGTCACATAAGATGAAAATACCCTATAGCTCTCGGGAATCACGGCCGCTGTGAATAAATATATGGTAAAGTAGTGGTAGTTCTGGGGCACAACGAGCGTTACTTCCCTTGGCTCTTGGCTGTGTCAGGCACATAGATCACGTGTTTTCTGTATTGGCGATCATTGCAGACACTCAGTCCATAGATCGAATGCGATGCTTTGTGTCTATTTTCATATAGTCCACTTAAAACCTTTAGCTTACGGGGATCAGTTTTGTAAATCGCTTTTTAGAACGGGAAACTTTTGTCTACTTCCTACCCCCCATTTTACGACCGGTCAGTGTGTGTGTGTGTGGGGGGGGGGGGGGGGTCGGTGGAAAAACTGGTTAATTGCTTTCTCGAAGACCGTGGGATATGAGCAGAATTTCGTCTCCCTAAATCCCCTACATCTGGAGCTGGTTTTTAGTAAACAAATTACAGATGTTACAGAAAAGAGGTTTGCACATTTTGTTTGCTTATGATAGTATACGTTCTGTAAAAGCTTTTATGGATGAGTGAATTTTAATGGCGGGAATTTTTTCATATGAATTTTTAAGAAGGAAGAGGAATTTAAATTTTAAAATAATTATAGGAAGTTGACAAGAAAAGACAAATCAAATATAAAAGAAAATCAGTCAAATAAAAAAATTTAATTTTTTTTTCCGATTTCTGCAGAGTTTTATCACACTAAAAGTTAATTATCTTCATATTTTTCTCATATATACTTTAAATATAAATTTGTATTGATAATACAAATGGTTCTTAAGTTCCATTTCAAGTCATTTTCAAGCCATCTGGACCTAGAAAATAGATTTATTTCCTAATTTTCCCTCCTCCTTTAAAAAACGTATTCAAGTAAATAAATGTAAGAGTGTAAATTCATGTGCAAATGTAAAAGTTGAAACTAAAATCGCTGTAATGAAGGAACATAAATTCATGATCTAATGTCTTATTTTCTTATTAACAAAACCGAATGATTCTGTTAGCGTGATCTTTAAGATAGACATACCTATTAGTACAGGGCAATTCAATTTTCTAAAAATTAGAGCAAAAATAACCTTCAAAGAAAAAGTATTTATTGTGTACGAAGCTCGTTAAATCTGACAGAAGAAGACACACACACAATCACTACTAATATATACACACCCGATTCTGTTTTTTGCAAGGATTTGAAATAACATGGTCCAAGAAAAAGAAAACAGAGGTGGGGAACCAGCGGCCGTAAGGACGCATGAGGCCTGCGTGATCTTCTTGTGCGGCCTTCATAAAAGCTAGCACTTGTATTGATTAATATTTAATTTTATAGATTACAACAATTTGCAAAGCAATGGAATTAAATAAAGAACGGCATGAATGTATGTACTCAGGCTTTGCGTTATGAAGCTTGATCCAAATATTCAATTACTTTCAAGCAAGAAACAAATGCAAATATCCCACTAGTTTAAAATTTCCATCGGATTTTAAAATTATTTTAGGAATTGTTGCTATGTCAGTTATTTATAATTTAATACTATTATTTTTCTATTGTATTTCTTTATAATGTTAAAATTATTTAAAAATACTTCTATTTTATTTTTTTTATTTGAAGTGGTATTTAAATATGTAGTTGTTTATTAAAATTTAAAAATGTGGATGAATATATATATATATATATATATATATATATATATATATATATATATATATATATATATATATATATATGTACATATATATATATATATATATACATATATATATATATATACATATATATACATATATATATATACATATATATATACATATATACATATATATATACATATATATATACATATATATATATACATATATATATATATACATATATATATATACATATATATATATATATATGTGTGTGTGTGTGGGCTTACATAAATAAAAATACCAAAAGTGAAATATAAAAAATTACAGCGGTATCTATGAATCTAATAATTTTATAAAAAAATAATAATTAATGATTAATGTTATAACAAGTTTTTACCCTTATGTCAATAAAAAAATATTTTACATTGTAACTTTTTATGTGAAATAATAAATAAATAAGGACTTAATTTTTTTGTTATTTTTCTATATAATGCACCAAATTGTTAAAACTATACCTAACTGTAATAATTTCATAAAAGTCGCATTTATAGGTTACATCAACTTATGCAGCCTCCTTTATTACTACCTAATTTACATGTGGCCTCTAATGGTAAAAAGGTTCCCCACCTCTGAGAACCGATTATTTTTTAACACTTTTTTTTTTGCTGTAACATGGTTTAAAAATCTAAAAAGAATAAAAATATTGAATACAATGTTATCAAAGCGTATTTCAGAGAATGATTTGTTATAGTAATGATGATGTAGGTGTGGTTCTACTATCTCCAAGAACGATTTTAGAAGGTTTCCAACTAACCAATAAACACGGAAATCATTTCCTTACAAATTATGGCAATGTCGTACGAGCTGTGTCATTCCAACGTGATTTAAAAATGATTCTGGCATGTTATGCAGAATCTTATAGAGAACTAACAAAAAGAAAATCACACTGTCTAATAACCGAATTAGTATTCAAAATAGGTGAAATAAACGAAACGCAAGATATTCATTTTATTCCATATAAACTTGTAGACATATCGCCACTCAATATTTTTATTGACGAGAGGAATTTTTCGCCACCGAAAAGCAGCAGTAAACGGGTACGTTTATCATCCAGTAGTGACACTGAATGGCAGAATGTTATACGTATGTCTGTATAAATAAAAAAAAATTCAATTTATTTTTAACCACTTCCGACTGCTGCACTTTTTCAATTTAAAAAAATAAGCCGTACAAAAATAGTTAAAATAAGATTTGTGGATTTGCTCTTACATATTTATTCAACAAATCCAAATTCATGTGAAAATCAACTTTTTTTTTCATTAAGTATGTTTGGATAGAACTTATATCCCGATTTTATATGTTCACTATATCTCTTTTTTCCACGGTTTTTTTTCCACTGTAGTCTCTGGAACGTATCCCTCGTGCAAAAAGAGAATCGTGCGTGTATGTGTATATATATATATATATATATATATTAAGTTGAAAGTAATGTTCAAGACATATAGGTATCCAAAATAAGACCAGCAATAAATAGTTCAATATGATCATCAGTTTTTGTAGATTATTCTGGTTTTATTGTATTAGATAACCTTTCTTCAGATTAGATTACCTCCTTTCATTGTATTTTAGATTCTACTTTTCATATTTCTCGTCTTACACTGGAAAATGCTATTATATATTACTTAATATGCAAGTATTTATATTAATTTCCAATTTGTGATAGTTACTTTTTATAAAGTATTTTCTATTTCCAATATGCAAGTACTCATGCATGCATGCATGTATATATACATACTTATAAACATATATACATCTCGACCTAGGTCGTTTGAACATATTTTTCACTTTTCAAAAATAATATAATGAAAGCGAGGAAAAAAATAGAATGACTAAATAAAAAAATTGAGAAACAAGAAAAACTCTAACTTCATAAATTTTATAGAAAAAATAAAAGTATCAGACTAATTTCAATCACCAAGACTGGTGCAAACCGTCAAAAATATTATTCCTCATGCCTTGGATCAGAAATTTTCCCCTAATTAGAAGCGTATGTTTATTTTTTCCCCTTTTGTCAGTTGTAAACCGCCAATTTTTTCCTCCGGAAAACGATCAGCCCTCAGCAAAATAAGACCCCCACTGAACTAATATCTTGCATCCTGTGCGGTTTTCTACAAAATAAGGGAATGAAAACTTTGGGACGACTGTTATTTTAAGCCCATAGTTTTGGAGAGTACTTGCTTGGGATATAGGCTATCCCACCCCGTAAGGAAAAGGTCATTCGTATTCTGTTCTATTGAACTTGAAACATAGCGCCTTCCATCTCTGAAGAATTAACGTACGTAAATTCTTTAATATTTTAATTTTAAATTTATAAAAGTATTTTATTTTTAAAATTTTGTGCTTCAAAATATGGCTAAACGTACTCAGGGTATTTTATTGAATTATTTTTTTAAAAAACCGAAAATGGATGATTCAAACGTTTGTAGCAATGTTGCTCCTAATATTGTCAATACCGATTCTAATTCGGTTTCCCGAGTCGCGGATTTGACAAAACCATCGAATTATCCGGAAGAAAGTACTTCCTTAGTTATAAATAATTCTCAAGACATCGCATTTCTAAAAGAACAAAAATTTAATACGGGCGATAATATAGATATTGTTAAAAAGTTGTGGAAACCAGAACCAAATTTTAACTTTCCCGTAACCTGTATTGCAAATCACAACCGAAGTTTCCAGTACATATGGTTTAAAAAATTTGAATGGCTTGTGTACTCTCAAGTTGAAAATAGTACGTACTGTAAATATTGTGTGCTTTTTGCACCTGCTAATGTTGGAAAATCTAAATCTGAAGTACCTGGGATGTTAGTCACGAAAGGTTATGATAATTGGAAGAAAGCCATTGATAGATTTTATAATCATCAAAAAACAAAATATCATATAACAGCTGTTATGACGTATGAAAGGCTGCACAATATTCGAGATGGAAAATGTATTCCAATTGATCGGCAAATTGATGTAGGTAAAACATCCCAAGCTGCAGTTAATCGCAAACGATTAGAACCTATCATAAAAACTGTAATTTTATGTGGTCGGCAAAATATACCCTTAAGAGGACATCGTGATTATGGAGAATTTTCATTTGAACAGGAGCCAGTCACCAATGAAGGCAATTTTCGAGCTTTGTTGAGAATGAGAATCGATGCGGGCGATGAAAACCTCACTGAACATTTTAAATATTCTGCCAAAAACGCTACCTACATTAGCTGGAACATACAAAATCAAATTATAAATGCATGTAACGATATAATTTTGAACCGTTTGATAGAAAAAATTAATGCTGCGAAATGTTTTTCTATTCTTGCCGATGAAACTTGTGACATTTCTACTATCGAGCATCTTTCCTTGTGTGTCAGGTATTTAGATGAAGAAAATAACAACAAAGTTTGTGAACAATTCTTACAATTTGTTCCTGTAACAAACACTACAGGAAAAAACTTATCCGACAAAATATTAGAAATCTTAAATAATCATGGCATCGATTTGTCCTATTTAGGTGGACAAGGTTACGACGGGGCCGCATCAATGAGTGGAAAGTTTAATGGTGTTCAGTCTCACATATCAGCTAAATATCCACAATCTTTATATGTTCATTGTGCATCACATAGTTTGAATTTGGCAATTGGAAATGCTGTATCTGTGACTGAAATAAGAAACTGCATTGGCATAATTGAAAAGGTGTACAGTTTTTTCAATACCCCTAAGAGACAGAACGTTCTTGTTGACAATATTGATAAACATACGCCGGAAACTAAAAGACAAAAATTGCGCCAAGTTTGCCCGACTAGGTGGGTGGAACGCCATGAAGCCATCATGACCATGGTGGAATTATATGATGCAGTGATTCATAGTCTTGACACAATCATTTCTTGGGAAGACAGAGACTCGTCCTCTAAGGCAAAACTTTTGAATAATTCCTTGTGTGAATTTGGGTTTATAATATCTTTATTTAGCTTGCAAAATATATTTGCATACACCTTACCATTGTCTAGAATAATGCAAAAATCCGACAGTGACCTCTTAATTGCCCTAAATTTTGTTGATGATGTTGTGTCTCAATTAAATATCGTTCGTGAAACACCAGATTCTTTTTTTAAACATATTTATGATGAGGCATGTATAAAAGCCAATAATTTTAATATTGACATTAAAAAGCCAAGGACTGCATCAAGACAAACATTAAGGTCCAATGTTCCAGCCGATTCTGAAGAAGAGTATTTCAGGAGAACTATTTTCATTCCCTTTATTGACCAAATATTGACTCAACTTCACGAACGATTCACTCGGCATCGCAACATTTTGAAAAATTTTTTGACTCTCTTACCAAATGGAAAAGATGCTCCGACAGCAAGTACAACAGAGGATTTTCGACAGTTGTGTGAATTTTATGCCCGTGATTTGCCTTCTACAAATCCAGCAATTTTGAATGCCGAATTCATTTTGTGGTATAAAAAATTTGAAGAACCGTTTGCAACAGCTCCATGTAAAAATGCCATTGATGCAGTTTCGAAGTGTGACAAAATGTTATATCCAAGCATCTATAATTTATTAAAAATATTTGCAACACTTCCGGTAACAACATGCGTCAGTGAAAGGTCCTTTTCTACCTTACGCATTTTAAAAACCTATTTAAGATCTACAATGGCACAGTCACGATTGAACGGACTGGCTTTGCTGTATATACACAGAGAGATTGATGTAACCGCACCTGAAGTCATTCAAGAGCTTTGTAAAAAGAAAAGAAAACTGGATTTTATTCTTTAAGTAATTGTTATAACCACCTTGTGAATTGTATTGAATTTGCGTTATGGATATTGTTATCCGTTCAACTCGCCCCCTCCCCCCTTCCCCTAAGAATAAATCCTGGTTGCGCCAATGTCCTACACACGAATTCTTTCAAGCTTAATGCTGAAATACACAAAAACTTCGTAATAAACGTAGGAAAAGAAAAGTAATGCGTAGTGGTGGACACCTAATTTGAATTTTCCATTTTTTAAAATTCCATTTACTCCTAAAAACTACTCATGGCTGTTTCGCAAGTCCTTTCATCATACGCGTTCAAATCTTTATAATCAGAAATGAGCTTCTTAAATAAACGAATTGATTAATCGAGTTCGACAAAGAGCTAAACATAAATATTTATATTAATAACTAATAAGTGACTAAATATCAATACCATTTTGACAATATATTTAGATGAAATATTTTTCTTAAATTTATTACTATTCCTGTATAATTATAACAAATTTATACCGGGTTATTTAGTGGTAGAATATTAAGATAAAAACAAGCTAGCATGTCAACACCTGGAGGAATATTGATTTTATGTGATTTAGGCTCGTGCACAAGAAAAGGTTCGCCATCCCAGCCCTAGAGATAACTTTAAAATGGTGTGCTTGTTTTCATTAACGAATACAGCCATAGTATTACGAACTTTTGAAGACGGGAATCTGCACGGCAAAGCACTATATAATGATATCTAGTACCTACAAAAGTTACCTTTTTACGGGTGCTATATTTCCCTAACATTCACCTGTTATCATATTTCTTCTATTCCTGAAATCTCAAATATGCGCATCAGTGGCGCACCCAGGGGGGGGAGGGGCCCTGCCCCCCCCAAAGAAATAGAAATTGCATTATTAATATTGATTTTGCATTATAAATATTTTTATCCGTTCATCTCGGCCCCCCCCCCAAGAAAAAATCCTGGGTGCGCCACTGCGTGGAAGGAAGTCCCCTCTTCACGTCACTCGGATCTTCACGTCACCAGGATCATCAACGGCCGAAAAATAATTATTTAAGGGTAGTCACGGATGGTTCGAGAAGCAAATATCATGGGACTGGAGGATAACAATGATATTGAGTAGCTTGTGGAAGAGCACAGCCAAGAGCTGACCACCGAAGAGCTAATAGAATTGCAGTGTCTTTCACAGCAAGCAGTTGTGGAGGAGAGTTTGTCAGTGGAGAAGGACGAAGAAACAATCTTTTGGCGCAATAAAAGAAATGATGAAAGCATGGGAAACTGTTGCATCGTAAGTTACAAAGCATTACCCTGATAAGACGGTGGCTACGCGCACTATAAATTTATTCAATGACAATGCGGTGACACATTTTCAGCAAATTTTGAAGCGCCGAGAAAAACAAATGTCGCTAGATAGCTTTCTAGTAAAAAAACTAGATATGTGTTATAAATTCGTAAATAATAAACTACATGTGGATTATTTTGCCCCTTAAGAATTTATGTATAAGTAATTTTCTTTAAATAATAAACGTTACATCTAAAAAATTTTGAGTATTTTTTGGCATGGGACGCATTATCGTATTTTACATTAATTTATATCGGAAAAATTGTTTCGCTTAACGAGTGTTTCGCATTAGGAGTAAGACTCTAGAACGAATTATGCTCGTTATGCGAGGTTCCACTGTATATATAATTTTTTTTTTGTATGTATTACGTAATTATTGGTTTGCTTTAATTACTCACTACCAGTGTTTGTCAAATTAAACGCAGGGGTAACCTAACAGATTGCAACCTGTAAAAGTAATGTGAATTATTATTATTATAAATTTATTAAGTTGATAGAGAAATTATCATAAGGTTGTATAGGATCCTGTAACTCAAATACTTTTAAAAGTCTCAACTTTGGAAAAAAAACCACATTTTATATCATCTTTGAGATTTTAGAGAACTCATTTTTTATTTTTGAAAATGAGTATGAACCCTGTTTAATATTTCTCTACACATAGAATGTCAAATATCAACTTGATTTAGGAGTAGCATTGAAGTAACAGTACTGAAATGAAAATTTTCAAGTTTCAGTTATACATCTTTAGCAAATGACCAAATATATATATATATATACAGTGAAATCTCGATTGATCGTTCTCCCGTATGTATCGTTTATTTCAACCAGTCCCGACGATAATATTGCTTTTTTATGTTCCTGCATCTATCGTTTTTCCGTGTTTATCGTTCAGTTATGTTCCTCGAAAAACGATAGATCGAGATTCCACTGTATATCTTCTATATATATAAAACAGTTCCGTAACTGACTCACTGACTGACATACAACGCACAGACCAAACCGCTGGAATAAAGGGCTGAAATTTTGCATGGCGATTCTTCTTATAGTGTAGGGGTGCACTAAGAGAGATTTTTGAAAAATTCTTAGATTTTTTTAAATTAAATTTTTTAGCTGTTTTAGTAACTTTTTTTAAGTTTGCATTTAAAATACTAATTTGAGGGCTATAAAATTTATATCACGAGAAAGATCATAAAAATTCCTTTAAAATGAAATCTTTACCTCGATTTTCTGATTTTTGGTGAATTTTTAAAGATTAATTTTTAAAATTTAATTTATAAATGCTGATCACGTGCTTTCTTTTTCTGGTACTTTAAATAAATTTATCGTCACGTGCATAACAACTAAATAGACAAAAAAAATTTTTTTCTTGCTAATGCGGCAGACGATTGGACATTATTTTGTCTATAAAAATATCCCTTACGATTTTTTTATAAATATATATATATATTTTTTCTACATCAATTGTATATATTGATTGTCGCATTTATTATAAATATATATATTTATTTCTTTGGCATTAATTGCATACATTGACCGTTGTATTTAATTTGAATGTACTCCGTAGCGAAGCGCGGGTTTTCAGCTAGTATATCTATATTAATGAAGCAAGGTTGGATTCTGTCTGTCGGTCACACCTCCGGGTGTCCATGTTATATGTGTGCTGCGTCGAGACGAATCTATAAAACTTACAACTATTAAATTTGACACATGGGTAGTGAAGATTCTGAAAATGTGCACCTCGAAGCCCGAATTTTAAATTTTATTACCGTTAATTTTTTATTAATAAAAAGCCAACAATTTTGAAGGGTGACAACAGTAAATGGAAGCTGTTACATTTCCGAAAATCACCCCTCTTGATATGGCGCGATTTTGGCGGCCATTTTGGTCGAAAATCGGTGTATTTTTTTTCTCATGAAAGTACATAAATCTTACATATTTGGAAAGAGCTTTGAAAACTGATAATTTTTTCTGCTTACAGTTATTCTGTTACTTTAATAGTTTTACAGACATTTTAATTCTAAAAGCAGACTCCACCGCTATCCGATATATATCCGTAAATAAAGCGCGAATCACAGACATTTCGAAGTATTACCGTTGATTCTTCGAAGAATTAATCGCATTTGTTATTTCTTGAAGTAAATTGTTGCATTTATTATGTTATCGTTCATTTGTATGAGCATCTCGAAGCCTGAATTTTAAATTTTATTCTAGAAAAAATTTGATTAAATTTTTTATGCAATATTTGGTTCTATTTGCGCTAAGGTCCGCTAGATGGCGCCACGAGAGTGATACAGAATGAGCTGTATCGAGTGTGACACATACATAACGCTATTTATTGTTGTACCACAAAATTTAAATACCTTTATTCGTTGTTTTTTAGTGTTTCCATTCTCTGACAATGATTGCTGAAGGGAGCGGGTCCCTAATCCGACCGGCTAGTATGTAATAATAACACAACACCAGTTTTAATTCTATTTCAATCTTCTCTTTCACATTATATAAGTAACTTTTGCATTCTTTCACCTGAATCTCACCTGGGCATATGGCACCACAGGGGGTCATGTGGTAAACAGAAACTAAATTTAATATATGCTGGTGCGAGTGTTGGTTCTATGGACTTTGAGATTGAATCAGAGACTGAATGGATGCAATTATCCATTCTCTTTACTTATAAATATGTAAATAACTTCTTCACATTTTGTTTAATACACAGTCCAGTCACATTAATGTAACCACCTTTCGCAGAGCGGACCGCTGCGATACGTGCAGGAAGAGAGTCAATTAGGTTCCTGGAGGTGTTCACTAGGATGTTGAGCCATGCCGACTCCAGTGCCGTGGCCAGGTGCGCTAGGTTACGCGGTTGAGGATCCATGGTGCGAACAACCCGATCGAGGTGGTCCTACAGATTCTCGATTGGGTTCAAGTCGCGGAAATTTGCTGGCCAAGGGAGTACGGTAAACTCATCCTGGTGCTCTTCGAACCAAGCACGTACACTGCGAGCTTTATGACACGTCGCAATCCTGCTGGTAGATGCCATCATCCTGAGGAAAAACAATTCGCATGTAGGGGTGAACATGGTCCGCAAGGATAGATGCATACTTGTGTTGATCCATCGTGTCTTCCACAATGATGAGTGAACCCAGAGAATACCACGAAAACATTCCCCAGACAATAATGCTCCCTCCTCCAGCTTGGACCCTTCCGGCAATTGTTGCAGGGTGTTTGCTTTCAGACGTGCATCTGTCCGATGGAGCATAAAACGGGATTCATCGGATAAAGCCACCTGTCTCCACTCAGTGGAGGTCCAGTTGCGGTACTGGCGTGCAAATTCCAGCCTTCGTCGCCGATGAACAGCGGTCAGCATAGCTCCATTAACCAGGCGTCTGCTGCGGAGGCCCATACGCAGCAACGTTCGCTGAACCGTCGTTGTGGAGACACTGTTGGTAGCCCCTTGGTTCATCTGGACGGTCAGTTGCTCAACGGTTGCACGTCTATTCGCCCGAACGCATCTCCGCAGCCGTCGTTCACCTCTGCCATCTATGGCCCGTGGTGCACCACATTTGCCACGTCGCTGATTTTGGATAGTGCCATTTTGCCATGCACGGTATACTTTTACCACGGCGGCCCGCGAACAGTTTACAAAATTAGCAGTTTCGGAAATGCTTCCACCCTTGGCCCGAAAGCCAATGATCATGCCCTTTTGGATGTCGGATAAATCTCTCCGTTTCTGCATGACTGCAAGAACTGAAATGTTTTCCGAATGCCTACAACACACTTTATATATCCACCAAATTTGCTGAAGACACGTGCCTTCTGCGATTGGTTATTTAACGTTGACGTCAAAAGTAGGCGGTGGTCACATTAATATGATGGACGGTGTATGTTAAATTGTTCGATAACCATACTGCGTTTAAGGCAGGAAAAGGATTATTCAGTTTAATTGAATTAATTGATTTGGAGTTTATGCATCCAAGGCCTGACTACCAAGCCAAATGCCCATTCGGCTGTTTTCCCGGATATTGACGTTAAGTGACATCTAATCTGGTATTATACGTGTGTGTCTGTGTGACCATTGTTAATAGCATTCATCATAAAGTTCTACCTGTTAAGCAAAATGGAAGAATAGTTAGAGCTGATTCCAATAATGATAAAAAATTTCTTTACATTTCCGACAATTTTTCCTAAATGAGTTTCCTTGACTTCATCCAGGATATTCCTCCAGACATTTCTCACTTCTTTCTCAAAGAGAGTGACAATAAAAATAGTGGACTTAAAAATGAAAATGTGGATAATTTAATATACGTACATAAGGAGTTTAAGAAGTTAAAATAATGTATGATATCATGAAATTCCTTATAGAACTTTGGATGGAACACTAGCTGTATATTTGTAAAAAATGAATTGCACTAAACTAAATGTATCATGAAAAAATGTTATCACTATAAACCTAATATCTGAACAATTGCATTGAAACTTTTTAAGTTTATTAATAGTAAATATTAATTGCTAAAAAAAAATCTACGATATATAATTTAAAACATTCAATAATTCATCACCCATTACACAGTTAATTTTTAAATCAAAAATAACTTTCTTATGAAGGCAAGAAAAGCAGCAGATATAAATTATAGTAGTAATAATCTCAGAAACAAAAGGTCTCTTGTGTTGTTTTTTTTCCCTTAGTTCACAAAACATTAATGGAGAGAACGATTAAACACTATAGATTCTCAGTCATGCCAACCAAGATTGTGTATGTATATTTCACTAATATGTTAAGTTTACACTTCACCGACAATAAAAGCTGTTCTTAAAAGAGGCAGAATGGGAGTAAAACCAATGTGTAAGTGTTTGATATTCAAAATAAAAAATTATACTTAAAGAAAAAAAAAACAGGAATCTTGATATTTTAATCTATACCACATGTGCATATTTACAAGATAAAAATATAGTAATCTTATTTCACGGAGGAAAAAGATTGCTCTTATTAAGACAAACATTTTTGTTTGTTTTACACATTCGGAACTATACAAATGGAAACCTCTAGTAATGTTCTAATAGATGGATATTAATATACTAATTTAATGTTAATAGAAATTGCCATTTTTATAAGGAATCAAATGCTTCTTTTAGGCAGTAACAGTTCCTTTGCACTGGACTCCCCCCCCCCTAATCCTCGTGACGACAAGACAAGACAAGAAAAAAAAAAAAAAAAAAAAAAAAAAAAAAAAAAAAAAAAAAAAGTATGCAGATTTTTTCACTGCATTTGGCACAAAGGGAAATAGTTCCATACTCTGACCAATTTGTTTCTAATCCTTATGTCATCAACACAAATTAAAATGCAATTATATATTCAGATCTAAATATTTCCCTAGAATGTTTCAGATGGTTGCAGATTACTGAGGTTTTGAAAGGAAAGCACATAAAATGCAAGATCCATGTAAAATTGCTCAGGAGAAAACTTGGCAACTAGTTATTCCAGGACTATTCAAAGCTTGCGACTAGCACTACATATATAAATGAAACTTTATATACATAGTAATATAATGGTTATAAAACCATTATATTTTCTCACAAAAGGCAAATAAATGAATAAAAGATAAATGAAAATTCAACAATGTGGTTTTATTCTGAAGAATGCATCTATATACAGGAGTCAAATTTTCCAGAATATTTACATCAAAATGTTCTGAGAGGATTTTTCAGGCTTCAATCTAATCTGAAATAAACAAACAAAATGCTTTACATTTTGTACAACAGTAACAACAATATAAAAATTTAAGATAATCATAATTCTCAAGACAGAAATAAAGGCATGCTGTGTCAGAATTTTGAAAATACTTTGTATTGCTAACAACTCTTGATCGCTAAGAGTAAGAAACATTCTAAGTAATTCTGATAGAGTTAAATGTACAGAAATCTTTTCCTCTTTAAGAAAGCTTGATGTAAGCACATGCAAACTCTAAACTACCTTTAATAAGACCACCTGAATCAAGATGACTCTGAAACTTATTTCATTTAAAATTTCCATATAATTAAGAAGCATTTTTTAATTTTTTTTTTTAAAGTTAACCACTTTAGATACTTCAGAGAAAAAAAAGGGTAATTTTTCTCTTATACAAAGAATGTTCACAATGATTACAAAACATACATAGTAGGTCTATATTTATGTTAGCCCATCTTACTTTTCATATAATGAGTTATATTACAAATTCACAAAATTGTTTTGCTTCATAATGTTAGGTTAAATATTTCTGCAATAACAGACAATTATCTTTACAAACACGTTTGTCTTTTATATATATCTCTAAATCTCCTATTTGGACAGGGAAAAGCAACATGAAATAGATAAGAAAATATATTACACCTTAAGGCTCCGCTGGAGTTATTTTTTTCCCCCGTGTTCGCTAAAACCCACAAGAAACCTCCCGAGGAAGGCAGGACTATGTCGACATGATTGACAGAAAAGCAACCAATCAGAGAGGCAATAGTTTTCGAAGTTGAGAAGGGGTAGAAAACCCCCTCGTAATTTGAAACTGTCAACAAAGCTATCAATGGTTCTTGCCTACACTTCGACTGAACAAGGGGATGGGGTCAGATATCTTCCCCTATTTACAGCCTTTCACATTCAATTCTTCCCCCCCCCCCCACACACACACACTAACTTCCTGCATTTTAGTGATAAGACAGACAGTTAGTTGGGATTTGGAAATCTACCGCTCTAGCTATGCGACCAGAACTTTAATTTCAAAGAAAATAAATTTATCAGTTTTGCAATTCCTTATTTATCATTTTTTTTAATTAATATTAAACTTAATTTTAATTTTTAATAATGTGTTTTTATCAAGTAGATCGATTAATAAGCTTTCCCGTTAACAATTTAGAAATGAGAAAAAATAATTTTAATAGAAAATTGAGTTTTCTTCCTACAACATTTGTTTAAAAACAGTTAAAGTTACGAACACGTTTCTCACAAAGTCTTTTATGAAAACTCTGACAGGTTTTATAAACAATTTTAAAATGCATATGTGTATTTTATTTGATACAGTATATAAGGATTATTTCTTTTGTACTTGATTTTTGCATTTCTTTATTTAGAATATTTCTGTAAAGGGAAAATTTTCAAAAATGTGAAAATTTGTTAAGCAATTAACCTGTAAAATATTAGAATTTGTGTGTTTTCTTTCTACTAACTTATGAAAACTTTCTCTACGTACACAGAACCGTAAGCTAAAATCGTCAAGAGGGTTATAAAGATTGATGAGATTTCATATTTTAGGATGATTAGATCCATCTTTGATATTACATAACAAATACCAAAATTCTGGGATGATTTCGCAAAAGAGACACATATATTATGATTCAAACGATATGTTCTTCATTTGTATTATTTTACATTCATTTATTTACAAAATTACATATTCAAATCACATAATTACGTTTACATAATTAAATAACTCTTACATGAGAAATTTTTGATTAAAAAAAAAAACAACTCAATAAACCCATATGGTAATTGAAAGATCCAGATCTGGGTTTAAAAACCCAGCATATATATATATATATATATACAGTCTTAAATAAACAGGAAAACTAACGTAAACAAAGCACAAATAGCAGTAAGATGCAATAATTTTTGCATACGGCTGTTTCGAAGCTACAAAGGAGCTTATACAGTCTTAGACAAAAAAAAAGACACAACAAGAAGGGGTAATGCAAATTGGACACAAATTGATATGCATACATGTTTCGACGGAAAATGCAAAATTTTAAAGTTTGGCGGCCAATGAATGAACATGTGACGCTGCAAAGCATCTTAACTGCGCAACTGGCAGGATATTAAAGAGGATAAATTTCGATTCCAGGTCATAAATTCTTTGCGAATTTCATTCCGTGTACTCAGGTAGACAGTAACTATGCCTCGCATACAGGTGCGCGAACAATATGCGCAGATGTCAGCATTTGAGAGAGGACGTGTTGTTGGGCTGAAAGAAGCCGGTTAGTCTAATCGGTGAATCCCTCGACATTTGGATAGGAGCGATGCCACTATCAAACGATGTTGGCAGGAATGGGTGAACCATGTCCGAACACAGCGTCAATAAGGAAGCGCTCGGCCTAGAGAAACAACAGAATGTGAGGACCGAGCAATCGTCAAAGTGGCACTCACAGCCCCAGATTCATCATTATCATCGATCGTATGTGCAACTGGTGCTTCAGTGACCACAAGGACCATTCATAGGCTGCTCAGAGAAAGGGGGCTGAACTCACGACGCCCCTTGCGCCGACTACCATTGACCTCTGTACTCCGAAAAGCCCGTTTGCAGTGGTGCCAGGCACATTCGACCTGGAATGTCACTGACTGGAGTAGAATTGTCCCGCTTCAAACTGAGCTCCGATGACCAGCGAATACGTGTTTGGAAAGCCCCGGGCAGCAGTGGGATTCCAACCTGACTGTCTTCCACTATACGAGTGGACAACCAGGAGTGATGGTCTGGGGTGCCATCTCATTTCATAGCAGCACCCCTTCGGTTGTCATCTGCGGCACCCTTACAGCACAGCGATACGTCGACGATATTCTATGCTCCGTTGTGTTGCCCTTCATAACACGCCATCCTGGGCTTGTATTTCAGCAACACAATGCCCGCCCGCACACGGCGAGAGTTTCTACTGCTTGTCTTCGTGCTTGCCTAAAGCTACCTTGGCCAGCAAGGTCGCCGGATCTCTCTCCCATTGAGCACGTTTGGAGTATTATGGGCAGGGCCCATCAACCAGCTCGGGATTTTGACGATCTAACGCACCAATTGGACTGAATTTGGCACGATATCCCGCAGAAGGACACCCGCCACCTCTATCAACCAATGCCAAGCCGAATAACTGTTTGCATAGGGGCCAGAGGTGGACCAACGCGTTATTGACGTTTTCACTTTGTGAAGATCAATTTCTCTTCAATAAATCATCCAATTTTTCTCAGACTGTAATCATTTGTTTTTCTGTACATGTACATCACATTTGCCGATTTTCGTCCCATTCGGTTAACTCCTTGGTGCGTCGTTTTTCTTTTTCTTGTTTTTTGTCTAAGAGTGTACATACACACACACACACACACACACACACACACACACACATATATATATATATATACAGTGGTGACAAAAAGTCCTGAACATACTCATTTTTTGCCTAATTTTTGTGTTTGACTTAATTTTTCGTTATGAAATTATCGTACTATCGTAACTATTGTTAAAGATTTTAATGTATTTTTTCATGCTGATTTCAAATCTGTTCATAGAATTCATGTAAAGTAAATAGTTTCATCGATATTTTGAAATAAACCATGATAAGACAAGCACAAGGTCACTGTAATAATGAGTGACTGTTTTTTCAACTAATGAAATGCTCCGTTATTCCAACCAATCAGAGACTAGTACTAATGAAGGGTTGAAAGCAGAATATGCAGCATGTTTTAGTGTATTGAAAGCAGTTGTGTGTTGCAATTTGAAGTGCTTGTGTGGAAAATATTGGAATTATGGGTAAATTTTCATTTCTGCCTGATGATAAATGGAACAAAATAATATTTTTGAAGGAAGAAGGTTATCCTATGCACCAAATTGCTGCTAAAGTACCATGTGGTCTTTATGCTGTCGTGAGAACGTTGAAAAGATATTCTGAAACAAATTCTATTGCGTACAGGGAGCGATCTGGACGACCGATTAAAACAACTTTAAGTGAAGACAGGGTATTGCACAAGATTTCACTTTCAAACAGAAAAATCAATTCACCATAAATTTTGAAACAATGGACTTTAATATCGAATGTGAATATGTGCCCAAGAACTATGACAGGAAGACTGCTGGAAATTGGATAACAAGGCTGCAAACTCGCTCAAAACTACCGACTGTCCGATTTTCAACGCAAGAGGAGCTTTGGGCAAGGGATCATTCGTTATGGGCTATTAAAGACTGGGATAAGTATTTAGTAATGAAAGTGAGTTTTGTATTTCTGGTAACCAAAGTAGTGCCTATGTAAGACGACGTACTCATGAGGAATTCAGCCCTCAGTGTCTGAAGCCCACAGTAAAGCACCCGACGAAAGTGATGATATTGGGGCTGTATGTCTTCTCGTGGTGTTGGAAGACTTCACATCGTGAGCGGAATAGTGAAAGCCAGGGATTACATTGGAATACTACAAAATAAATTGCTACCAACAGCAGGAGATCCTTTTGGGAATCAGTCTTTTTTTTCAGGACGATAATGCTCCATGTCACCGTGCAAATGTAGTCCAGAAATGGTTCGAAGACCATACTGTGAATAGGATGAACTGACCAGGACAGTCTCCGGATCTTAATCTAATAGAGAACCTATGGCATAAAATTGGTTATGATATTTCAAAGAAAAAACCTTCAAACAAACGTGAATTAATTGAAGCTTTAATATTTTCCTTCAACTATGTTGTCATGAAAGAACTTCTTGTGAAATTGGTGCATTCCATTCCAAAAAGATGGAATTAAAGCAAACGGCTGGCCCAAAAAATATTGATGTTCAAGCATGTAACCACCAAATTTTCAAAATTCATATTAAATGTACCGTATTTGTAAGTTTTTGGTGTTATTTTACTACGTATATTATGTTATTCTATATTGTGTTATTCTGTACATACTACACAATCTTGTGTTCAGGCAGCTGTACTACAAAAAATACTTGCGGCATTAATTATTACCGCTTACCAAAATTGTCTAAAAAATGTGCGAACAGCCTCTGTATATATATATATATATATATATATATATATATATATATATACATACATACATATATACATACATACATATATACATATACACACACACACACATATATACACACACATACACACACACACACACACACACACACACACACACACACACACACACATATATATATACACATATATATATATACACACACACATATATATATACACACACACACACATATATATATATATATATATATATATATATATACATACATATATATATATACACACATATATATACACTGCTGGCCACCCAAATTGCAACACCAAGAAAGACAAGAGATATCACAACAAAATTTATTTTGTAGATAACATGTTGACCAAGTACCAAATGATTAAATTTATAGACTTCTGTGAAGTGTGGTTCCTGCCAAAATCAGTAGCCAGAGTAGCCGCCATTGTTGGAGATCACCGCTGCCACACGCCTCGGCATTGATTCAAAGAGACTTTGGATGAGTTCTTGGGGTACAGCAGACCAAGCAGCTTACACACGTTGCCAAAGTTGATCTGCTGTGGCAGCTGGGGGTGGAATCTGGGTCAATCGTAGAGCAACCATTGACCACATGTTTTCTATCGGCGAAAGATCCGGAGAGCGAGGCGGTCAAGGAAGCAATTCAATCTGGCGATTGACGAAGAACCGTTGGACAATGCGTGCCACGTGTGGTCGCGCATTATCCTGTTGAAATATGGCTGTGGGCAAGCCCTGAAGGTAAGGAAGGAAAACTGGCTCCAACACCTCGGAGATGTAGCGCTGGCTGTTTAAAGTACCGGCAATGCGTACTAGAGGTGTGCGAGAGTGATATCCAATACCGCCCCATACCATAATACCCGGTGCAGGACCAGTGTGGCGGTGCATAACGCAGCTGTTCAGCATCCTCTCTTCACGGTGTCTCCAGACTCGAATGCGATCATCGTGGTGTTGCAGACAGAAGCGTGACTCGTCAGTAAAGACAATTTCATTCCATTCTGCCGTCCACATCCTTCTGTCATCGCACCATTGGCGACGGAGACGTCTGTGGTTCTGCGTCAAGGGTAGACAAAGCAATGGACGTCTTGCGGACAGACCACTCTGCTGTAAACGGCGTCGAATGGTACGCGCAGACACTGGATGATGCGTTATAGACTGCATGTGCTGTGCTATGGTTCGTGATGTGACTGAGCGATCCGTCACTGCCATGCTCACAATTTGCCTGTCATCACGTGAAGTGGTGCGCTGAGGTGGATGCGATCGAACACGCCTGTCCGTCGTACCCTCCTGCATCCAACGATCACATATCCGCATTACAGTTGTTTGGTTTCGTCCAACACGACTACCGATTTCCCTGAAAGATAATACACAATCTCGGTAGGCCACTATCCTTCCTCTGTCGAACTCGGATATTTGATCAAAAGATGATCGCTGTTTTCGACGAGGCATAATTGATCGTTTTTTTGAAAAAACCACAAGAAAAACACAATTGCCGAACTTGAAATCGTCGAAATCTCCAAGCCTTAAATTGCGCTTTGAAGTGGCGCCACAGGCGCGCGTGATGTGCGTCTGCGCTGAAATTCTAATCATTTGCATATCTCACCTCCGCTAATGCATGTTGTAAATTTCGTTTTATTTGCATGTTTCCTTCAGGGTGTTGCATTTACAGTGGCCAGCAGTGTATATATATATATATATATATATATATATATATATATATATATACAGTCGAACTTCCACATATCGGAATTTTCTATATATCGAACTCTTAGTAAATCTCCATATTCATTACATAGAAAAATTGTTTCTATATATTGAAAAAATCTCTATATATCGAAATTTTTTTCAAGACAAATTGGGAGATTTTATTCCACTTTAGAATAAAATCTCCCAATTTTTGGCATTTGAAACAATATGTCGTGGATTTCAATTCGCCGAAAATATCCCCGATTAAGTTTTTAGTAGACTGAATAAATACGAACATTTCTTTGAACTTTCCGCAAAACTCACTGTTCAGCAAGATATTCGTAGTTTTTTAAAAAAAGAATGTAACTGTGATCATTGTAACCACTGTCTGGATTATTGTTTTTTTAAAGGTATGCAGTACTCAATAAATCTTTCATATTAATTCATTTTTTAGTTATTAACTTTCATTTAATGGGATTCGCATATAAATTAGAAATAGAGTTTCGTATACGAAAATTAGCTTTAATTTTTTTTCGGAGAATTATGATAAAACTAAGCTCAATGAGGAATTTGCACGTTTTTTTATTTTACATTTATGATATAGAAAATAGAAAAATATGATCGAAAGCATCTTTTGTTTTTAGTTTTAGAGCCCTAAAAGTTAACATAATTTGTTTTTAAACCCGCACTATTTACTTCGTCTCAAAAACGCTACTTTTCCTACGCGGATACATGTGACGTCACAATGCACCATAGCGCATTTGTTTACTTCGGTGTTTGGATTGTGTTCCGTAGTTTAAGTTTGATATCTAGCGTTTTTTTTATTTTTAAGAAGTCAAAGTATCTGAAAGCAAATTTTAAATATTGTATAGTACCTTGGTGCACAAGCACGACGGTAAATACACCTGGAAAGCTGTTTTTTGTGTGTTTTCCAAAAGATAATGTGAAAAGGAAAGCATGGACAGTTGCAATGAAACGCGATGAAGAAAAGAAATCGAGCATTGTCCACTAAGACAACTCACTGGTGTTGTGAAGATCACTTTTCGGCAAGTTATTTCTTCATTCTGTTAACATATGTAATGTAGCTTTTTATAATAATTCAATATTGCTTCAAAATAGTGCTACAAGAAAAATATATAATTATATAACTTTGTTCCATTATGTATATTAATTTGCTTACAATAAAGATTCAAACTATGAAATTAATGTTTTTCAAGATTGGTATAATATTTTTACTAGCCAAAATCGTTATCAATTTATGAATAAATTTATATGACACTTTTACTGAAATTTTAAGGCTATACTGTTGCTGCATTTTAAGAATTAAATATTATGTCAATGATATAGCTTATCCGGAAATTGTTTAAAAGTCTATGGCAAAGTTTTCACCATAGTGACAAACACCTTATAAGCATGTTAAATTTAAGCTTATAACAGCATGTTATGGCTATGCAAATTATGCAATTAAAATACTGTATTAAACTTAATTTAAACTTTGACATTTCAGAATGTATTTTTTTGGTTTATTTGTGTATGCAGTAGTATTTTTAGAAATTCCTTTTATGGTAGGTGGGTTACAACCCCCCCCCCCCCACACGTCTTTACTGAACCACTGCACCTGTAGATTAAGAGATTAATTTAATAATATGCATAGACAATATCTAACTTTTAGGTTTGTGTAAAGAACAACGCACGTCAGCGTACTACAATCTACATTACATAAGTAGAATAATAAATGCAAACAAATGTATACATATCTCTGAGCTTTAAATCCTCGTATTTCTGCTCGCATAAAACTGCCCCCCAAAAAGGAAAACACTACAAATGAATCCATTTTAGGCAGGTTGTCAGATTGTCCTTTTGCAAAACCGGGCAATAAAGCCATGTTAAACAAAACAGAAATAAAATAAAAATAATAATAATAATAAAGATGTCGATAGAATATAATTATAAAATAAAGTGATAGACAATAGCCACAAACTTGACAGCACCAAATTAGAAAAATTAAATGATTTTAAAATGTTAGTTTAAGAGTAGGTATCGTAAAATCTCACGCTAGAAAAATGTAAACATTGAAGGATGGTGCATAGTGACGTCAGAACCAATCACGTAGCGTTTTGAGGTCACATGATTTTTCAACACTTTTCGCTTATTTTAAATTTAAAATTTTAATTATTTAGATCTATACGTACGTTTTAATTGATGTTTTCGAACATTTTGATAACCAATCTGTTAATAAAAAATAGAAATGAGCATATTCCCCACATGTGCAAATTCCTCATTCTATATATCGAAATTTCTATATATCGAATTTTTTTCCGGCAATTTGCTACTTCGATATATGGAGGTTCGACTGTATATACATATATATATATATATATATATATATATATATATATATATATACATACATATATATACATATATACATACATATATAACTGTTAATCTCAGCGACCCCGAAAACTTTGGATTCGACACTAATATCAGTCATTTTGGACATTTTATATTCACCTCTTCTTCCCCCCCCCCTCCCCCCAATGCTGATGGGGGGCTTAACTTGCACTTAGACGGAATCGGGAGTGTCACTATTAATCTCAGCGACCCCTAAAACTATGGATTCGACACTAATATCAGCCGTTTTCGATTATTTTTACATGTGCCCCCTGCCCCCCTGGGGATGCTAGGGGTGTCTCCCCCCCCAAGTGTTTCTTTCCAGATTGTAAGTGATATGTGTACCAAGTTTGGTTGAAATTGCTCCAAGCGTTCCAGAGTGATACTGGAACGAACACTCACACACACACACACACACACATATAGTGAAACTTCTCTATGGCGGGCCAGTCATGGTTAAAAAAAAAAGTGGCCGTCGAATAGAGGTGCAGGCAAGATTATATATATGTATCTATATCTACAGATTTTTTAATGAGGATATATTGTACAAAAAATCTAAATGAAGAAAAAGGTTCTGAAAGAGAAGGCGATATCGTTCAACCGAAAAAATGTTCTCGCTTGATTGTACTGAGCAGTGATGAGTAAGAAATTTATTTAATTACGGTCGTATTATATGAAAATAATATTTACTTGCTTCTTTTCGTTTTGTGTTATGCATACATTTATAGTTTTAATAAAAATTAAAGTTGCTTATATGGAATTTTAAAATAAATGTTTCTTTTTAATAAGTTTTCAGAACTTAACCCCCCCCCCCCCGTTTTTGAACTATATCTTGGTCTCATATAACACGGTTTCATACAACACGGCAGTTTCTAAGAACCTATGTACCGTGTTATAGGAGGGTTACCTGTATATATATATATATATATAAATTGGTCAGGGCAATTAAAATTATTAACATTTCTTATAATTTTACATTCCATAATACATTTCATATGTATACATAATATTTACATTTATACATATTTACTTTTATAAATATTTACACATACTAAAATGATATTTATACAAACTATTTACATAACGACAAAAATTAACTCAAATATATATACATGTATATATATATATACGAAACATGATGAAAATGATAGCCAAAATTTAGCCAGTGATCAATATACATATACCAGCTAGGAATCAAGTTTTACTTAGTTCTAAAATCTTTACCCGTCAGCTGAAAAGGCACATAGCAAACGTTGTGCTCTTTTCGCCAGGCAACTCGACTATCCATAAATCACCGTCCCCCCAACCCTTGTGTTTTACCGCCTGGGGTCCCCCTGAATTCTTTCCCCTCCCTGAACCTCACTGCCGGCGGGAGGCGTGGTTTTTGGAGAAATGTTCCGATTTTTACAAAATTTCCCCATTTTTACTGACAAATTACTCTTACCCTAATTTGCGTAAAATTAAGAAAAAAGTATCTTTGAAAAGTCAAAAGATTCAGGAATCCCGCGTATTATTTCATATTGTATTATTATTTGATCTCGAGTACTTATAAAGAGTTTAAAGCAAAAGTACCTCTTATTTTTTCAGTTCAGAAATTCGAGAGTCATTTAAAATTAAATTTTAAGAGAAAACCAAAAATTGATAAACAAACACGAATTGTTAAGTCGTCAGGTATCTTATGCAGAAAAAATTTTCTCAAAATATTTAAATGCGAATTTGCAATTTGTTAAGAACTTCCCCATTGACTTAACATTGGCTTCGAAACATCGGAGGCTCAGTCCAGCGCCCCCTTAAAAATCCATTCCCGTTTTGGGGATACTCTAGATTTGTGTGCACGGCCGCCATCTTGGATTTTTCCGCCAGGGTTTGGCGCATTTCTCATGACGATCATTATTGCGTTCTGGTAAAAATAACCCAATGTCAAATTCTCTAATTTTAAGATCAAACAGTCATTTCTGATTTGATCTTTTAATTACAGTATAATAATTTTAGGTCAGATCTCAGCCTTGACATGGAAATATTTTAAGCAGTGTTTTCAAAACGCTGGACTTTGAATTTTTTTTAGCTTTTTTAATAAAAATCACCTGTTTAAATTATGAAACTTAAAAAATTTTTTGAAAAATCCTTTAAACATTGGACTTGTTTTTATTAAATCCCAAAAATAAATCTAACTTTTTTAAATTATGAAACTTGGAAATTTTTTTGAAAAAATCATTCTCAAATATTGGAAATTTTGGGTTTTTCTTTTAGCTTTTTTAATAAAACCCAATGAAATCAGGACAAGGATTATTTGACCATTTATCCTGCTGTGTTGGAAATAAGGAAATAAAAACCCTTTTCCTGTAAAAGCTTAACCTTAACTAACTTCTTAACTTAGGTTCCTGGGGAGAGAGAAGTTGAACTTCAGTTATTTAAATTTATTTAAATAAAAATTTTAAAATAAGATTGTATTTAAAATGTATACTGTATTTTACATTTTACGAAAAAATGATGGCAGATAATTTTTACTTCAAATAAATGAAATGGTGTATCATAACAGTATACTAATTGACAAATCCATTATCAGTTTTTCGTTAACTTAATAAATTTAAGTTGCTTTTAATTTTGTTTATTGATTGTCAATTAGTATACTGTTATGATACACCATTTCATTTATTTGAAGTAAAAATTATCTGCCATCATTTTTTCGTAAAATGTAAAATACAGTATACACTTTAAATACAATCTATTTTAAAAATTTTTATAATTCCAAGTTGTAGTGGATTACAAATAAATTTAAATAACTGAAGTTCAACTTCTCTCTCCCCAGGAACCTAAGTTAAGAAGTTAGTTAAGGTTAAGCTATTGGTTTAGAAAAAGGGTTTTTTTTTTTCCTTATTTTCAACACAACAGGATAAATGGTCAAATAATCCTTGTCCCGATTTTATTGTATGCACAAAATATTTGGTTAAGGTCAAATCTGAAGTAAAATTTCATTACCACAATGCCCTAACAAAAAAAAAAAATAAATAAATAAAGGAGAATCTGGTTACTCACCATAAATTTATGGGTTCATAATTTTTTTTACATTTTTCAAAGCTGAATTTTAGACAATTTTTAAATTGCAAGATATTTAGGTGGTACGAAAATGCTGTATTTTTTTTCTAATTAGCAATATATTAGCATAATATTTTGGTGATTCATTGCTATTTGTTAATGAGTTAGGGTAAATTGAATACATGGCATTGAAATTTTATCTGTAAGTAAAATCCATTTGACCAAATTTTTTATATGAATCATAATTTGAAAAGGTAGTTTTTAATTAAAAATGAAAAAAAAAAATCTAAGTCCAACGATTAAATGATTTTTCAAAAATATTTCTAAGTTTCATAATTTAAAAAAGTGGGTTTTATTAAAAAAGCTAAAAGAAAAACCCAAAATTTCCAATATTTGAGAATGATTTGTTCAAAAAAATTTCCAAGTTTCATAATTTAAAAAAGGGGTTTTTATTAAAAACCCAAAATCTAAGTCCAACATTTAAAGGATTTTTTCAAAATTTTTTCTAAGTTTCATAATTTAAACAGGTGGTTTTTATTAAAAAAGCTAAAAAAATTCAAAGTCCAGCGTTTTGAAAACACCGCTTAAAACATATTGGCGAGAATTTTTCCACTCCTCAAAACACGGTAAAATCGCCAAGTTGGCACAAAACAAATCCAAGATGGCGGCCGTGCACACAAATCTAGAGTGGTCCCCTTGTTTTCACAATAATTAATCATTAAAATTCTAAAAGCAAAAATGAGCTCTGTTTTTAAAAATAACATGAAAAGTATATCAGATAGATTTTGTGTGTTCACTAATATGACACAAGCTAATCTTCTTTCAGTTAGTTATATAAATTGTGTATAACCAAATATGCCATTAAAAATGCCTCCTACTAACAATCAATGTTTATTTTTGAAGAAAACATTTCATGAGTTTAAAAAAAATAAAAATAAAAAGATGGTTCAGATTTGCTTTAGCTAGATTGCATGAAAGCAAAATAAGGACATAAATCAATAAAAATGAAATCAATTTATCATCATCAATTAAGAAAAACAACTCGGAAGATTGCTTGCTTGTTATTTCTAGTGTTCAGCTGCCATCACCCTTTCATCATCCTTGAGAATTCTTATCAGAAAGTATGTGTCATCTTAGATATTTTAATGATTTTATATAACTGCGAATGCTTATGTAATGATTTATAGGAAGATTATTATGCAGCAAAAATTTAACTAATTTTAAATAATATAATGCTAAATGAATTAAGTATTATAGTGAAAGGAACACTTTTACATAGGACTAAGATTTTTTAAAAATTTAATTTTAAACAAGAATTTCAGTAGGTTTTATTCAGCTTATTTACAAATTAATTTTCATTTTAACCTAAAGTGATCACATGTTAAAGACATAGGTCATACAGTTCAATACATAATAAAATCAAAGTACCAGCAGCAAATAAAAATCAGAAAAGGTCACATAAAAACATACTTCTTCTAAGGTGCAACAGGAGCTGCTGTTAGGTCAATACTGCATATTTCTTTTGAAAGATATACACCAAATGCAAACATACCCCAACTCTTGATCATATCCCTAGAGCAAAAGACAAATAGAAGAGAAAATATTAAATTGCAAAAAAGGATTATTTTACTTTTTCATAAAATAGTTATTTGGTATCATTGTCATTATTTTGTTTGTTAGAACACTAAAGTCTGACACAATGTGAAACATTCCTTAATCACTCAAAGTTATTGTCAATCATGGTGATTTTTTTTAACAATGATTTTATAATGCTATATGCCTACTTGAAGTTTGTCAACTTTCTATCAAGCAAGAAGTAAATTAGAAAGATTAAGCAAGATAAAAAAAAAAGTTATTTACAAAAGTTTTGAACCTAACAAATAATTTGTAACTTTTAAAGGGCAAACTAGTATACAATATTTATCAGCCTGCTTCATACATCTGAGGTATATAATAAATCAGCTAAACTGTAGTGCTAAGCATTAACTAATGCTAATTTTAACCAAACACTTTATGTTTGAGCCAGTATAATTAAATTAAATTTAGCAATTCAGTGCTAGCTAATAATCCTTTATTAAAGGTTATATATTTCAAATGCAAGAAAAAAAATCCTTTCAATAAAAATAATTTTTAAATTGAGAGTATTAGATTTATAACACTCTCTTCTTAAAAACTTTTAGTCAACTCATAGCACATGAAGTTACTAACCTTAAACAATGTTACATTATTATGAATCAAACATTTTTATCAGTGCAGAAAGGAGGTACCAAGGTTGGCGAAAAGTCACCAAAAATTCTCAATAACGACAGAGTTAAAAATAGTCCTGCCGTCAATGGCGAAATTGTTGAACTTTCATGAACTGTAAATAACTTATTACAGTCTCATGTACAAGCCAAATTAAATTGTTTTAAAATAAATTTGCTACGGTTTTAGAAGCACAAAGATATCCTTTGTTTGACAGCTAAGAGTAAAGCACGTAAAAACAAAATACATCATGAGCAGCAAACATTAGATATGATTTATGGAAATTTAATTTTCGTTGGATACTCAGATTGTTCAGTTCCAAAAAGAGCCTATGCACACGATAACGGAAGGCATTTTAAAATACAGACAGATAAGAATAAGAAATAAGCATGAATAACATTTTCAGTAAATAACCTCTACCGCAACTTGAAATTTTACCATTTGAATGAATCAGTATAACAACTTTTCAAGAAGCCAAAAAATCCAGGTTGAGGCTTAGGAGGGGGAGGTGCCATCTGTCCAAACATTTTTTAATTTTTAAAAATATAGGAATTGCTACAGATATTAAAATAAATTAGCTAGTTTTCACGTTCACCTAACGGCACAAGTATGATGGAAAATCACAGTTACAGTTGCAGTGCAAGAGCAAATATTGCGAAAGGTGAATGAATCAAAACTCATTATGATTTTTGAGTTACAAAACTACAAAAAAGTACCTGTACTATTAATTCAATAATCTTTGAAAAATTATGGTCTTAAGCTTATGTTAGACACATGCATGGGAACTAGGATGCACTTTCAAAAGACGTATAAAAAAAATAATAAAGCCAGAAGGGACGTCATAGATAATACTTATTCACCATTGGTGTAAGGCATCGTGACGTAAAAAATACACTCTGAACATTTATACGTATTTCACTCGTTAGGTAAATAAATATTTTGATTTTGTAAATCTTGTATAAACGGTAAGCGAATCCATTAATTTATTAGTCAATTCGAGAACTGCAAATTAAATACTGTAATACTGTAGCTTAATTCTAATTGTTGGAAGAGAGTTGGTAATTTATTATAATTAGTCTTTTAGATTGAGCTGTAGATGTTATATCTGAATTGCTCATACATTTTGTTACCATTATTTTCGGTTGGAAAATTCTACTTTTAGTACGATAGACTGATGGTCATTTGAATAATAATTATGCTGTGTTAAAATTGGAAAACTTCCTATTTGCGCTGTGGGTCATAAGCACGTGTGTTTTCAATTAAAAGAAATGTGAAATTAAGATAAACATTGGATTAATTTGCTCTCAGTCTTCTACAAAGTGTCGACCTTTTATGTTTCATATTTTCTAACTTACTAACTTTTGGGTGGGGTAAAATCAAATGTAAATCATAGGCCAAAAGATAAAAAAATCAGCATATTTACTAATTGAAAAATCATTGCATTGGGGAGAGGCTAGATTCACAAACTATTGTTAAATTCTGCATTAAGTTTCGAAAATGGATGTGTAAAAGTATGTCTTAAAAAAGCTTTAAAAGGTATGAGTAACTAAAGTAAGAGAAGACTATTATTTAAATATGTTGGTTATTACCCTAAGAACTTTTCAGATATGGATATTATATTTTCTAATGAAAATCATGATACAAAAGGGCTTGGCAAAGGAATTTCAGTTAAAAAATAGTTTGAGTGTAGAGCAGGGGTTGGCAGTGCGGGGCCCGCGGGCACCCTGATGCCCGCAAAGCAATTTTAAGGTGCCCGCCGTTCAAATTTCGAAAATTTTTAGATATTTAAAAAACAAATGCTCATACTTGTAATGAATAATTTTAGTAATAAAAAATTAAAAAATCTCAAAACTGTAAAAATCAAAAACTGAGCAGCCTGATCTCTTGACAGAGTCGTTCTCCCCTTGCTTCTATGATAAGTGGGATAAATGCATTAAAAGATAAATTGTCGCTCTGGAAATCGCATATTGAGAAAGATAATTTATCCCAAATTCAAAATTGGAAAATTATTGTGATGGAAATGCTACCACCTGTTAGTTTGTCAAACATTTTGATTCCTTATTGGAACAATTTAATACCAAGAATTTATGCTTGTGAATCTTTATTTTCTAATATGAAATACTTAAAATCAAAGTACCGATCAAGCTCCACTGACACTTAGTTGGACCAATGACTGAGAACTGGGAATTCAACTTATGTGCCACATTATAACGAATTGGCCATAGATTTGCAATGTCAAATATTGCATTATCAATTTTAAGATTATTTTGTTTAAATTAAAATTTGAACTTATGTCTTAAAAATTTATGTTGCATTAATATTTTCATGTTTAAATATTAACCTCCCCCCTTTCCTCCTCTTCACCCAGTGGTGCCTGCCGAACTCCCGCATTTCTGAAATATGCCCTCCTAGTTAAAAAAGTTGCCGACCCCTGTTGTAGAGAATTATAAGTCCTTATTTATAAGCTCTTCTCCTTTGGCAAGATAAATAAGAATAACACATATATACCATATGTAAGAGAAATATCTTAACTGTGTGGTATGATCTGTACAGAATTTACTAAACTGAGATAAGGTCTTCTCCTTTGGCAAGATAAGTAAGAATAACACATATATGTCATATAAAAGAGAAATATCTTAACTGTGTAGTATGATCTGTACAGAATTTACTAAACTGAGATAAGGTCTTCTCCTTTGGCAAGATAAGTAAGAATAACACATATATGTCATATAAAAGAGAAATATCTTAACTGTGTAGTATGATCTGTACAGAATTTACTAAACAAATTCCCTCAAAGTCACTTGTTGATCTGTGTTTAAATATGTACATGATTATTAGATGTTAGGCTTTACCCTGAGTAATTTTTAGGCATTTTTAGTAGTTAAAATCTACTTAGATATCCCATTGATCGATTTGTATTTAATCTTTTTGTTGGTAATGTTTTTTATGCAATAAAGAAAATATATATTTAAGTAATAAAGAAGTCTTTCTTTCCTTTTATGATTTCTTAGAGTATTTTGTTATGCTGTGACATTATTCACTGTAAAGCAATGTTGGAGTCTTTTGTTTGAATTTCAAAGATAAATTAAGGTACTTTTCTGTTAGCTGGACACGTCATAAAAAGCCAAATATGGTTTACAAGTCGCATATTCAGGTTTTTTGTTTATCAACTGTAATACTCATGATTAATGTGCATGAATGAACACAATATACAGGCAGTCATGAATTTTATTCATTATTATGTAGATATTTAATTAGAAGGCTTGAATGTCCTTCAAAATGTCTTCAAATAGATCCTCTTTATGTTGTTGCCGAAAGCAGCTTGCCATCATTTGCAATCATATTTAGCAACATTGCTTCTTCAAAATTTGGCATATTTATGATGTATTTAAACATTTTTAAAGGGTTACCAGGTTGGCCATTTTGATTAGTTTAATATATGGTTTTAGTACTTAAGGTTTATCATAAGCTTTCAAATGTTTTAATTTTTATTATATAATGTATTATTTCGAAACTGAATAGTTTTAAGACTGTAACTAAATATTTGAAATGATAGAAGCATTGTGTATTCTGAAATTTTTTCATTTACAAGACTATTATTGAAATGTGTGTTTATTGAAAGTCATATCTATAAATTTCTGTGCTGTCCCAGAGATTATGGTTCAGTTATGGTTTGTCATAATTGTCTTTAAGTAAAGTGTTTGCTAATTGTTATCATTATGTCATTAACTAAAGCACTATAGTCCAAATATGGAGGATGTATAAGGAATGTAAAGAAATGTTTATGGTGTAATCATACTATGTTTTTGATAATATTCTATTACTCATTCCCTCGTCAATTACTCTACATATATAATAATGTTAGTTATAATTTATTAAAATGAATAAGATGTTTGTAACATGTTAACTGTTATGCTATTTTTGAGAAACTGGTCCCTAACACCAACTAGTTAGTGACAATTTCTAAAAAAAATAGCTTCATTCTGTACTAGGGGTTGGCAACCTTTTTCACTAGAAGGGCATATTACAGAAATGCGGGAGTTTGGCAGGCACTGTTGGATGAAGAGGAGGGGGGAGTTAATATTTAAACATGAAAATATGCGACATAAAATTTTAACACATAAATTCAAATTTTAAGTAAAACAAAATAATCTGAAAATTGATAATTAATGCGATATTTGACACTGCAAATCTGCGGCCAACTTGTTGTAATGTGGCACATAAGAGGAATTCCCAGTTCTTGGGCATTGTTCCAAATGAGTGTCAGTGAGGCTTAATCAGTATTTTGATTTTAAGTATTTCATATTGGTAAACAAAGATTCACAAGCACTTGTTGATGCGCAAAGAGAGTTCAATTTCTGAGCAGGTTAAAGAAGCTGACTCACAAGGAGGGGAGAGCGATACCGTCGACAAAACAGGCTGCTTAGTTTTAAATTTTTACGGTTTTATGATTAAAAATTTTTTTTACTGAAATTATTCATTACAACTATGACCATTTGTTGTTCAAATATCTAAAACTTAGATAGTTGAACGGTTGGCACTTTAAAATTGTTTCGCAGGCACCGCGTTGCTGACCCCTGTTCTATACCATTTAAAGTCAATTTATTATTTATTTATAAAAAGCATTCAAGTTATCTGTTATTCATAAAATTTTAATGCTGAAACTAACTATGAAAAAAATAGTACTTTAGTTTTAATAGAAGATAGCTATGTGCAAGTATGCTTTTAGTAAGCCTCTGTGACAAACTTTCAATAGCATATTATCTTGTGAGCAGTGAATGTGTTAATGTATGATTATAATGGCCTAATTCTACATGCAGTCTAATTTAGAGTATTTATTTGTTTTAAGTATTAGTATCTTAGATAATGAGGAAACATAGCAATGGAAACTATATTTCATTTTTCAAAGAGAATTAGATACCATCGAATACAGCATAAATGTATTTCAAGTTTTGTTATTTCATCCCTGACTGTTAAACTTATTAGAACAAAAAGTATTCATCACTTTCATTTATATGAAACTCATCTTATCCTCTTTAAAAATAAAATTTTCTGTATTTTCAGATGGCATATCATGAAAATTTACGGGCAATACCCCTGACAGGAAATACCTCTGAATCAGAGGAAGATGGTGAAATCGAAAAAGAGACCACGTCTCAGAAAGAAATAATTTCACATGAGTATGCTCAAGACAGGTATATACTGATTTTAATAAGAGTATGAGAAAAAATATCTAAACTGACTTATTAACATTATTAAACTGAAGTTTCTGTCAAATGTTCTATAATAGATGAAATAAAACAAGGAATTGGAATGTCAATAGGTTTCTCTCATCACTGTAATTCTTTATATTGATTAGATAGTGAATGATTTTTCCTGTTTTTAATTTCATATATTAATTTTGGTTGACTGAAATGAGGTGATTAAGTTAGTCATTAAAATTGCTAATTTTAAAGAATATAATGGTGTGAATTTTTGGTTTAATGTTTTTAAACATATATGCTAATTTGAGATTGAATTCTGTTAAATGATGGCATCTTTGATACATTATTTCTGGAAAAGGTTTATACTATAAAAAAACAAAAACAAAAAAACATTAAAATATGCAATGTGTTTTGGTACTACCAATTTAAATCAGGTAGTAATAGATTTTTATTTTTAGGTATTTCTGTTTATAAAATGTGTTTAGGATAATCAATGATTTAATCTACTTTTATTTATAGTGAAAGTTCAAAGGAAGATGGTGATGATTCATTAGATATTAAACCTCCACAGGCATCTGTCAAAATCATTGATTCAAATTCTCGTCATGATGATAAGAAAAAGAACAGACATCCCAGAAAGCATGAATGTAAAATTTTTAAATCTTTTTTGAATTTATTATATTTTATCTATCTTAACCCTTGGAGTAGAGAAAAAAAATGAAGTAGACTTAGGTGTAGTTTTGCACAGGAAAAAAATGAAGACAATTGCAACTCATGATCTGGATTCTAAATGTGTTGTCCAAATCATGAAGGAGTAGAGATACATGTATAATACCTTATCTACACCTGTAGTTGAGGTTGTATTATTAAGTCTTCCCTCTCAAAAAGATTCTACTCACCATTTTTAGCCTTCTAAGTGATCATGACAGGCAAAATGTATATCAAGAGTCGAAACTAAATGACACAATAAAGGTGCTATTGGCTTCAAATTTTTACAGTTCAGGGACACTGCTTGTGTATCACTACTCCATGACTAACCTTATACAGAATTACATTAATGAATTATTATACCTTATTAGAATTATTATACCTAATTAGAATTATACCTTATATTTGGTTCTGTTTAGTACTTTTATTTAAAAGTATTTAGAGTGATTGCTAAGGTTTTTGAAGATTTGCTGTATTCAGTTATTGATTATGATTAGCTTAAATTTCTTACATTATATTGTAATTTCAATACTCTTGAACATAATCTTCCTCTTTGAGTGGTTGAAATTGATTTTTGTGCACTTCTAGAATCATAACAGCTCTATCCCAAACATACATGTGTGTACACATACCTAGCAAAGTTATTTAATCAAAAATATAGAAAATAATTTTGTATAATTTTCGTAAAATGATTTTGTTAGGTAATTTATTTATTTGGTATTTAAGTTGTTAATTTTAGTGTGTTATTGTATTAAGTTCTTCTGAAATTTTCTGTTTTGCTTATATGCTTTAATGTAGAATTTACTAAAATTTTAAATCATTTGTAGATTGTTATGAAAGTATAAGGAAGGCACATTTCAGTAATTTAATATTTTGGAACTGAATGTTTTTCTGTGGGAAGTTTTTTGTAGAAGGCCTCTCATTTGTAAAAACCAGAGGTAGTATTTCTTTGGTAGAAGAAATTCCTGTGCACTCAGATTTACTATTAGTTTGCTTAGGTTCAGACCAGACCATAACTCTTGTAATTGTATGTGTGCATGCCACTTACTTGTGATGATATACAGCCACATTATTAGTGTGGGATGGCTCTTGCTTCACATGTACTATATCTATATGCATGACAAAACTAATTTTAGTTTACTAATGCTTTATAATCTATATATATAAAACAGTTCCGTAACTTACTGACTGATTGACTGACTGACATACAACACATAGACCAAACTGCTGGACCTAAAGGGCTGAAATTTTGTGTGGCGATTCTTCTTATAGTGTAGGGATGCACTAAGAAAGATTTTTGAAAAATTCTTAGATTTTTTTAAATTAAATTTTTACGCTGTTTTAGTAACTTTTTTTAAGTTTGCATTTAAAATAATAATTTGTGGGTTATAAAATTTATATCACGAGAAAGATCATAAAAATTCCTTTAAAATGAGATCTTTTTTGAATCTTTACCTCCATTTTCTGATTTTTGGTGAATTTTTAAAGATTAATTTTGCAATTTAATTTATTAAATGCTGATCACGTGATTTCTTTTTTCTGGTACTTTAAATTAATTTATCGTCACGTGCATAACAACTAAATAGACAAAAAAAAAATTTTTTTTTCTTGCTAATGCGGCAGACGACATTTAATATAGTACAATTGGACATTATTTATCCAAAAAAATATTAAAATACAATATTATGTTCCTCAAACTGTACTATATTAACTGTATTATCTTCTTTAGTATGTCCTATTACATTTAATTTGAATATTTTATTCTACATTATTTTGTCTATAAAAAATATCCCTTACAATTTTTTTTATAAATATATTTTTTTGTTTTTTTTACATCAATCGTATACATTGATCGTCGTATTTATTATAAATATATATATATATATTTATATATACATATTTTGGCATTAATTGCATACTTGACCGTTGTATTTAATTTAAATGTACTCCGTAGTGAAGTACAGGTTTTCAGCTAGTGTTTATATATATCTTCATCTATTTATGTATCTATTTCTATAACTATCTGATGTATGTCTATCTATGTGAACAGTGTGAGACTTTGAAAAGTTTCAATGCCTAAATCTCTCTCTTTGTTGTGTTTTTTGGTACTTTTCATTTAAGAACTCTGTGTACAGCACACTGTTATCTGTCATGTTATTTTCATTATCTTTTATCATGTTTAAATCATCTATCCCCCAGTCTTTATTTTTTTGTCATTAATTTTCGCAAAATTTAAGCGTTACTGGGAACTGTATAATTTCTATAACTAGGAAAGCATGTATGAACAATGTTACACATTTGATTAATATATTCATACTTTATCAATTTATATTTGATTGTAAAGTGTAGTTTTTTTTTTCTCTTACACTTACAGCAAGAGAAGATCACCATCGACGCCATGAGAGAAATATTCGTTGGGAAAGAAGAACGTGGGGTGGAGACTCAAGTCGGAAAGCTAGAGAGATGGACAGTAGATCTGTTCGTTACAGAGATGAACCCAACAGAGATAAAGACAGAGAATTCAGGAAAAATATTGAGACTCGAGAAGTAACTGATGTGAGAGATATTAGATTAAAGAAAGATTTTAAGGACAATAGAGACAGACCAGTTGACAGTAAAGGCAAAGAAGATAGGCATTTGTGAGTTTTTATTTTTGTTTTTAAAGAGTTGTTCAGCAGAGGCAAAAAAAAAGTTTGTTGATGCCCCCCCCCAACTTAACTTGAAATAAATTAAAACGTTAATAGAAGTTCAGCTACAATCGAAAAATTGTAGAAAACTTTTAAGAAAGTTGGGTTTTTTTTTTCACTTTTTCAAACTGTGAAACTAAAGATTCCGATGTGTCTTTAGTTTCACAGTTTGAAAACTAAAGATTCCAATTTAGTTTCACAGTGAAACTAAAGATTCCGAACAATGTCTTTAGCCTTAACATAGTTTTTAACAATCATATGATCTATAACAAAAATTTGATGCTATATTTTTTTTCTCATTTTATTTATGTTATATTCATTGTATAACTTTTGAATACCATCAATTCTATTGTTATTCAATTTAAAAAATATCATATTTCCTATTTTAAGGACTGTCTGGCACTCAGTGCGCGGAGGAGGACCCTAACTGAATTCAATTCATGCCCCCCCAAAAGTTAGAATCATGCTACGCCTATGGGAGTGATATACTGAGAATATTTTAGCCATGAAGAGTGAATGATCTAAACTTAGGCATACATGATAAAACTTTATGAAAATTGAATTTTTCCCTGGATTATTTGTGATGTCTGAAATTAGATAATTATTTATTTTTAAAATCATTTATTCTAATAGGCTTGAAGAAAAGAAAATGGAATGGAGAAAGAAAAGACTTCTTTTCATAGAGCGCCAAAGAGAACAAGATAGAGGACAAGTTGAGAGGTCACGATCTCGAAGAGAAGGTTGTTTCATATTTCCTCGAAGAGAAGGTTGTCATTTATTATGGGCTGCTTTCTTACGTTTATTTATTTTTATTATTTAATTTTTTTTTACATGCATAGTAACATACATGTTTTACATGCTAGTTGAGAGGTCACGATCTCAAAGAGAAGGTTGCTTCATATTTCCTTGAAGAGAAGGTTGTCATTTATTATGGGCTGCTTTCTTATACAGAGGTTGTTCGCACATTTTTTAGACGATTTTGGTAAGTGGTAATAAAAAATCGTTTACTGCAAAAGAAATAATTGCAATTGTACTATGTTTTTAAAAGTCAAAATTACCGTCTACGGCTTGAAAGTTTTGTTTTAATTCAAAATGGCGTTTTTAACAAAGCAGTGGTACGAAGGCTACATTTATGCTCTTTCCGAAGAGAAATATGCATACTCCGTTATCCAAAAACGATGTGAGAGTCATGGTTTTGTGATATCTAAAGCGTCGATAAGTAATATCGTCAACAAGAAAGGAAAAAAACGTCAAATTGGAGCCTCAAGTGGGACAAAAATTCCAAACAAGTATCCAAGGAAAAAACGGACATCTTCGACTATTGCAAAGGTACGTTGTTTAATGTTAAAAGAAAATCCCCCCAGTCAAAGGACAGTTGCAAAATCATTAAAATGATCGGTGTCCACTGTAAACAAAATGATAAACGTTGATTTAAATCTTAAGAAAGCGAAAAAACGCAATGTGCATCGTCTTCTTCCAAATCATATCGCTGAACGCAGGACACGCTGCAGAATTCTATATGAGAAACACTTATCCAAAGAAAAATGGAAAACAATTGTCACAATAGATGAATCATGGGTGTATTTAAATGATTGCAACATAAAAGAGCCATTTATTAACATAAAAGGGGAGAAAAAATTTAAGTACATGGTTCAAAGAATCGAAAGAAAGTTTTTCTAAAGGATTCATGATTGTTGCTGGTTTTTCTTATAATGGCAAGTTAAAAATAAAGAGAGTGGAAAAAATGTCAAGATTAACTCCAAATACTATCAGGAACATATTTTATCGCCAATTTTTCTGAATGAAATACCATCGCTTTACCCACGAATTACCACAATTAGCCACAATTACCACCATCAATCTGTGAGACTCCATCAGGACAAAGCTAGAAGTCACACATCAAAATCCACTGTAAATTTCCTAAAAGAAATGGAACAAAAAACTGGTATCAAGGCCATACCCTTCACTGATATCCTTACTAAATCTCCCGATGTATCACCTATGGATTTTTGTGCTTTCGGACTTTTAAAATCTGCATTATCCAAACGTCGCCCCAAAACCCTTACAGGACTCTGGAAAGCTGTTCAGGAGGAATGGGATAGAATACCTCTTCTGACACTTCAAAAGGCATTATTATCCTGGAAATTGTGGTGTCGAAAGATAGTTCAGAATAAGGGATGTCAAATAGAACGTTTAAAACAAGAATTTTACGTAATTTAGTTTTGTGAATACAATATACATCGTCTAAAAAATGTTTGAACAGCCTCAGTATTTATTTATTTTTATTATTTAATATTTTTTTTACATGCGTAGTAAAGATACCAATTTTGTAATATTTATTGATGTAGCATTCACTTTAATATTTGGGTTGCAATTTATTTATAAAGTCGCTAAGTTTATAAATCCCATGTAAAGACAGATAAATTTTTTCGTTATGATTTAAGCATTTTGCATTTTGTAATCAGAAATTTCATATCACAATATTGTATAGAAGAGTAGAACTGTGGCTGAGGGGTTTATGCACTTAAGGGCTAGGAAATTGTAGCTGCCTGGGGAATGAGATCAAATCTTTCTACTGTGTTGTGTGATTAAGATTCTGCCTTATTTTCTCTTATGTAATGTAATGTTCATGGGTTGGACAAGATAATTGAGCAGGGAGATAGTGACTTCAAAACTATACCGTCATCTTCTAGAACCTGTTTGGGAAAACTGTGAGGGAAGAACTTCATAAAAAAAATATTTATAGCAGAGCTGCTATTGCCCATTCACTTCCCCGTTAGGTGCACTAAGGCAAAATTAGGGGTGTAAAAAGGCAAAAGCTTTTTCTGCTTATGTTTGAAAACAATGTCATTTGATCCAAAAAATTCACATCACAGGAAGATTTTATTTATGAAAATCCTTCAAGAATATCAGAATCTAGACTGCCTTCATCTGAAAAAAAACATGATCTATGATCTATCATGGTTTGATCAGACCTGGCTTCTGGTAACTATTGTTTCAGATATTCATAAATATTTCAGTTAAAGTAAATTCAAGCAAAATGAATTTTTATCCAAAAACTTAAGTCATCATTAATTAGTTTTCAGTTATATTAATTTATTACAAATAATTCCCCAATCTCTTTAAATTAGCTGTAAATTGAGTTTTAAGGAAATATTTTCAAAGTATTTAATTTTCTGATTTTAAATTAACTTCCTCTGATTATTATTTGCAAAGGATTTTATTTTATTTGTTTTTTATGTAATAGGTTAAACTCAAATAAGATTTAACCTAGTGAAATATTGTAAATGTATACTGAAAGGAAAATTATGTTAATAATATTATAACCATTACACATATAAAAAAAGTCATTTATTTATTTTGTAATTTTCTTGTGATTTTTTGGGGGTTTTAAGAAAAAATAGTGTAATACTTATTTTGCGATATTATATCTTTAGAAACCCAATCTAGTCGAGATCTGCGTGAGAAGTTAAGGGAAAAAGAAAGACAACAAATTGAAAAAGAGAGGCATTTAGAACGTTTTAGAAGTCCTAAAAAAAGTCGAGATGTACAAAGTGATACTGAAGGAAAGAAAGAGGAGGAACTCCATATTACTCCTGGTGAGTTTTTAAAATTTATTTTTAAAATAATTCACATATGGTGAATCCATTTGAATTAACCTGGGCTTCATTCCTGAGATATTTGAAATCTTAAAGTAAATATATCTTACACCTATTAGTGTAGAACTACTAGGATCCTTTAAATTCCTTACTTTCTCAGCCCTATCATAATAAGTAAGGGTATGTAAATTTCGCAAAAAAAATTACAATATATAAAATTTCACATTTATTTGCAAAAATAAATATTTATGCATATAAATTCAAAAATTTCGCATTTATTAAAAAAATCACAATTGTACTTGGTTAGGTAAGTATCAAAATTCTTTGTTAAAAGCTAACATTGTAGTAGTTTCTACATTCTCTTGTTTAAGTCTTTAGCAATAGGTAATACGCAAATTTTGAGAGTGAGATCTCTCAGTTAAAGACTGTGGATAGTCTTAAATAAGCAATTATGTTTATAAATTACTACTATTATTACCTAATTTCACCTAAAAAGCCATTTATCACCGAGTTTTCACCAAAAAGTAGTAAAAAAATAATTTTCACATTTATTTTTTTATATTGGCAAATTTTGTATTTATTCGCATCTATTTTGTAAATATTAAAATTATGTATTCCTAATAATAAGCTATTCAAAACATAGGAATCATTATTTTTATATATCAATTTTAAGTTTTATTATTTTAATGTATTTCAAAATTGTTAATCATTTCTCAAATTAGGTAAGTATGCATAAATAGAAGGCCTAAATTATTCTTCAATCAATAATAATTTTTACATCAATTTTCTTGTACAGAAAAATTCTTTAGTTGTAACAAAATTCAAAATGGGTATTTTTTATAATAGGAAGTGGATTAGATTAGTAGGATAGAGCAATTATTGAATATAACAAGGAAATGTTTATTATATTTTCATCATATTTTCATTCATCAAAAATCTGTCTAAAAGTCAAATTATGCTCATTTTGTAATGGGCTGATAAATGTTCACAATATGTTTTGTTACAACGTAAGAAGTATGTATTTCTGTTCAATTTAGGATTGTTCTTATTTTAATAGAAACCTTTTCATCATTTTGCCACATATCTATGTAAAGCCTTTAGTAATCTAATTCTTGCTTCATCTTACATGGTTTTTCCTTTTTAACTTGAAATGTTTGCATATTTTCAGTTATTTATAATATTTGACAGCCTCTGTTTTATGTAATGTGTCTATTTTATATTAGAGTGATTTCATTTGAGTGATTTTGAAAGTACCCTATTTTGGTTCATGTAGACTGCTATAGTTTTCTTTTGAATGAGAGCTGCTGTCAATTGGTGGAGTAATATGTACTTGTATTTCTTTTATGTATTAATCATGAAAGGTTTTAACTCTTGGCTTCTCACACGCATGCATGTGAGATGTATATGTATGGGACATTCATATATGTGTGTGTATATACATATATATCATAGATATATGTATATGAATATATATTCTCCTTAGTTAGATTCATCACTAAGTTAGATTTTTTTTGCACTTTTATGCTATGTATTTGCATATATTTTTATTTTTTAGTCCCATTTGTCGACGAACCTATGGATTATGAAGAAAGCAAAGATGAAGAAGTAGAAGAAGTGGAGGAAGAAGAAAGTGACCAGTTGAGTGAAAAAAATGATACCGATTCTGAATCGGAGAGTAGTGACAGTGAGACTGAAGGTATTCTTTCTACAGTTCTATTAAAACATATGCAAGTGATGGTGAATCTATGCAAATTTTCTCAATGTATATATTATGATGCATTTTTCTTTAAAGACATCATTTTCTATATTAACAAGTCAGCTAAATGAAATTGATTGACAAGTTTAATATCAAACTGTTCAATGTAAACAGTTATGAGTATCATAATTAATGTCATCACATAAGTAATGTGACTAATGTGTATCCAATAATTTGTGTAATCACGTACAATTACATTAATTATTGAGTGTTCTGGGAGTGAATAACAAGTGAATGGATCATCCTAAAAGCTCTGAGATTAAGTTTTAAGCCTACATTATACTGCTACAATTCATATGTATATATATGTAAGAAAGATTCTTGTCTTAGGAGTTTTAAGGGTCGTCATAAACTTCTAAATCATCAACTGACTCAATTAAGATGATTCACAATTAGACAAACACTGGTATATTTAAACGACACATTACATTAAATATAAAACAATCAAAACACATAGTTAGATCCTTATTACATATAAAGTACATTCTTCGTATTATATCGTTATCAATTAACATAAAGTCTCCGCAGCCGTCATTTGGGATGGTACGTCTTTTATCATTGAGCGCCTCTCTCGGTTTGGCATGGGGAGTACAATCAAAGGTGCCACTGGCTGGAAAACAGAAGCACCAGCAGTGGGTGTCAGAGGTTGCTCCTACACATATACAGTAACCACCGCTTATAGTGATCACTGGTTATAAGAATCAACCGTTTATAAGAATCAATATCGCGAAAACAAAAACAAATGAATTATTTCCATGTTAAAATTTTCGCTTTAAAGAATCAATCCACCGGTTTTAAGAATCAGTTTACACTCTTCGCTTTCCTTTCATTTTTCCAAAAAAGCTACTTAAACCCTCAAAAGACACGAAGTTCTTTCTTTTTTTTTTAAGAAAGATTGATAAGATGGGATGGACTATAGTCGTAAAATTCACCCCTTTCTTTATTAGACTTAACATAATAGTTTCCCCTTAAACACTTTACCACAACATTGTCCTATTAGCTTGAACCGTGGGCAACTTTACCCGTCCGAGTAAATCTTCGTCTGAGACTATAAGTATTGAAAGAGGGATAAACAGACTTCTGAAAACTTCATTACGTCAAACTACCGTAGAAAACTTTTTCTTGTTCCCTTCCTGTAGTTGAAATGTTAAAACTGTTAAGCAGGTATGTTGTAACTTGTAACAAATATTGTATTTTTTTCTTCTCTTACTATAATTATGTGTATCTACTTATAAGTCTAAAAATTAAGTTTTATTTTTAAAACTATAAAAAATAATTTTAATAAAAGATAGTTAATGTAAATTAAAGAGTATCTTATGGTAAATTATCTAATATATGTATATATAGGTGTGTGTGTTCCTGTCCAAAAACCTAAATTTCGGTTATAAGAATTAACCGCTTATAAGAATCAAAAACAGTAATAACAAACGTGATTCTTATAAGCGGAAATCACTGTATATGCATACACACAGTGAAATGTCTCTATGGTAGTCAGTCATGGTTCTGAAAAAAAGTGGCTGTTTTAAGGGTTGGGTGCAGAAAAGGGGTAAAATAACATTGGCTCTATGGAGGGTATTGCATTGGTTCTGAACAAAATATGGTCATTTAGCCGGGTGGCCAACTGGCTTGAGAAGTTTCACTCAAACCTGTAAACCCTTGGCTGGGTTTGCAGGTTTTGCTATGCAGTGTCTGGTCTTCAGGTTCAACAAGGCTTATAAACGAAAGCTGTGGAGCCATTGTCTCTACTAGAAATGAACTAGCAATTGCTTGGGATAAGATTGAATCAAAATGCTTGGCTTTAGGCATGCTGACCAGTTTTCCTCAACTTTTTGTAGACAGTCATTCCAGATAAATTTGCCTCTGTAGTGGTTACTACTATCCATGCCTTTCGTGCATTATTCTTTTTGGTCTTGCATTTAATGTCAGAAACCAGTCATCTTGTAATTCTTGGATGACCGAGTTCTGATTGTCTTTTAACTTTTCTAGTCTTTTAAGCCTTATCTGCAGGCTATAAATCTATGTTTGCTGATTCAGAAATTTGTGTCTGTTGTTGTTCTTCATTAAAAAGATTCTACAAGGAGGACTTTCTAGAGAGTCAAAGTGAACCAAGTCCATGAGAGTCAGTTCTGAGAACACTGTAATTAATTAATAATTGACTTCAGTTTCTTTTTTCTGCTTCAATAATGCATAATTTATAGTACGGACTTGGTTCACTATTTATTGCTTTGAAAAATAGGATGTTTTTATTATATCATGGCAGTGTTAGTATGAAATGGCCAAGAAATGAATTTGGTTCACTTTAACTCTGAACTTTCCATATACAGTGGAATCTAGATCTATTGTTTTCGAAGGGACTGACTGAACTAAACGATAAATGCGGGAACATACAAAAAAGTATTAACATTCCTTAAAGTTTGATATCCCTAAAATATATTTACTCACATACATAAATGCATACATACCTGTAGTGTAATAGAAGATGAAATTACAAAGTTGTACTGAAATCCAAGATAATAATAATAAAAAAAGAAATACACGTAGGTACACAGGAATTTTAATTCAAATAAAAGTACTTAATTTTCGTTTGTTTTTTGGTGGTTTTCTCTCCACAATAACTGTAAACAATATTTTTTTTGTGTTGCAAATTGCATTCCTTTCGGTTATTGTGTGAGAGTATAAAGAAGCGTCAGCCATGAATGGTTTGTAACTAGAACCATTCCATTGCACTGGATGGGGTCTGACATAAGACCACCAGGAAGTTCTGCTTCCGAGTGAAACCCTCATTGGCCAGTGTAGAACTGCAGCAATCAAAAACTTTTCATACCCTAGACCAAACACTAGGGTGCCTCCATCCCAAGGCCAAGACAAAATCCAGAGGACAGCAGGAACCGCTCAGGTCGGCTGACTGTGAGCCATTACTGATAAGAACAAAAATGTTGAATAGTCGCAGAATTTGGAATGAGTTTCCGAAAATAGGATACTTCAGGGGCTAAAAAATTAACACCAACGACGAACAAATAATGGGAGTGGTACGATTATACAATACCAGGCTAAACAGGAGAGAAGAAAAATACGAGATCGAGCATCTCAAATGTTCTGCTCATTGTTTAATTAGAGCGTCATTCTAGCTGAATCCAAACATTTATATTTCAGGTTCAGTTATTATGAAAAAATGATTGATCCCATAAATTAATGTAAAACTGCGATATTCTGAAAGAATATTGTGGGAAAACCATGGATCGAGGAACGATTCATGCAGTCTGTTTTTGCTTGTTTTCTATGGAATTTATTTGGGACTATATGAAATAAACGATGCATATGGGAAAATGATCGATCGAGATTCCACTGTATATATATATATATATATGTAGGCAGTCAGTTCAGGCATTGGTGAGTGGTTTACAATCATGAAGCAATTAACTTTTATATATATTTAATGACATAATAGAAAACAATTAATACAGTTAGATATATAAGAAAATAATCCATCGTTAACGGCGTCATGTCCGCTCTGCATCCGATGATGTACTGGTAGAAAATGTTCTGTCATGGCTGTAGGCGTTGCTTTCAGTAATGGCCAACTTCATTTCACAATTTGGGGGGAAGAGGGGGCATGGCCAGTTTCATAGAGAGAGAGAGAGAGAGAGATGATTATGTGTGAGTTTTTTAGGTGGGGGGGTTGAAAATGAATCACAGACTGTTCATAAATTCTAAGTTTTTGACTATGCATACTCAGTTCTCAAAAACAAAATGTTAGAAGAAAGTAAGGAAGGGAAAATTAGGGAAATGAGGGAAACATGTCTATAGTTCAGTGACTAACTGAATGACAGATAATGCACAGACCAAACTGCGGGACTTAAAGGGCTGAAAGTTTACATGGTGATTCTTCTTATAGTGTAGGGGTGCACTAAGAAAGATTTTTGAAAAAAACCATCTTAGATTTTTTAAAATTGAATTTTTAAGCTGTTTTTGTAAGATTTTTTTAAGTTTGCATTTAAAATAATAATCTGAGGGTTATAAAATTTATATCACAAGAAAGATCGTAAAAATTCCTTTAAAATGAAATCTTTTTTGAATCTTTACCTCCATTTTCTAATTTTTGGTGTATTTTTAAAGATTAATTTTTAGAATTTAATCTATTGAATGCTAATCACGTGATTTCTTTTTCTGGTACTTTAAATTAATTTTGCATCATGTGCATAACAATGAAATAAATTGACAAAAATTATAATAAAATACAGTAAAAGATAAAATTTAACCGCTCGACTAATTGAGATAGAACTTTTTTAAGAATTTAATTCAAATTAGTGACTACCGTCACCAGGAACTGATAGATCACATTTATCCAGCTATTGCTCAAATACAGAATAAGCCTATAGAACGGATTTGCAAAAGAGCCATTTTGACTCCAAAAAACGATCAAGCTGCGTTCATTAATGACATGTTGCTAAAGTCCTTTGATTGGGAAGAAATGGTCTACAAGTCAATAGACACTGTCTATAATTCAGATGATGCCGTTAACTATCTGGTAGAGTTTTTAAATTCCATTAAGCGCCTAGGTCTTCCATACCATAAGCTCTCTTTATGGTAGGGCACACCTGTAATGCTCCTTCGGAATTTAAAACCACCGAAATTGTGTAATGGCAGTAGACTTCAAGTCAAAGCCCTGCATAAAAATTTAATCAAAGCCATTATTTTAACCGAGTGTGCTCAAGGAGAAAAGTGTTCACGCCACGCATTCCTCTAATACCCAATGACCTCCCCTTTGACTTTAAGAGACTGCAATTTCCCCTCAAAGTATGCTTCACCATGACGATAAATAAGTCTCAAGGCCAAACTTTAAAATACGCTGATGTAGATTTAAGAGAAAATCGTAGCTTGCTCACGCGTAAGTTCACGGACGAGCCTAGTAATATTAGTTCTGCCCAATAAAGAAACAAAAATATTGTTTATAAGGAAATTCTGTAAAGAGCAATTTTATTATTTTTTCACTGTAATTATCCTAAAATATTCTCTGTAGCGAAGCACGGGTATTCAGCTTGTCATAAATATTTCTTGCTGGGTTTGATTAAAATTTTCTTTTTGGAATATTCAAGTAAATTTTAATCAAGGCTGAGCAGACAGTTCTCAGAATCAATAGATATTTGGCCAGGTTCTCAAAACGAATCTTACATGTTAAAATTATTTAAAAATATTTTGCAATCTGCACTCATTTATTGTGTGATTCTTTATTCTGTTGTAACGTTTTCTTTTTTGAAAATGTGCTTGAATGGTTTGACAACTAACTTTTATTTGGGAATTTCTTCTTATTTTGAGCAGGAACTTCCCATAACTTATGCAGTCTTTTGCCCAAGGGTGTGCACTTCATTTCTTATCTTGAAATGTGACCAGTTTCAATTGAATCTGAGAAAATTAGAATATGAGGATTACACAATATATGAAAGAAATAAATAAGGAACATATTTGGTTATTTTAATTTAATTTTTATTATTTATGACATAATTAAAACATAATATTGCTATTTTGTTTGTTATAGAGTTGCATTTGATTTTTCTTTCAGGTTCTAGTCATTCTAAAACTGATGATGAAGATGATGGATGTGAAGAGATATCAGGTATATATATCTATATATATAAAACAGTTCCGTAACTCACTGACTCACTGAATTCCTTTAAAATGAAATCTTTTTCGAACCTTTACCTCGATTTTCTGATTTTTGGTGAATTTTTAAAGATTCATTTTTAGAATTTAATTTATTAAATGCTGATCACGTGATTTCTTTTTCTGGTACTTTAAATAAATTTATCGTCACGAGTGGTCTTAATTACGTTAGAAGTTTGATTGAAAGGATCAATCGTAGGCAGTGGACTGTAATTTTAATTTTATTTTTAGAATGGGTGAGCACATATTTCTACGGCGCGTGCCGCTGCTCGACTCACATATTACAGATAGTTGCCACTAGGGGCGATACAATTAAAGAGATATTTCTTTCCATACTCCCCCTGTTGAAATGGAAATTTCAACAGGAAAGAATGAAGTTACATTAGAATAATCACAACATTTGAAACGCAAAGTCTAACATTTAGGTAACACAGTGATGTACAATGAGTATTTTCTGCAGTTAGAGAACTTAATACAAAATTTTGAATCATAATATCAATAATACACAATTCTTAGTACACAATACATAAACTACTACATAACCTTTTAAGACTTGTCATTTTACTCAATTGTATTTGAAGTAGGCAAAATGCAAATTTTAGAAATAGCTCAAGTAAATACACCTTTTATAGTTTGCACCTTGACTACTCTGACCTTCATATCAGGACCTGGTATTGCTTCTATTATCCAACCCATATGCCACTTACACGGCGGTAAGTTGTCTTCCTTTAATAAGACCAAAGTTCCTTTATTTACATTACTTTTCTCAAGTTGCCATTTGTTTCGATTGTGTAAGTGGTTTAGGTAATCTCTACTCCAATTTTTCCAAATTAATTGCACTGATCTAGTGATACGTTGTCATTTCGATAACTTATTTTCAGCTATATCAGTAATGTTTTGTTCTGGAATGGCTTCGATCGGTCTGCCGATGAGAAAATGTCCAGGGGTTAGGACTTCATAGTTATTTATTTCTGAGGATAATGGGACTAAGGGTCGAGAATTTAATATGCGCTCGATTTGAATTATAAGAGTTAAAAATTCTTCAATTGTGAGCCTTGAATTTCCCACAGTTTTTTTAAAATGAGTTTTAAAGGATTTAACACCATTTTCCCATAGACCACCGAAATTTGGAGATCTAGGGTGTATAAAGTTTCAACTTACACCTTCAGAAGCCAAATAATTTTCTACCTTTTCATCAGGACTGCATACCATATTTCGAAGTCTGTTCAACTCTGTTTGGGTTCCTTGGAAGTTAGTTGCGTTATCTGAAAATATAGAAGAGCTATTGCCTCTTCTGGCAAAAAACCTTTTTAAAGTCACGATGAATGCTTCTGTTGTTAAATCTGAGACACTTTCAAGATGAAGGCTTTGTTGGCCTTTGTGGTTAAACATATGAATATTGACACATATATTTTGGAATAATTTCCTTTGCGCTGCCCCTTATATTTTACTTCAAAGGGCCCGAAAAGTCAACACCAGTGTTAGTGAACGGTGGGCTTGGTTGTATCCTAACTGATGGTAAATTACCCATTAATTGTTCACTAATAATTGGATTGTGTTTAAAACATTGCATACAATTGGGTACAACCTTCTTTGCTAAAGACTTACCTTGAATAGGCCAAAATGACATTCTAATAAAATGAATGAAAGTTTGGGGTCCTACATGAAAAAATCTTTTATGGAAAGATGTAAATATCAACTCGGTTAATTTGTGATTTTTTGGAATAATCATCAGATGTTTCTTATCGTAGGATAAATCGGAATTTTGAAGTCTACCTCCAACACGAATAACTCCATTATTATCGAGTATTGGGCACAAATTTTTTAACTTACTCTTTCGAGGAATTGGCTTGTTACTTTTTAATGCCTTTAAGTCCTCTGGAAAATCCTCACTCTGGACCATTTTAACTAGTTTAGAAATGGCGTATTTTAACTCGGTGTTTGTTAACGTACCTTTTCTCTTAGATTTCTTATTTTTGCAATTGAAGATAAATCTGTAAATAAAGCTATAATATGAACAATCGTCATGTAATTATTACTAATGTTTAAAATGCTGTAACAGAAAGGTTTGTCATTAGAGGAAATTAATGATATTTTAGAGTCAATAACAGGAGAGTCAATGTTTTTCTAAGTTCGTTGGCATACTGTTCTTCTGGCACAATTAGGTCCACATCATTTGCAGGGTTCACTTCTTGGCTCAAGAGAGAGGGACCATTCCACCATAATGCACTTTTGGTAAGAGACTGGGCACTAATTCCTCTTGTCACCAAGTCAGAAGGATTGTCTATACCTGACAGTGCATCCAGGCTGATGGATCTATCAAAGTCTGGATTTCGGACACATGATTGCTTACGAAGGATTTCCACCATTTGCTGGAACCTTTTATCCAATACAATGTAATCTTTGAATCAGTGTAGAAGAACATTTTAGTTTCTTTCTTTAAATTAACAATTCTTTTCACTTTGTTGGCTAAACATGCAGCAAGCAGTGTGCCGAGAAGCTCCATCCTCGGAAGCGTAATTTTTTTTAAGGGTGCGACTCTACTCTTGGATGTGACTAGTTTCACATCAATGTAGTCTTTATTTATGACGCGTAAGTAAATGGCTGTTCCGTAGGCCTTTTTGCTGGCATCACTGTAGCAATGTAATTTATTTCAGAATCAGGATCATTCAAACACAGTCTTGGGACTTTTAGCTCAGCAAGTTGAGAAAGTTCAGAACACCATTGATCCCACTGATTTTTAACATCAGAAGGAATTTCTTCATCCCATGCTACTTTTCTAACCCATAGCTTTTGAAAAAGGCACTTGATAAGGATGGTGAATGGTTGTATTAGGCCTAGAGGATCAAAAATTTTCCCAGCCGCTTGTAATAGGGAACGTTTTGTGTTCTTTTGGGCTTGTACGAAGTCCATTAAGCCCCGTACGTCTACAGTGAAAGTATCTTCATCAGTATTCCAACTTAGTCCTAACACTTTGATGTTCGATTTTGAATCATCCAAGTTTTCAATCGGATGTGTACTAAAATCTTTCTCCTTCCATTTTTTCATCAAACCTCGATCATTTGTCGACCACTTTCTCAGCTGCATTCCAGCGCTCAACATGATCTTCTTCGCTCCGTAAGATACCTGAAAAGCTTCGTCAACAGTATCTCTTCCAGCGATTAGGTCATCGACATAAAAACATGAGTCTAGTATTCTCACAGTGATCGGGAATTCATTTTGGAAATTTTCTACATGTTTCTTTATGGTTGCTGATAGTAGAAAGGGACTTGCATTTACACCAAATAGTACACGTCGAAATCTATATGTTTCCACACTAAATTTTCCTTCATTAAAGTGATTTTCATTTATCCAAAGAAATCGAACTGCATCTCGATGCTTCTCGGTTAAAGATATCTGAAGAAATGCCTTTTCCACATCTGACATAAAGGCAACTTTATATAATCTGAAATTTATCAGTAACTCTAGGAGATTAGGATTTAAATTAGGACCTGTGTATAAACAATCGTTCAATGATAAATGACCGTATTCATGTACACTGGCATCAAACACAATTCTGAGCTTCGTTGTCAGACGATCTTGTTTGCATACCACCTGATGCGGCATGTAATATAATGCTTGGTTTGCAGGTTCTGTTGAGTTTTCAACCCGTTCAATTATTCCTCTTTTTAAGTAATCACTAATAATGTCCTTGTATTGTAAATACATTTGTCGATTTTGGCTAAGTCTACGTATCAAACTTTGTAGTCGCTTCTTAGCTACAGAGAAATTATCGCTTAACTCTTTAAAGTCTTTTTTCCACGGTAGATGTACTTCATACCGTCCATTTTTGAAAACGGTACTTTTATTATGAATCTCTAAAGCTTTGTCAGTTTCGTCATTATTAGATTCGTCTCTAATGCCTATGTTTCAAGATCCCAGAACTTCTTCAGACTGATTTCTGCTTTTTCCTCTGAGGTATGATAGCAGTGAAGGGTATTAACAGGCTCGGTTTCTCTAGTTAACCCTATTGTTCTTGTTGTAAGCCAACCAAACACAGACTCTTGAAGAATAATATTCTCATTATTTAATTTTATCCTATTAGCTCCCATAAGTTCATTTTTCAGAAGAACCATAAGTTCATTCAGAAGAACTCTGAACCTATTAACAAGTCAATTTTATTTGGAGGTGAAAAATGTGGGTTAGCATATTTTATGTTACATGGAAATTTAATTTTTGATATCTCAAGAGGTTTAGAAGGCGTTAAGTTCGTAATCTTATTCACTACAAGTAATTCAATATTCCTTTTAAAATATCCGCTAGCGTTAGAAATTACAGTTGAGATCTTATTTTTTACTGCTAAGGATGAACCATTCAAACCAAAGATAGGTGCATTAACTTTTTTTTTTTTCAAACCCAGTTCAATCCGCACACTCAGTTGTTATGAAACAAGATTGGCTGGCAGAATCAAGTAACGCACGTAGTGGTTTAGATATTCCTCTTGAATCTTGAACGTAAACTATGGCTGTTTGTAAAAGCACAAATTTATTGCTATCGGTTAGAGATGAGAAACAGTTTGATTTCGCAGCGCTTGCAACTTCATTTAGAGGGGGAACACTAGTGCTTGTTTGACCTTGAGTAAGTTCCGCCAATGGATATTGTTTATGCTAGTAGAATTGTTGTTAATGCCATTTGGCGCCTCGACGAAAGTGAGTTTCGACATTAAATCATGTCGGTGAATTAGACAATGATGGCGCTTGTTACAGATTTTACAGTTTTTAAGACTTTTACATTGATTAAATTTATGGGGTTCCAAGCAGTTATAACATAGCTGTCTTTTTCTAATTTCATTAATCCGTTCATTAACTGTCAAATCATGAAATATTTTGCATTTGTAGATTACGTGGTTTGTTTATCCACACATATAGCACGAAATTTTCTGATCCCTTTCCAGAATTAAACTTTTAGATTTAAATTGCGTTTCTGGTTTCGATTTGGGAACATAGTAACTACGCTGCATGTTTTCCAATATTTGGCAGCGTTTATTTAGGAAGTTTACAAATTTTTCCCAGTCAGGAAGTTCGCCAGTCACCTGGGTCATTTCATACACCTTCCTTGTTTCTCTGTCTAATTTTGAACTGATAATGTTGATCAGAATTAATTCAGAAAGTTTGTTAGTACTTAAATCTAACAATTTCAGTCCTCATACATGCTTTAATACAGCATCAATAAGTCTTCTTAGTTCTTTAGCAGATTCATGATGAATCTTTTCGATGTTTAGAATAGAGTTTATGTAAGAATCAGCGATAAGCTTTTTGTTCTCATATCGCGATTTTAAAGTTTTGAATAACGACGTAAATGTATCGTCGGGCATTTGAATGGCTTTCACTTCTCCTTTTAAACATGATTAGAGATAATGAAGCTTTTGTATATCATTTAAAGAATCGTTTGACGTCACTAGATAATTAAATTGGTTTTCAAATAATGGCCACTCGTCATAACTGCCCGAAAACTGTGGCAGTGGAATGTCAGGTAGTTTCGTATTACATGATGATTTGAGTTTATCTTTAAATGCATTTTTAGATAAAGTTCCAGATGAAAGAAGATATTTTAGGCTTACCTCCAAAGTGTCGTGCAGATCCTCCAGTTCGGATAATGCAGTTTCGCTACTTTCGATTTCTCCATCTGATAGATTTAAAGCATAAAATTCCTCGTATAAGTTCTTAATATCACCTTTGATCTCAAGGAGAGATTCCAGTTTTTGAGAGATTTCTATTAAACTCTCTTTCTTCTCGGTAAATTGAGAAACGAATTTTTCGATCTTCACGAGTTTTGATTTAACTCGCCTGCGTGTTCTATTTAGAGTTTTTAGTGATTTATCCATTCTAGAGCTGGTTTATTCCACACTAGGGCTAGCACGGACCACTTATTTATGGTCTTAATTACGTTAGAAGTTTGATTGAAAGGATCATTCGTAGGCAGTGAACTGTAATTTTAATTTTATTTTTAGAATGAGTGAGCTCATGTTTCTACGGCACGTGCCGCTGCTCGACTCACATATTACAGATAGTTGCCTCTAGGGGCGATACAATTAAAGAGATATTTCTTTCCAACGGGCATAACAACTAAATAGACAAAACAAATATTTTTTTTCTTTCTAATGCAGCAGACGATTGGATATTATAAAAAAAAAATATATATCCCTTACGATTTTTTTATAAATATATATATATATATATATATATTTTACATCAATTGTATACATTGATCGTCGTATTTATTATAAATATATATATATATTTTTTTGGCATTAATTGCATACATTGAGCGTTGTATTTAATTTGAATGTACTCTGTAGCGAAACACGGGTTTTCAGCTAGTTTATATATACAGTGGTACATCCGAAAAGCGGACAGTCACGGGACCAACAGTTTTGTCCGTTATTAGGAGGTGTCCGCTATTGAGGAGGACAACATTTTTATAAATAAGTTTTTGCTCTTTTGTTTGATATTTGATTGAAAATTATGGCTTCAATTTTAATTAAAAAGGAAAAATTAATTAGGCAAGAAAAGAATAACTATTTACTACTTTTCCTTTTAATTGTGTGTTAATCATTTTATCTTGCATTAAATAATCCCAAAATGCAATGTATAGTAGCTAAATTATTTTAATTACTGTTGAAAAAATATCTTAACGAAGTTTGATTTCTCTTTTTTACACAACAAACCTGTTTTTCAAGATGAATCTTGATAGGATTTAGCTTTGCTAGTCCCTCCGAATCTTCGTTGTTCAGAAAGAAATGTTTGAATTGTTCGCTGTATTTCAGTGCTTCCGAATAATCTTTGATTTTGCAGTCTTCCATTGGCAATTCCTCATCATCATCCTCAGAAAGGGCCAGTGCTTCAGTGGTGGCCCGATGAATGAAATTGGAAACATGCAGGTTTTCTTCTCCAATGAATAAATTGTCGTCTATCTTGACTTCCTCTTCAACACTGACATTTGAATCCAAATTGGCTAATAGATCCGCAAGTTCATTTTTGCTTTTTTTGGTAGTGCTGTCAGTTGCCACTTCGCTTGTACTCAAAAATCCTGTCTTCTTAAAACATTTTAGAACGCACCCAGGTTCCTGACGTAGTCCAGGAAATTGTATCCAAAACAGATACCGATTTTGCCAACTCTTCGCTGGATTTGCAGGAGATAATCTGTGTCAGAAGTAGATTTCTGTATCGTACTTTAAAGCTGCGGATAATTCCCTGAAATTGGTTGTAGCATTGTCCATAAACAGAATGATTTTTCTCTTTTGTTTTTCATTTTGTTGTCTAACTCCATCAACCAATCGCTCATTATCGCAGTGGTTATCCACACTTTCTTATTTGACTTCCATGGAACACTAAATTTTCACACATCAATGTTCTTGAAACATCTAGGCTTCTTAGCTTTTCCAATAACAATTGGAGTTTCGAAGTCTCCCAGTATGTTGCAACGCAGCAAAAGAGTGAGCCGCTCTTTTGAAATTTCCCGCCACTACATTGACCACCCTTAAAACATAAGGTCTTGTCTGGAAGGACACGGCAAAAGAGGCCAGACTCATCAGCATCAAAAATGTCTCTGTCACCATATCCTTTGCACAAATATTTAAGCTTTCCAATCCAATCTGTTACTTCATTTGAATTTACAGATTTTTCTTCAACATAAATCTGTTTAAAAAATATGTTGTGACGTGTCCGGAATTTTTCCCTCCATCCATTTGAGGCGTTAAAAGTTTCTAATTTTGAAATGTTTGCCAAAATAATTGAAAGCTTTTCAAAATACTTGTCCGCTATTCGGAGTGTCTGCTATTCAGAGAGAATAACATGGATTGTCCTATATAAAAGGACTGGGACTCGTAAAAATGTCCGTTAATTAGAGGTGTCCGCTATTCAGGAGTGTCCGTTAAGGGAGGTTCCACTGTATATATATAGATATATATATATATATATATATATATCTTTTCATTCTTCATAAAATGCTTTGTAATGAAGCCTACTGCTTAACCCTAAGCCATGTCTTGCATTGTGAACCTGATAAATTGTTCTTTTATTTATTTATTATGTTTAAGTTCACAAATTAACCAGTTAGATGTTGTGGGAATAGAAATAACTGTACATTTTTTCTATAAATAGCAGTAAAAAGAGGGGAACTCATTTCAAATTTCTAAAGCACAAATTGCTTTCTTCAACAGGAACAGATCATGAGAATGCCTACATCAGAGATTCCCTACGGGGTCCAAGTGGACCCCTTGGGGGTCGATGGAAGTTTAAAAAGGGTCTATAGTATTCCAGGGGTCTATTGGAGGTCTAAGATAAATTTTTCTGTTTTAAAATTTATTTTAATTTTTTAGGAATGTAATTATTAGATAATATCTTTTTTAAAATGTATAAATACAGATTTGCAAGGACAGAGTGATCTGCACATCTAAAGTCGAATGTCATGACACTTTTGTATATATGTTGAATGCCGCCATTGGCTTTTATTTGTGTACCAACACTAGGCAGAACTGGGGAAATCCACCGGACCTTAAGGGTGGAGATCACTTTAAAACCTGAAAAAAACTCAATTTTTTATTATGATATAATTTTAAAGAATGTAATGTAAGGAATCTTTTAAAAATAGTGAAGTCGATACTACAATTAGAACTGTTTTTATGGCCTAATGTATAAAGCTAATAGTAAAGTAATTATGTTGTATGCTGTAAAGAGAAAAATGTGAGGGGGTTGATGAAGAAAATCATTCTTTTTAAAGGGGTCAATGTAGGAAAAAGGTTGGAAACCCCTGGCCTACATAAATAAGTCAAAGCAAGGACATGGTACTTACGAGTGTTGCCATTCCATAACATTTAAATTCGGAAAGGTGGAATCACCACATCTAGAAGCTGAATGGAGAAAAAAATCATGGAGTAAAGAAAACACAAGAATATTAGTTAGGATCCAAGAATAGTGCTTGCAGTTATAAGTTTGCAGTAAATATGAGTGTCTTTGTCGAAAAACGTTATTCATGATCACTAGTTATTTTTTTTTAAGATTTTTAATTTTTTTATTTCGAGTTTGAAGGTAAAAAATGTCACTATGTATTATTTTTATATTTCTGTGCTCTTGAAATTTGGTTCAGTAACTTCTAAAATTAGGTACAAAACTAAATTACATATTAGACCTAATATATACAACATTCTATGTAAATGCCAGAGATATTTTCTTTGTTTAGCAAAATTACAATTTGTTCTTTTTTCTACAAAAAGTTTTTTATTTCATGTAAAATATTATCAATAAATATTATCACACAACAATAATTACAAGATAAAAAGAACTTTTTATATACCATGTTTTTAAATTTTCTGTTGAATCATATAAACTTGACAATTCTATGTATTAATAAATACTTTAAAAAAATTTTTTTGATGAATTATCCCATCAACTTGAAAGAAAATGAAGTTAATTGGAAGTTAACTTGCATTTAACTTTTCATCCCCGTCCCAGCCGACAGATGGCTGCACCAGTCTACAAAACAAAATTAACTGAAAATAATAAAAACATGGTAAAAATCTGCTTAAAGATGGCTAAAAGTATTAAAAAAATGCATTGTCATAATGTTCTGAGCTATTCTAAAAGTTTCAAATGTTTAGCTAGTCGGGAAGTTAGTTAAAAATCAACTGCAAGATTTGTACTGGACAAACACACACACAAACAAGAAAGCAAGTTAATAAAAACATGGTAAAAATGCTTAAGTACTTATTTCTACCAAAAACGTTGTCAAAAAAGACATCGGGTCTGATCCTACCCGACCGTACCATCTATTTTGTCTCAAACCACTGTACCGCTAGAGGGTTAACTTCAAATTAACAGTAATACAGTACAACCTCCCAAATACAGAAACCTCCCCAAATCTGGAATGTTTTAATAAATAGCCAATTTTACTTTTCCATTTTACCAATAGATATTGCTACCAAAATGATCATTAAAAAAAATGTGCTTCCTTTCAAGGAAGTGACAGGAGCAATTTTGAAGTATCTGGGAAAGAAGCTGAAATAGCAGAATGTGCAAATAAAGGCAACACTAACTTGGATGAATAGGACATACGGGAAGTTTTAGACTTTGACGAAAATGTGCCGATCGTCGGTTCTCTGAGCGATTCTGAAATTATTGATAGTGTGGTAAATAACAAAGGTTAGGATGACAGCGATTGTGAAAGTGATTCAGAATGCCCGAAAATGAAAGAATGTCAACAGACCTGATAAAATCATTAGTTAAACAATATTACACTTAGAATACTGGAATTTTATCTCGGAACATGAAATTATGGCACTATATAGGATTAGAGAAAAAATAATTTCTAATAAGCTGAAACTAAAGCAACAGACATTATTGACTGAAATGTTTAAATTTTAATGTAATTATATGTTCTGTATTTAGGTTTATTTAATAATTAAACTATTTTACATGTTTTCTTTAAGTGTATTTATTTTTTCTCTGAACATTTTATAGTGTTACTTGAAAACCTCTCAAATCCAGAAAATTCCCAAATCCAGAATTGCCATGTCCCAGTGGCGCACCTAGGGGGCCCTGGCCCCCCCCCCCAAGAAAAAATCTTGGGTGCGCCACTGCCGTGTCCTGAACGATTCTGGATTTGGGAGGTTGTACTGTATTACAGAAACTCTTTTAGTAATTCATAAAAAAATTTATCCGTTTATTTTTAGAAGATGAAATTGAGGAGACAAAATCTCCTGAAGAAAAAGAGGCAGCTGCACCTGTTAAAACTGAAAATTCACCTGTGAAATCAGTCGATACCACCCCATCACCACTTCCTAACTACCTTCCTGCCATTCAAGGATGTCGCAGTGTGGAAGAGTTTCATTGTCTTAATAGGATTGAAGAGGGGACATACGGCATTGTGTATAGAGCCAGAGACAAAAGAACAGGTATTAAGATTTCTTTGTGTATTCACTGCATTATGCTTAAATTCTGATTTCTTACTTAACCCTTTGACCGTTACAAACATGCTCAATGCGTTCATCAGAGTCTTTCCCCCCAGCGTAACAGACATGCTGGATGCGTCTATCTGGATTTTCCAATGTTTTGCACATTATAAATGTGTTTAATGCGTTCTAAATTGATTTTTTCATTCATCAATAGATGGCTGCATTCAATCAGTGGCGTAGCTAGGGGTGGGCAAGGGGGTCTATCCTGCCCCGGGCACCACTCGCAGAGGGGCTCTAAATGGTCTTTTTTTACTAATTCTATATATTATATTACTATATGTTTTTCAGAAGGGGGGGGAGGGGGCGCGCCAAAAAGGTATCGTGTTCCGGGCGCCAGTTTTCCTCGCTACGTCACTGCATTTAATGGCTTTCGAATACAATTTCTCCTGATAAGTAGTAGATTTTTAGGTGATTATTTTGAGAATACATGCAGTATAAATTGGCGGGAGTTTTGGTTTTTGAAAGCTAAAGGCTATTCGAACTGGCATTTCAAGTGATTTCAAGAGTGATTATTCAGATTTATTCGATGAAAAGACTATAGTGGACTAAGCAATGAATAGACTATATGGTGTAAAGACTGTGAAGTGTTTTTATGCATATCATCTTGTTTTAAAATATATCATGCTATAATAAATTTATGCACTAAAAAACCTATAGATTATATAAATATATGTATATGTATTCTTAAAAATTTTATGTTTAACTTATTTTGTACTATTTATTTTGATTTAAATAACTTAACTGTACTGAACTCGCATTTTTGAATGTTCCTTCAAAACATGCATCCTCCAAAATGCGCTTTAAAAAAAATAAATAAATAAAAAAAGACACAACCCAACACTGGGGGAAGAACCGGAAGGCAAAAACTCAATGGTTTAAGTTTTAAGGTGCCTTTCTTGCATATGCATTTGTTAGAGATAATTGGTTTCATTTTGACTGCTGACCAACATTCTATTATAAAGGGTAGAATAATAAACTAAAGTGTGAACCTTAACATCTCACATAAAAGGTTAGCTTATAAAAATTTCTTTTTATCCCCTTATCTGCTGTAATATATATAATTGAAAAATATTGTGTGGATTTAAGACCATGCAAAAATATAGCACAAATGGAAAATTTAATTTTTAAACCCTGTACATACATTAAATTTGTTAAATCTTTGGTAGATTTAACAAATATAATGTATGTATAGGGTTTTTTTCCCATGTAAATTTAAGAAGTGTAGGTATTTTTTGGTTTACTTATATCTGTCACTATCTGTTGATGTTTTTAATTTGTTTTCCTTCATTTGAATAAGTAGTGTCATCAAGTTTGGGATTTTATTTTCGTAAATATAGAATGCTTAATGGGAGATAAAGTCTCATAAATGGTATAGTTGTTTAGCAAGTTTACAGTTTTAAATCATTTTAAGGGAAGCTGCTACATCTGCAAAGACTGATTTATTTTAATGACCAGGCAGCAGGGCTGGTTCCATAAGTGAGGCAGCAAGACTACTGCCTCAGGGGCCAAATTGAAATAGGCACCAAAATGAGATTTAGTAAAAATCCAAAATTTTTAACGAATAACGAAAAAATATTAATAGTTTAATGTAATATATGATGAACTTCATAAAAATACACAAATATTAGCGTAAATCTAAAATATTTTTCATTAACTGCTGAATTTGAGGTTATGAGAAAAAAATTTCAAATGCCTATTTTCAAATGTTGTAGCTCTAAGAATTCTATTAACACTACTTGTAACTATATCAGTGACTGAGCACAGTTTTTCTAAACTGAAAATTTTAGAGAACTTTCTACGAACAACAACAATCCAAGTGAGATTAAATGATTTAGCAATAATTTCTGTAGAAAAGACGGTATCTATTACAATAAATTATATAGATGAAATGAAGCACTTAAAGGCTGGAAAAATGATTTAATAAATAAAACTTTTCTTTTTATTGAATGCATATTTACTCAATGTCCATTATCCTATTAAGTAAACTGTTTCTGAAAAATTTAGAGAACTTTCTACAAACACAACAATCCAAGCAAGATTAAATGATTTAGCAATAATTTCTATAGAAAAGACGGTATCTAAACAGTAAATTTTATAGATAAATCAAGCACTTTGCTGCAATGAAGGCTGGAAGAATGATTTAATAAATAAAACTTTTCTTTTTATTAAATACATATTTTCCTCAAAATGTCCATTATCCTATCAAGTAAACTATTTCTAATAGGGATACATTCATTACTTAAAAGTCTCTCCAAAAATTTCAAAAGGCGCTGTTTATAAAGCTTGCCTCAGGTGCCACAATGTATCAGCCCAGCCCTTTCAGTCAAATGTACAGTGTATCAAAAGTGTTTATCTTACAAAATAAAGGCCTTACAAAATTAAGATTCTTACAAAATTAAAAGGTGAATTGTATCAAAATTTACTGAAAATTATGTTGTAAATTTTGTTTAGGCAATTTGTGAATGTGGGTCTCATTCAAAGAAAATAAAAAAAAAAAAATTCAGGTAGTCTCTTCTAACGAAAATACCCTGGGTTATTAATGTAGGATTACTTATCATTGCTTGCTTTAAAAAATTTTTTTGTTTTTGTAATGCATTTTGGTACTTTTCTGTTTAACTGTTTACTGCTACAGCGTTTGGCACACTGCCAAAATTATAACTTGCATCGGACTCTGAATTTTTTCTTTCTGGAGGATTCTTATTGAGGAACATAATCCTATGTTAAAAAATGCTTTTTACTAAAATTCCTTATTCTTATCTTACATTGCAGATGAAATTGTTGCTTTGAAGCGTTTGAAAATGGAAAAGGAGAAAGAAGGATTTCCAATAACGTCACTCAGGGAAATAAATACGTTATTGAAAGCCCAGCATCCTAATATTGTTACAGTTCGAGTAAGTATATTTCTTTTAATCATTTTTTGTTTGTCAAGGAAAGTTTTTCAAATTGGATTCTATTTTAAGTACAGTCGATTCCACTTAATTGGACTGCATCGGGAAGTGATCATTTTGGTCCTAATAACCAGCTGTTCCGATTACACGATCATGCCCTGTTAGGTTTATGCAATAGGATTTGTTTTGGTTCCTTAGGATTCAGTCCGAATAAGCAACTGGTCCGATTAACTGGTGATCCAATTAACTGGATTCGATTGTATTATGTTCCTTGGCTCTTATTTATAAAAGAATGATTTTTTTCCATGAAAATGGTTAAAGAGTTAGCATGTTTGATTATAAAAAGTTTGTGTGTTTATTTGTGAGAGAGAGTTCCATTTTATGTTGTTACAATAGTACAGATTTTTGTAAGAGGTGATCATTTTATAGATAACTTTAAGAAATCTGTTCAACGTAAATATTGTCTATCTCTTTATTGTAGGAAATTGTTGTAGGTAGTAATATGGACAAAATTTATATTGTGATGGATTATGTTGAGCATGACTTGAAGAGTTTGATGGAAACTATGAAACAGCCTTTCCTTGTTGGTGAGCAACATAACTTTATCATTCATTCTTTTAAACATAAATTATATCTTTTTAGTGCAATTTTCTGTAATTATAAGATATAGTGAATTGTATCTTACATTTGTGTCATCTACTAGCTGAGTGGTTCTCAACCTTTTTAATACCATTCCTCCCTTTTGCCATAGTTCAGAATATCTTTCCCCCCTTCCCAAGACTGTTTAACTCAAAAGGTGCATTCCAAATAATATGCATATAATATTGAAAATCTTTTTTTTAAAAATATATATACATTAGTACATATACATTTATTTGGATTATTTTCATAGTACAGAGTGTTTCAAAAAGAATCACCCGATTTGAAATGAGTATTATGAAAAATATTGAACATAGAATCTTAAAATTAATTTTATGTTACATGGCTAATCATAAAGTTTTTTTACAAACCAAATTAAAGGTGCTCAATATGCCCACCTTTGGATACACAACATATGTTTATACGGTAGACAAATTTGTCCCAAACTTTTGCGAGCATGTCTGCATACATTGTTTCAAAGGCTGTTATGCATACACAGACAACCCGTGTCTTGGAATTGTTTATACCATCGACCTAATGCTCCGAGAAGCAGGAACTTAAATCTACTAGAGTTTTGTTTACGAAAATCCCGCTGAACATTTGTTATGGACTCACACTTCGCAAAGCGTAGAACACAAATCGATTTCTGTTGTGTAGTCGCCATCTTTACAAACACATCAAGTGGCGGGCGAAGGAAGAGCATTAGCGCTACTTGTCGGCAACTGCGTAAAATGTGAGATTTCGCTCTTTCTGCTTATACATTATTTGATCAAAACGGATTAAAAGGTGAATAGTTATGATTTTCTTAAATTGGATGATTCTTTGATTTCTGTTGTGCAGTTGTCATCTTTACAAACACTGAAGTGGCTGGCGAAGGAAGAGTATTAGCCCTACTTGTCGGCAACTGTGTGAAACTCAAGATTTCCCTCTTTCTGCTTATACATTATTCGATCAAAATGGATTAAAAGGTGAATAGTTATGATTTTCTTAAATTGGATGATTCTTTGATTTCTGTTGTGCAGTTGTCATCTTTACAAACACTGAAGTGGCTGGCAAAGGAAGAGTATTAGCCCTACTTGTCGGCAACTGTGTGAAACTCGAGATTTCCCTCTTTCTGCTTATACATTATTCGATCAAAAGGGATTAAAAGGTGAATAGTTATGATTTTTTAAAATTGGATGATTCTTTTTGAAACACCCTGCAGAATTTTACAAATTCAGTAGTGATAGAAAATGTTGATAGTTTTCAAAACTTGAACAAAATTAGTTTTTTTTTTATATATTCAGAAATAATTACTTAACAACAGACTAAAAATAATGTGTGTTCAAGAATTGATTTTAATCTGTGACATTCAATAAACTTTATTGATTGTTGAAGATTAAACAGAAAATAAACTGCTATTTTACAGATTGTACATAATCTACAGGCCATCACACTTTTCTGAATAGTGGTCCCCCTTCCCCCTGAAATCCTAAATTTTCTCCTAGAGGGGGGGGGGTATTCCTCCCATGTTGGGAACCCCTGTAGTAGCTGAAGCTAGTCAAAAATGTAGATTGGTTATAGCTTTCAAATGCATATCACCTTCAGCTCTCACCAATATTTTTCTGGTCAAGAAAAACTGAAAATCGATAATTTTGACTTAGTGTGTTTAACTTGTAAACCCATGATATGATATGCATTTGATTTTGAAGAAGTTTATATGTATTGTGTTACTAGTGTAAACCTAGGAAAAAGGAAGATATTCATTTTGGAGTATTTATTACTAAGCAGTGACAAAAGACTATACATTTTTTTCTAAATGATGGACATATATAGAAGTTATTGGTTGTACTAAAAAGTCACTCTTAGTAATCTTTTAGGAATATGTAGGGAGAGAAAAAATTCTCTACATATTTCTAAGCAAATTTACTATGAGAGAAGGTACTTACAAATATTTTTTTAAACAACTGTGGCCTCATATAAATTAACATCTAAATTAAATTTTTTAAAATACACATATACAATTGAATGAAGTACTGTAGCATATGTTGATCACAAGAATTCATCTTACTGGAAATTCTTAAGTAAATAAGGAAAACCTTACATGTCACTCACTCGAACTGAACTGAAAAGTTAATTTTACATTATAAATTTATTTGTTGATATACAATCTGTGTATATCATTATTCTGATATTAAAAAAAGTTCTATGAAAGTCAGAAAAATTAGAAAATATTGTTTTTAGAATAATTGAGTTCTCACCTCAAATTTCAAGGATATTAAAATATCCGTCTTCCCTAGGAGCTAAAAAGCAGCAAAATTATTAATTTCTTTCTCTTTTGATTTGTATTTTTTCAATTTAATACTGTGTAGTTGTACCTTGTTACATACACTTACTTTGTTGCTCTTGATAACAAAAATCATTATATACCTTTCAAAATAGGTTAATATCTTTAAAATACTAAATCATTCAATGGCAGAGCTGGAAAGATCATAAGAGAACAGAGCATTTATGTAAAGAAGAAATTAAAATTGGTATATAAAACAGAAATTTGAAGTTATTTTAATCTCATACAAAACCAACAAAAATTTTTTAAAAATAACTTTGACTTCCATTATTGATAGATCATACAAAATGATTATTTTCAATTATTCTGTATGCTAATTATATTTAGGATAATTTCTATGACATTCTTACTAATGATTTCCATTACTTAAATTAGATTATTCATTTTAAAGTAGATTCAGTGTACCAGTTTTTAAAGCATAAAATATTATGTTATTGTTGATTTTTTTTGTTATAATTTTAAATCTAAACTCAAATTTTTTTGTAACTTTTTAAACAGGGGAAGTTAAAACATTGATGTTGCAGTTACTTTGTGCTGTCGCACACTTGCATGACAATTGGATATTACACAGAGATCTCAAAACATCCAATTTACTACTGAGCCATAAAGGAATACTTAAGGTAATGCTGAGAAAAATAATGTTTTAAAATAAAAGAAATTAGATTTATAAAATGTTATCTGTGTCTCATGTCATTGTGCAAATCACATAAGTATCAAGAAATTTAAACTCTTATCTTTTCCCCTTTTATATCAGTGTTGCACTCATTAAATGTTGTGGCTATGTAATACGCAAACCAATTATTGTTATGTTTATTTTATAGTTAACAAGTGTGTGAAACTATGGAAATTGTTCATTATACTTTTTATTGAAATAGTTTATTGTCTGTCAATAATGAATTTTGTGACTTTATATAGGTTGGAGATTTTGGTCTAGCCCGAGAATATGGCTCTCCATTAAAACCTTACACTCCAGTCGTAGTGACACTTTGGTACCGAGCTCCAGAATTATTGCTAGGCTCCAAAGTAAGATCTGTTTTATTTTTTGGAAACTATTTTGTGTAACAGAATTTAAAATAACCTTATTTTGTAAAAAATTAAAGATTCTTGTATCTGTTATGTTTGTAAAATATTACGTATAATGTATTAGCTAAACACTAACTATTATTATTGATGTAGAGATTGGAATTGTTGTTATTCTTGTTGTTGTTGCTTATGCCCCCTGGTTGGAGGTTCCATTCACCATGTCCTAATAGGCTATTAGGCTGAAAGGGGCGGTTCCTGTTTTGAATTAGCACCACAAGGGTCGGAATCCGACTAGGCTAAAGGACCGGTCCCGTAATTTTGAACCGAGTCAAGTGACACGACCAGAACACTTAACACCGCACCTCCAGAGGTAAATTTGAGAACTTGGTACAGTGGCGTAGCAAGGTGGGGGCAAGGGGCCACTTGCAGAGGGGCGCCAAATGGTTCTTTTCACTAATTCTATATATTATATTACTATATGTTTTTCGGAACGGGGGACGCCAAAAAGGTATCCTGTGTTAGTCCTGGACGGTCTAGTACGTTCTGATACTGTAAAGTTAGCAGAGTAAAGGCGCAGCAGAGCATGTAGCACATGTAGAGTTGAAGACAATTGTGAAGCAATGATGACAAGTTCGTTTAAAATAAATTAATTTATTAAAAAGGCATATCTGGTAAAAGATTAAATGAAAAATACAGTATTCAGCACAAAGCCTTACATGCTTAAAATAAATTAGATGCAAAATTCATTTAAAACGTATAAATCATAAAAGGTTTCACATTCCTATTAATTCATTAAGCTATGTTGCCTAACTACAAGCGGTACTACTATCATCCTAATAGAAAACTAGACGAATGAAGAAGAAACGAGCTACTTAACTATTGGCTCGGTAGCACGCACGGCAAAGGCCAGACTACCCGTACTCAATTGAGCTCAACTGCCCAACTGAACAACCGCAACACCGCCGAGCTTTGCTCCAATCCGTACCTTTTATACCTCTCTCGGTGAAGATCTGCATTCCTCTTCTTCTAATAGGTGCTTGCTGATTGGTTTGGCCAACAAACGTCATGGCTGCATATTTGCATACGAAGTATGCCGAAGATGCCGCCTTCCGGCAAAATGCGTGAAACTTCTATTCCGAACTATAGATAAAAACTACATCATAGTCTCACGTCCACTATGCCTTGCGGTTCGAGAAGCTGATGCAAAAAAAAGATTTTTCGGTTGAGTGACGAAGGCGTCTATTTTACTAACATCCTGTACCGGGTGCCAGTTATGCTCGCTATGTTACTGACTTGGAGGACATTGCAGCCACAACCTATTTTATGTGCCGCAGCCACCATTAGTAAACACGGCTTTGGATTTGCAGTGACGAGCATCGAACCAGGGACTTTCAGATCACTGGCTCGCTGCTCTTGCCAACTGGGCCACCGCACCCTATGGAATTGTTGTTATTTCTAATGCCCCCTGGCTGGAAGTATTCCAGACCAGGTCGGTATAGGCTTGCGGGCTGAGGTTATATGGCTTCGGTTTATAATAGCACAACAAGGGGTGAAGTCCAATTTAGCAAGGTGCCACTGCAATTTTGACCAAACACCCCCAGGGGCGACATCTGGGGTGATCGTACCCTCTCCCTCAGGCCTAGACATGGAAGTATTAAATGACACTTGTCAAGATTTAATCCAAGCACCCGCAGCACCAAAAGCCTATGCACTACCACTAGGCTAACTTGAGCCCCAGAGATTGGAAATTTAGTCGTTAATAGATTTGACAGTTATTTCTTGCTATTGAGACAGACTTTGACATGAATTTTTTAAAAAATAATTTTTTTACCCCCCCACTTCCCCAGAAGAAAATAGCAACAACAACAATAAACACAACAAAACAAACAAAAAAAAGTTACCATCATAGCTGTTTAGCTCAAAGGGCAAGCTACTTTTTGACCTTTAATCTATTTTGTCCTCTAGACATTTTAAAAACAAACCACACTCACTATAGAACTAGTAAAATACACAAATTTTTTAAAAAAAATTGAATTAATCAGAAAAGTGAATTTCAGTTTTAGCTGTAACAAAGGGTATTAAATGTTTGAAATTTTAGTCAGTATTTTTCAGCCATTTGCCCCATAACTCCTATAAAAACTTCAGTTATGAATCATCTACAATCAAATTATTGTTGGTTAAACTGTAATCACTTACATTTATTTTTATTTTTTTATTAAATTTAAAGATTAAATTGTAACTTTTTAAAGTATCACCACATAAAAAGGAATCTTTTTTCATAATATGCTGTACTTCAGCTGAACATCTGTAATGATGTAAAATGGGTGAGAACATCTGCAATGGTGTAAAATGAGTACATAACTTCAGATGAACAGCTGTAATTGTGTAAAATGGATCAGATAAATTTAAAAATCTGTTAGAGGATTTTCTTTCATCTAATTGCAAAATTTAAGAGAACAGCCGAGAGTTCTTATTTTAGTTCCTATTTTAGTTTTGTTACAAAATTTCTTTAGAAATGTTGGAGTTAACCTATAAATAAAATATTTTTCAGATATTTGATATCTAGGTTTAGGAACAAATTTTTTTTGTTAAACGTTTAGTAGAAATGAATGTAATTTTCAAATCACATACTTAAAACAGAAAATAAAAACGAACTGAATTTTATTAACTTCCAGCAATATTCCACGCCAATTGATCTGTGGTCCGTAGGATGTATATTTGGTGAACTTCTGACGATGAAGCCTCTCTTTCCAGGAAAATCAGAAATTGATCAGTTGCATAGAATATTTAAAGTAAGTGTTATAAGTTATCAGTTTGATTGATTATGTTTACACATAAGTAATGATATAAGATTTTATAAAGTGTTTGTGAGTGAATTAAGATTTAGTGTGATTTTGCAAGAAACATATGCTTTCAATTTTGATTATTCTTTTTATAAAAGTTATTGAACACATATCTATAAAAAGATTTAATGTTAACATTATTTAGTTCCCATTCTTTTTATTGATTAAAAACAAAGGCAGAAAACTGAGGAAAATCTTTTTTCTTTCTTTTTTTTTTTAAAATATTTAAAGCAGTTTGCTAAATTCTCTAATTCTGGATATAAATGTTATTTTTTTAATAATCTGAAAAAAAAAAGTTAGAAGGAATTGCCCTATAAATAAACTGTACTAATTGATCTGCAGTATCCAGGGTTCCTCATAGTAAATTTTCATCAAGGTAGTATGTTTAATTTTGCATCTTTTGAGTTCTATGTTTGATTTTTTTAAAGGTATTAAAAAAAATCCCTGCTACCTTGTTTGCTACAAAACCAAACACTTTCAATTCAGCAAATTCTTTTTCATTTCATGGATATTACTGAATGCAACTTTTTGTTGTTGCTGTAAATGTAATTTTAATGTCATGAGTTTAGAACAGTGGTTCTTAACCTTTTTAATAGTCAATACCCCCTTGAATCTGGAAATATGCTCTCGCACCCCCTTGAAAAATATGTTTCTATTTTTTTATTTAGGAAAAGACATTTATTGCACGATTATTTATTTATTGCATAAAAAATTAATACATTTACAATACGTACTGTATTATTACATATAAAACAATATCTACATTTTTAATGGCTACGTTGTCATTGTTTGTTCATAATTATCCTTTCAAAATGAGGCTCTTTTTTTTTAAGAGCCTCGTGAGAAAGTCATCAGATGCATTTAAGCGATTTCTAGATTTTATTTTGATGTTCAAGAGTGATGAAAAACTCATTTCACAAAGGTAAGTGGTGGCAAATGGTAAAAGTGTCTCTAATGCTGCTTTTGCCAATTCGGGATAAAGTTCTAACTACGTACACCAGAACTGTTCTATGTCCAGTTTTTCAAATTTCCTTTCAATACGTGCATTAGCTCGTGTTACAATAAGACTGTCTTTTAATTAAAATGTTGTCATCCATTGAATTTAGGTCAAACAAAAATGGATTGAGTATCCATCTATTTATTTTGCTTATATTTTCTCTGGAAAAGTATCCATCAAAGGATTCACTCAATTTGTAGTTTTCATTAAAAATTTAGAACCTTCTTTTACACCCCTAGAAATGTTCTCTCGCACCCCCAGAGGTGCCCACCCCCCTGGTTAAGAACCACTCTTTTAGAATACCTGAACAGCTTGAAAAAGGTAGTTCAAAAGAGGAGATGGATAAAGAACCTGTAAAGGATTTTGCTTGCTACTGTTCACTGTAACCCTGTGAAATACTGTAGGGCAGAGATTTTCTTAGCACAAGGATACTGGATAATTTTCCATAAAAATAACATACCAGTATACAGTGGAATCTCAATCTATCTTTTTTCATGAACTGAACGATAAATGCGGGAACATAACAAAACAGTATGATCATCGGGACTGGGTGAAATAAATGACACATATGGGAAAACAATGATTCGGAGAACGATCGATTGAGATTCCACTGTATATACATACAGTGAAATTTCTCTAGCTGGCCACCCCTATTCAACAACCACCCTGCAAAACAGCCACTTTTTTTCTGAACAATTTCAGGCCGCCATATAGAAATCAACCTCTGTTTGATGGCTACTCCTCAAAATGGCTACTGTTTTTCAGACCCATGTCTGACCATCTTAGAGAAGTTTCACTGCAGATGCGAAATTTTAATATTTAAATTAGTATATGCTGTATCTTATCTACTCAAATCTAAGGTTATTTTCATCATTTTTCAGTTAAAACTGTTTTTGGGAAAAAGAAAGTTTGTATGAAGTGTTATGTAATGTAGAATTTATTTATTTTTCCAGGATCTGGGTACACCAAGCGATAAGATTTGGTCAGGTTACAGTGAATTACCGATGGTGAAAAAAGTCACTTTTACAGAGTATCCTTATAATAATTTAAGGAGCCGATTTGGTCATAATTTCACTGATCTTGGCTTTGATCTTCTCAATAGGTATTTATTTTTCTTGTACTTTATATATTCCCTGTCTTTTATTCATTTGCTTTAAATAAACCAGTATAATGGTATGTGGTGTACAATGTATGTATGTCTTTTAATTTTATCATCATTATTATTATTGGATTTTTATGAATTATCAGTTTTATTAAATTATTATTTTATGAGTACGTATGCACATAGTATTATTTTAATTTTATTAAAAGTTTCATAATCCCATTCTTCGCAGTCAGAAAAACATAATTATTAAACAAAGTTTAATTTTAGTATTTTATGACACAGAGGTACATAAAATAGGAATTAAAAAAAGTGTTTAATCTGCAGTGTGTCAAAAAACAGCTAATTAGGAATTTTCTGGGAACAAAAAGTGAATTATTGTTTTTTTATGATTGAAAATTATTTTTCACCTTTAGATAAAAGGTAATTTTACTTTTTAATATTGAAATTTTATGATTAGCATAAAATTTAAATATTATTTTCTCTCTAAATGATTCTATGAAACTTATTTTCACTGAATTTTGAACTAAATGTTGTATAAGAAACTTTGTTGTGTAAGACTTTTCCCAATTAAAAATAAGTATGCCTAAATAAATGTTAATATACTAAAATGTTCAGTTCTGCTTAGTTAAAAAAAATTAACTCTAATATTATAAAATACTTTCCTGGCTAATTACATTCTTTTGATTAAAATTTTAGGTTTTTAACGTATAATCCAACCAAAAGATTTACAGCTGAAGAAGCTAGAAATCATGAATTTTTTAATGAGAAACCTAAACCTGTCTCTCCTAACATGTTTCCAACATGGCCTGCTAAAAGTGAACAGGGTCATCGCAAAACAACCCAAAGTAGTCCGAAGCCACCATCTGGTGGAAAGCAGTATGCAAGACAAATGGTGGGTAAATGAAAAAGAATAAGTTGATTTTTTTTATACTTTAAAAAAAATTCTTTGTTTATTATTTCTTTATTTTTTTTATATTGCATATGATTGACATATGTTATATGATATGTTTAGAAACAAAATAAATTTTCATAATGAATGTTGAATTAGGACTTCATAAAAAAATTTAAAATAAATTTGTAAAACGGTTTTTCTAAAGTAGAAATTCTAATGGTTATCTGTCTTATATTAATCTTAATAGACTATTGTACACGCAAAATAAGTCCTTGACTGGGTGAATATGTCCTTCACAAAACATTTTCTCCCACTAGAGATGAAAATGAAATTATAAATTTCATCTCAGTTCTCTACAGCATTGGTGTGCAAACTATGAGTCGTGGATAGTTCAAAGTCAATTTAATGTCTTAATTATTGATTTAAAAATTTGCTTTAAATATGCTAATAATTTTGAAATCATGCTCTTTTTTAATTTTAAATTTTGTTCATTTTTACCTAAATGCAATACAAATAGATATTAATATTTAAATAGGAAGATTTTGTCACATGAAATATGCCTAAAACAAGTACAGGAGACTTTTTTTTATTGTTATTATACAATGTAAATATATACCAAAACTAGCTGAATACCTGTGCTTCGCTACAGAGTTCATTCAAATTAAATGCAACGGTCAATGTATGCAATTAATGCCCCCAAAATATATTTATAATAAATACAACAATCAATGTATGCAATTAATGCCAAATATATATATATATATTTATATTTATAAAAAAATCATAACGGATATTTTTATAGACCAAATAATGTAAAAGAAAATATTCAAATTAAATACAATGGTCAATATATGCAATTAATTTGTATGTTCAATATCCATAAAACATACTAATTTGAATTAAATTCTTAAAAGACTTCCACCTCAATTAATCTAGTGGTTAAATTTTATCTTTTACCGTATTTTAATATTTCTTTTGTCAATTTATTTTGTTATTATGCATGTGACACAAAATTAATTTAAAGTATCACAAAAGAAAAGAAACCACATGATCAGCATTTATTACATTAAATTCTAAAAATTAATTTTTAAAAATTTACTGAAAATCAGAAAGTGGAATCAAAGATTCAAAAAAGATTTCATTTTAAAGAATATTTTATGATCTTTCTCATTATATAAATTTTATAACCCTCAGTTTATTATTTTGAATGCAAACTTTAAAGAATGTAACAAAAACAGATTAAAAATTTAATTTAAAAAATCTAAGAAGTATTTTTCAAAAATCTTTCTTCGTGCACCCCTACACTATAAGAAAAATCGCCATGCAAAATTTCAGCCCTTTAGGTCCAGAGGTTTGGTCTGTGCGTTATCTGTCAGTCAGTCAGTCAGTTATGGAACTGTTTTATATATATAGATATACAGTTCACTTATTTTAAAAATAGTTTGTCAAAATTTGGTAAAGTGTAAATAAATAAATAAATAAAAAATAAATAAATAAATAATAAAAAAAAGCTGCTACCAAAAAATTTCATAGGGGTTGAGGGATTTTTTTATTTAAAGAAAATGGGTTGAAAAAGTTTGCACACCTCTACTATAAACTGATCCGATGAATTTTAGATAAATGTTGTATTTTGATGGGTGATTTAGGAAAAGTATAGAGCCTCTTTATCAGTCTTGAAGATAATTCTGGCATTTGAGTTCAAGCTGCAATTATCACATTCTAATCTTGTTGCATCAGTTTACATGAGGCTTTGTTATAACTGAACTCAGCGATAAATTCTTGGCTTTCCTAGATGTGTTAAGATACAGATAATGCATATGTGATTTTCTCAGTGAGGAAGTTTTGTTAAGTGCACACACCTTTCAAAAGCTGCCACAAAAGGATCAGCTTTCCCTGTAGGCATATACTGTACAAGGTCTTTATTCCTTTCCTTGACCTGTTAGTAGTTAAGGGTATTATTGACAGAGGTCCAGCAATGTTGATGGAGATACAAGGTGCAACCATTAATTTCCAGCACTGATCTAATAACTCCAGAAAATATTACATGAAATTCATACCCATTTAATGTGTTTCAAAGTAACTCCCACCTGCTGTAATGCACTTCTATGCTCGACTGTATAACTTTCGGAAACAACTTTTAAAGTCTCTTTCGGAATGCTCGAATGTGGATGTCACCGTTTTCTTCATGGCTTCGACATCCTCAAATCTTGTTCTCTTCAGCAAATTGGCCCAGCATGAGGTCGTGGAGATGCAGCATCCCCCATACTCTCCGAACTTAGCACCGAGACACTTTTTCTTGTTTCCAAAACTGAAAGATTTTCTGAAGGGAACAAGATTTGAGGATGTCGAATCCATAAAGAAAATGGTGACACATTAAAGAGTATTCCGAAAGAGGACTTTAAAAGTTGTTTCCGAAACTTACACAGCTGAGTACAGAAGTGCATTACGGCAGGTGGGAGTTACTTTGAAACACATTAAATGGGTATTAGATCAGTCCTGGAAATTAATGGCCACACCTTGCATATTGTGTACAGTGTATATTGAGTGTAAAGTCATACATCAATTATAACGTTATGTAACTGGCATTCTTTAAAAGCACAGATCCTGAAAACTAACTCTGACAGTAATAAAGCTCTTAAAATAGAAGTGTGCTCTTATTTAACACAAAGATAATGTATGTTTGATTCAATAGTGCTGTTGTAAGAAAAATGTGGAAGTAAAATATTTATTTTGACAATTTTTTTAAAAAGTCAATCCCATGGAAACTTATTGTTTTTTCATGCTAATTTCACATCTAATTAAATTTTAGTTTAACATCTATGTTATTTTTTTCACTAACAGGGGGAGGCTGATGATGAAAATCTCATGGCAGCTGCAGGGTTTCACATGTCAGGAGCTCAGGAAGGCCACTCTGCGAAAGGCCCAGGCTTCAGTCTGAAATTTTAATTTAATTGAACTATAAATATGAAATTGTACATAGCTTTGTAATAAATTGTTTTTATGTTTTTCTTTTTATATTTATTGACAAATTGTATTTTCAGCTAACCTATATCAATGACTGAGTATAGTTCCTCTATTTTAAGGTTTGGGACTTATCACTTAGTCTTATAATTATATTTTAAAAAATAATATTTTTAATTTCATAGTCCGAAACATGGATTTGGCAAGAAATTCTAAAATAGGGTTAAAAGCTATTTTTACAAAATTTTATTGATTTACTTTTATTGTTTTAAGCAATTTTGCTCTATATTGTATTCAATCCCCTAAACAAATTTTGAATTGGTTTTAGAGGGATAGTGGTCCGGTTTTAGTGGGGTTTACCGGTTAGTGTTTAGTGGTCCAGTTTAGTGGACGGATACAGGTCTGGTTTTTATTGTGCCTACACTCTGGAAGCAATATTGGCCAAGGGAAAATCTATAGTTTCTGCCCTGGTCCATGCATTTCTTCCTTAACCGAGTCATATATATTGAGGGTATTAGCCAATACATCTGCTGGTCCATCGTCTTCCATTTTTCCCAATGAAGATTTTTTCTTCTCCAAAAACTGGGTATAATGCCTCTTCCAAGTAACGAAAATCACTGATGTCCAATTTCTGACATGTAGTTGTTTGAGATGGTATAAAAATTATGTTTTATATTCATTTGGAGTGGTAGGGGCATTCATTTGGAGGGGTATAGGCAATAAGCAATAATATCTACTTTTTTCCTTTGCTAAACGCTACTTCCAAGTTCAGCAGTCACTCTTCATCAGTGGTTCTTAACCTTTTTAATAGTCAACACCCCCTTGAATCTGAAAATTAGCTCTCACACCCCCTTGAAAAATATGTTTCTATTTTTTATTTAGGAAAAGACATTTATTGCAAGATAATTTATTTATTACATAAAAAATTAATACATTTACAATACATACTATATTATACTTTTACATATTAAACAATATCTAGATTTTTAATGGCTACGTTGTTGTTGTTTGTTCATAATTATCCTTTTAAAATGAGGTTTTTTAAAAAAAAATTTATTTTTATTTTTTATTTATTTATTTTTTTAAAGATCCACGCATAAGTCCTCAGATGCCTTTATAGAAAGCCAGCGATTTCTGGCTTTTGTTTTGATGTGCATAAGCGATGAAAATCTCATTTTACAAAGTTAAGTGGTGGTTAAATGGTAAAAGTGTCTCTAATGCTGCTTTTGCCAATTCTGGATAAAGTTCTAACTGCGTACACCAGAACTGTTTTAAGTCCAGTTTTTCAAATTCCATTTAAATGCGTGGAATAGCTCGTATTGCAACTGGAACGTCTTTTAATAAAAAGTTGAATCGGAAAAGTTAATAAAATCATTGAATTTAGGTCAAACAAAAATGGATTGAGTATCTATTTATTAATTTTGTTTATATTTCTCGTGGAAAAGTATCCATCAAATTATTCAATTGGTGGAGGTGTAATTTGATTTCGGGTATAATTGTTGAGTGCGGGAGAAGAGAATAAGGCTCTAAGGAATAATGTTTCTCATAAGTGGTATGTGATAATTTTCATTAAAAATTTAGAACCTTCTCTCGCACTTTTAGGGGTGCCCACATCCCCAGTTGACAACCACTGGTCTACATGATTTGTAAAGTCATCAATGTTTTTTTTCACCCCAAATGTGATTTTCTCTTTACTTACTAGTTAGGCGATTAACATCCAGTCCTTTAAAACTATGAGGTCTTCTGTTCAGATCTCTATGGCTAAGCTTAATTTGTTTTTCTCCCCTATTCACATCCAGCTGATGTATGAAATATGATTTTTATACTGTGGCAATGCTTACATTGCAGGTAGAAGGAGCATGATAGTAAAATTCAGTTTCATCAATGTTATAAATACCTCTAATGGTTATCATCGTTATTGAAAATGAAATTTCTTTCTTTTTTTTCTTCTGGGAAGGAAGAATGAAATTTCATTGATATTTAGCAAGTTTCAACAGTGTACGTTTGAGAGATTTAGGTCAAACTAGCTGAATACCCGTGCTTTGCTATGGAGTACATTCAAACTAAATACAATGGTCAATATAAATGCAAAAAAAAATAATATATATATATATCGCTCACTCCTTTCAACTACGTCATATCTAAAAAAAAAAAAAAGATTTTTCAGGAGAGTGATTTGAAAGTTTAACAGTACATTGAAATGTATTGAAAATAAAATTTAATTCTGCTCTCTTGCGGCTAAATATTGAGCGGTTAGATAGGACGATCTTGCAGGGATATACTACTCTTTCAGGGACTATACTACTCTTTCAGGGATATACTACTCTTTCTGAAAACTAGCATAACTAAAAATGCCGATTTCTTAGATATGACGTTGTTGAAAGGAGTGAGCGATATATGTATAATAAATACAATGGTCAGTGTATGCAATTAATGCCAAGAAAAAAATCTATAAAAAAAATTGCAACGGATATTTTTATAGACAAAATAATGTAGAAGAAAATATTCAAATTAAATCTAATAGAACATACTAAAGAATATAGTACAGTTAATATAGTATAGTTTGAGGAACATATCTTTTACTGTATTTTAATATTTTTTTGGATAATGTCCAATCGTCTGCCGCATCAGAAATTTTTTTTTTTTTTTTTTTTCAATTTATTTTATTATGCACGTGATGTGAAGTTAATTTAAAGTATCACGAAAAGAAAAGAAACCACGTGATCAGCATTTAATAAATTAAATTCTATAAATGAATCTTTAAAAATTTGCCAAAAATCAGGAAATGGAGGTGACGATTTGAAAAAGATTTCATTTTAAAGGAATTTTTATGATCTTTTTCGTGATATAAATTTTAAAACCCTCAGATTAGTATTTTAAATGCAAACTTTAAAGAATGTTACAACAACAGTTAAAAAATTTAATTTAAAAAAATCTAAAAAGAATTTTTCAAAAATCTTTCTTAGTGCACCCCTACACTATAAGAAAATCGCCATGCAAAATTCCCTCCCTTTAGGTCCAGCGGTTTGGTCTGTGCATTATCTGTCACTCAGGCAGTTACGGAACTGTTTTATATATACAGGGTGTATCAGCACAGCGGTCACAAACTTTCAGGAGAGATAGAGAACACCTAAACGATGGGAAATCTTATAGCAATACTGTAAGAAAATTTTAAAATTTTCTAGTTCAGGGGTTGCCCTGTATATAAACTCAAACTGTAATAATTCAGGACCTAATTTTCGTAGAGAGATGCGGTTTGTACCAAAAGACTATTCGATTTCCTCGTTTAGAAAATGACCTTGAAAAAATAAAAAATGAAATTTTGGGTAGTTTAATAGACGCTTGTGTTTTGTGTCGTCACTATCACGCTAGGAAAGGGTTTCCGACCATGCCTTGCTATGTGATTTTCCATCGTCTAGGTGTACATTCTCTCTCCTGAAAGTTTGTAACCGCTGTGCTGATACACCCTGTATAGATGAGTGAATTGTGGAAATAGTCCATACTCAGGGTGTCCTCGAAATACATGGATGCTCATAGGTTTTTGCCAGGAAATTTTTATGCATTCATGAATAAAAGAGGATTAAGATTGTCCGTATGTGAGGGGAGCCATAAAGATGGGTTTTACGGTATTTGAAACTTTTTTATTAATCTAAAGCTTATGATTTTTAAAGCACCAGCTTTAGTTGTTGACACAAAACAAAATATTTTAAAGAAACAAATAAGATTTTATTTACAATTATTTACTTGGGCTTAAATATGTCTTTAAGCTGCTCACATTGTGTGGTTTACTGAGTTTCGACTTTCCGAGTGGGCCCGTGTTTGGATACCTGCCCAGGCATGGATGCTTCTGCGTTGTCCCCTTATTGGAGCCAACGTGGGTTCACTTACTGGGTTGCACTCATAAAAATTCGCGTTGTATAAGGGTGAATGGCCTTGGAATATGTGAACACAAAACGAACTGAAAACAAAACAAAACAACCTCCTTTCAAATTGTGAATTCAGGTCATGTAATTTTTTAGTTTTGGTGTTCCCAATTATAACAGCTAGAAAGGGACAAATTTTTAAGAGACAGCAAGTGTAACTTAATCTGGTTACCAAAAATTGTACGTTCATTGTCTTATATATGCTTTAATTATTTAAATGAACTGAGTTCTGTGGAGCTTTCTTGCCTGTCATTCAATACATTTGCATAATTTACATGTTTCAGAATGTAGTTTTGGTTAGGCAAAAAAAAAAATCTGTTTAGTTTTTAGTGTATAAAAAATTCGCTTTTGCGCAGCTGATATTTCTACTCATCCAACCTTGTTGCAAGAATAAACCTTCAAAAATCTCATAATTAAGAATTCCCTAAATTAGCTGTGTTAGGATTCGCTGGGTGCTTCATAACTCCCTTAGGCTACGGCCACACGAGCGTTTTTTCCAGCTACGTCTTTTCCTGCTGCTTGAAAATCTACATAAGCCGCTAGAAAAATAGGTCTGGTTCTATCCTCCAGCGGGCGACCTTGAGAACGCGACAGATAACTCCCCCGCTAGCGAGAAAAACACCTACGTTTGGCGGCCCCTATGTTACAGAAGCTTATCTATATTTTGGTGCTTGTTTTCCTGCTGCGTTTTTGCGGGGAAAAACGCTCGTGTGACCGTAGCCTTAAGTATAATTTCATTTTTGAAACCACTGAAATTCTTGGCTCTTAGCTGGATGATGGCATTCGGTACTAGAATCTACGAGCTCAAGTCAAAGTTGGCGGGAGTGGCTTTAAACTACAAATGCCAGATTATTTAGTTATGTTCGCGGGTACAAATAAATGGCCGTAGTTTTAGTAAATCCAACCAGCCTACCAACCTTAAGATTCGCAATTTTGAAAAAACTCCGTGAAATCATATTTTTTTTTCAAAAATTTTCATTCTTGAATTTAAACTGTTGATTGCGAATTTTTGTTTTTAGGCTCATGTACTACTTTAAATTCTATTTTCAGTTTTTTAAAATTCCGATTTGGTGTAAGGTTGAAAGGCTGTTTTAGAGAGTACTTTTTAAGAGAGTAATTTGACCCGAGTAAATAATGGAGCAGTTTAAAATCTCTCGTTTCTGTCTCGGGTAAAGTTTCTGTTTTTAATTTTTACAAATATTTAGCGTTGGTTTGATTACATCGTCATAAAACGGTTAAATAATTTGGAGAATAATATCAGAAATAAAAAAAAATTAAAAATGCATTGATTTTTCAAAAGAACAACCATAAATATTAGTGGATTCAAGTTAATGTTAATAGCTTCTAAAAAAACTACTTGCCAACAATTTCTTTTTAAAATTATCTGTTTATCTAGACCTTGGCCGAAACGTGATATTAAATCATCCATCCTGTGTAGAAATTTCATGATGATGATTTTTCGATTTTTTTTTTTAATTTGGCACGGTTTCAAATTTTTCATATCCGTAATTTTATAAAATCGCAAATTGCAAGACCTTGCAATAACTCATTTTCCTTTGTTACGAATTTTATCCATAAAATATGACGGAATGAAAAATCCGTTAAAATAACAGCAAAAGAGCAAGAGCATACAGAGGCTGTTCACACATTTTTTAGACGATGTATATTGTATTCACAAAACTAAATTACATAAAATTCTTGTGTTTTAAATGTTCTATTTGACATCCCTTATTCTGAACTATCTTTCGACACCGCAATTTCCAGGATAATAATGCCTTTTGAAGTGTCAGAAGAGGTGTTCTATCCCATTCCTCCTGAACAGCTTTCCAGAGTCCTGTAAGGGTTTTGGGACGACGTTTGGATAATGCAGATTTTAAAAGTCCGAAAGCACAAAAATCCATAGGTGATACATCGGCAGATTTAGTAGGGATATCAGTGAAGGGTATGGCCTTGATACCAGTTTTTTGTTCCATTTCTTTTAGGAAATTTACAGTGGATTTTGATGTGTGACTGCTAGCTTTGTCCTGATGGAGTCTCACAGATTGATGGCACTGTGGGTAAAGCGATGGTATTTCATTCAGAAAAATTGGCGATAAAATATGTTCCTGATAGTATTTGGAGTTAATCTTGACATTTTTTCCCACTCTCTTTATTTTTAACTTGCCATTATAAGAAAAACCAGCAACAATCATGAATCCCTTAGAAAAACTTTCTTTCGATTCTTTGAACCATGTACTTAAATTTTTTCTCCCCTTTTATGATAATAAATGGCTTTTTTTTTGTTGCAGTCATTTAAATACACCCATGATTCATCTATTGTGACAATTGTTTTCCATTTTTCTTTGGATAAGTGTTTCTCATATAGAATTCTGCAACGTGTCCTGCGTTCAGCGATATGATTTGGAAGAAGACGATGCACATTGCGTTTTTTTCGCTTTCTTAAGATTTAAATCAACGTTTATCATTTTGTTTACAGTGGACACCGAGCATTTTAATGATTTTGCAACTGTCCTTTGACTAGGGGGATTTTCTTTTAACATTAAACAACGTGCCTTTGCAATAGTCGAAGATGTCCGTTTTTTCCTTGGATACATGTTTGGAATTTTTGTCCCACTTGAGGCTCCAATTTGACTTTTTTTTTCCTTTCTTGTTGACGATATTACCTATCGACGCTTTAGATATCACAAAACCATGACTCTCACATTGTTTTTGGATAACGGAGTATGCATATTTCTCTTCGGAAAGAGCATAAATGTAGCCTTCGAACCACTGCTTTGTTAAAAACGTCATTTTGAATAAAAACAAAACTTTCAAGCCGCAGAAGATAATTTTGACTTTTAAAAACATAGTACAATTGCAATTATTTCTTTTGCAGCAAACGATTTTTTATTACCGCTTACCAAAATCGTCTAAAAAATGTGCGAACAGCTTTTGTATATCAAATGGATGAGATTAAAGATTTTAAAAAGAACAATACACTTTATTTGTAATAGTGAATTGCAATACTGTGTTTGCTTGATAAAAGGATATGAAATAGTTATCTAAATGATTTTATAACCGTTATTTTTTTTAAACATTTATAAGTATTTAATTTTAACCAACCAGTAGAAAACATAGCTTTTAAAGAAGAAAAAAATCACAAAACGTTTGTAAAACACAAAACAAATTAATTAAGAATGCATTGTATATAAGGTCCTAAAAATTTGCTGTATTAAATACTGTGCTAAATCACCATTAAAAACAACAAAACTACCCAAGACAAAAACTGCATTAATTTTACTTGTGTGGAGAAATAAGAATGAACTCCTGTATGCAGGCTTCAATTCCCCGATTGTAAACGGTCTAATAAACATGAGTATATTTTATATACTTTTAGAAAATGTCTCTTGACGCGCCGTGATGAATTCCGTTAAGGCCTTGATTAATTTTTTACCAAACATTTAGAAAAGTCAAACCGGTCCTCCAAACCTGAAGAGATGCCTCTATTTCGGTAAAGGGAAATGGATTTTAAATTTCTTTCTCATCACGTTTATAAAATCTCCCTTTGGTGCTAAAACAGAGGAGGGGGGGGGGAAGCAGTATTTCAGTTAATAAAAGATCTTTACAAAAAGTCTATTCCTAAGCTTCAAGCAATTTTTGCATGGTAAGGAAAATATCCGAATCGGAACAGATTCGTGTCAGCGGAACTTGGAATTCTTGCAAATTTGGTGGTTTAGGTAATGAAGCCGAAGATCATTAAACGCTGGAATGGAGAGAATGCCTTGATGAAAAATCAATCGCATCTTTATGAGATTTTAAAGGGGATTATCTGATTTCTAAGCGCGCAGAATTAAGAGGTTTGGAGGAAGCTTTTAGGGAACGTGATTTGATTCGAGATTAAGAGCTCTTTATGTTGAGAATAGTGGTTTAAAAATATACTGTAATGCCGCTGTGCCACGTGTCTATTGACCCTTCGACATACTTATAAAATGGAACTTGGTAAGTTCAAAAAGTATTTAATATATCTCATTTCAACAGTTATGCAAGCTTTACTTTAAAAAAAAAATAAAATTAAAAAAATCAGGTGGTTTCTTCTAACGAAACTACCGCGGGTTATTAACGTAGGATTACTTATCGTTGCTTATCTCTTTTGTATGTATATATGAGGCGGTGAAAGGCAGTGATGTAAGTCCAAAGCGTTTTATTGCAAAAACTACAAAAAATTCCACTATAAATTGAACAAATTATAATTCACAATAATTATTATAATATTGAAAACATCAATTATTTGCGATTCCACTGTAAATTGAACATGGCGATTGCATTTTTGCCCTCAATTAAAAAAAAGTTGAAAATGTGACTTACACCACTTTGCCTTTCACCGCCTGATATGTATCTATATATATGCACGTATGTATATATATATATATATATATGTATGTTTAACTTGTCCAAGCGATAGCCTGGGTTTGGCGCGCTGCCAAAATTATAACTCGCGAAGACGGATGGATGGACGGACAGTTTTAGCGTCTGAAATTTTCCTTTCCGCAGGACCGTTATGGAGGAACGTAATCCTACGTTTAAAAAAAAAAAACATTGCTAAATATGATGCGCATTTTAATACTTCAAGATATCGGCGTAATATAAATAAATATAAATAGATAAATGAAATCGGCGTAATATAGATAAATTAAATCGGCGTAAAATTCTCGTCGTCAATGTTTACAATAACTTAATGAATAAAGGTGGTGTCCCAGACGTCTTTGTATGCCAAGGGGTTAATCTTTGGTTGAAAAGACCTCTTTTACAAAAGAGCTATTTCATTAAGATTTAGCTTAAATGCTGTTGCATAAAAGGGAATTCTCGCGGTATACTTCCTGTTTAAAATTTCGCTGACACCAACCTTAACTAGACTAAAATTTTAAACTTCCCATTAGAATGAGTTACTGCTCTTCGGAAGAGGCTCTAAGGCGCCATTTCCCGGTTATGTTGACCCTCCCTGTCCTTCGAGCTCGTGCATTTTTAACGCAGCGGCGATGCAGAGAATATCTATCTGTGTGAAAGCCCACAAGTGTAATACTAATAGTTAAATTTGTCCTTGTTATAATTTTGTTGAGAAGTTTATGTTATGGTATACAGCTCATAAATTGGAGCTTCCTATCTCTAGTTAATAGATCCTGTGAAATATTATGTGGTTAACTTTTTAACTAATATCTGTGTGAAATCCCAGAAGTGTAATACAAATAGTTAAATTTGTCTTTGTCATGATTTTGTCCAGAAGTTTATGTTGTGGTATACAGCTCATAAATTGGAGATTCCAACCTCTAGTTAAATACATCCAGTAAAGTAGTATACGGTTAAATTTTTGCTAAAAATTTCTGAAGTCGCCAGTCCATGTATCTTGCATAGACTAGTGATCATTATTTAATGCAGCGGTTCTCAACCTGAAGGGCGTAGAAGAATTTCAAGGGAGGCGTGAGTTTAAGAAAAATAAAAAGTAAAACTAACTGTAATTTACTGTACTCAATTTTGCAGCTACAATGTAACCGTAACGTAAACCATGTCAAATCCCGTGCTTTGAACACTAGACTCTTTGAGGCGTTATGTCAAGAATTTAACAGTGACCAAGAAACTCCTCTTTTTCACACAGAAGTTCGATGGCTGTCCAAAGGTAATATGCTTGCTAGATTATTTAACTTAAAATCAGAAGTTGAATTTTTTTTTGAAGACTTCAACGAAAGCATATCTGTATTGTCGTAAAGGGCCTGTCCTGACTTTATTTGGTTTGGACGTGAATTCGTATTTTATTTGTGGTAGTACATTTTATGTTATCAAAAGGGGTAGTTGGGTGCGTTGTGTTTAGGTATTTGGTTGAATAACACTCCAGACTCTGGACATGATTGGCCTACGAACAGATTATAAAATCTTAACCTACAAACTTTCTTTAACAATAACGGAAATCAACTCATTGACGAAAGCAAGTTTTCCTTAACACAAAAATTATAGTTTATTTACAATTACATATTATTTACAGTTTATAAAAAAAAATTGTTTATGTTCATATCATCAATCTTTACATTTTATCGTTTACCTACTACTTTACGAGGTGCAGGGAGCATACTGAAAAACTACTCATACACAAGTATTTATCTATGACCCTAACTTTCCTTTTCCGCACTCAAGAATTAAATTTTAAATGACCAGGGACTGAATGTATCAAAAATTATATTTCACTCACTCTATTTCGCAGGGGCAGGATAATCATCGAAACAGCAGGGTTGCGGTTCTCTCCCTCCGAATAGCACGTTCACTTTATTGAATATCAGCTCGCTGTGGTCTGGAAATTGGGGGGTCTTGCTTCACAGGAACGTCACTACTTCTTCCTTATGCCTTCCGTATTTGGTCTCCGGAATTCGGTGAAGTCTAGCCGCTCTCTTCTGGATCCGGTGCTCGATATTTTCTTTGATCCTGCGAGTAAGGTCCGGGAACTATGTCGACCGGTTGTCCTTCTGCCTCGCAAGTCTGGTCCCCTCCAACTAGGAACGTAGGATCGAGCCAACTCGCCCCGACCAAAACTCTAACGCTTCTCCCTCTTGACTCTTTTGTTACGTCATCTTCTACGCAGCCGATGGCCCCCCCACATCGATCACTTACGCCGCTCTCATATATTCAGTACAAAAGGGCATTCTAATTTAACGTCGCAACCGGCGCCTAACTTGCTATCTTAGTCTACCATCTTCGAGACCTCCCATGTAGACCGCACACCTACCTCCTATCCGAAATCAATGTAATGAAGCAAGCCTTTGATTTTAAATTCTTTCTACATTTAATTTTCTTCTTCTTAAAATTGAAGACGCATCATTACATATGCCCCTTCCTCCAAAAGAAAAGTTGATTCTACCATAATAGCAAACAAAAACCTCATATGCTCCCCTTCCTCGCAAAAAGTTTACAAAACACCTAAATAACTATATATACCAATCATCACAATCACCGTACAACATGGTTATATAATTTGTCTTACCATGGACCATCATAATTTACTAGACAACATCATGATTCTGCACCTAATATTTCATAAAAATCACAAGGAAACAAACAAAATAACAAAAACACCTTCTTCGGGATACATCCACTGTCTTCCTTCATAGGACCTATACCTCTACATTAGGTAAAAGAAAAAATATTTTCATATGTAAAGTCCTGGAACTGAAAATGTTACTCTCTGAAACCAAAACATGTATTTCACTAATATAAGTTCGTCAGACACTAGTTCATGACAGTCCTGCTCGAAAAAAAACGTCATCTCATGGAATCTAAATTGTTACTTCGTAAATCATCAAAGTTCTTTACAGCACATCGATACAAAGTCCGTCACTCGTTCAGTAAACTTATGACTTTAACACATATCTAAAGGTATCCACGATTGAGTTGAAACACATTTTGAAACGTTCAGTCCCAATACAATATTTACATATCATTATTACATTTGTAACAAAAGACACAATTATTTCTTCCTACAATTTTCATCTTGCCAAATTATAACTTACTTAGTATTTGTCACTCACTATACTAATTCACAACAATTACTCTTAAAACATATTAACTAATTGATTCTACTTGTATATTTGCCACTTAACATCATATAGCAAAATTTTACACACACAACATAAAAATTTTATTTTATTTTATTTTATTTTCATCAAATGTATATCTTTTCCAAAACACTTTTCACCAAACTAGATTCGTATCTGTGGTAATTAAATATTCACCACTCACCATCCTATCATTTCATTCTAAAATCATTTATTTTTATTTTAAAAAAACACAAACTATTTATATTCCCCATTTTTGCAAAGAGACTAATAATTAAGACGCGGTGAGTTTCTACAGTATTCCGCACCTTCCCCTTACAAAAAAAACCAATTCTTTAACCACAACTCATTTATCTGTTCAAAACGTATTTTCTCCCACTAGCCGAGTTTTGCACACAAACCAGTTTCCTTTCACTCCAAAATCTGTACTACCTCATTCCTTTGGATGATCACGAATTTTCGTCTCCCGTCACCGCTTTAGGGAGGGGGGGGGGAAGAGGGCCAACATTTTCGACTAGACCGTAAACCCTGTACTGCTCGCTATTCTATTGTCAACGAAGCTCTTTTCTCCTTGGGGAGGGAAGGAAAACGCCTTCAACCTCCAAAATCGTGGACGAATGCACGGTGTCTCACAATGAAGCATCTCCTTCCTCTCTGGTTAACAAAACCTTCACCTCTCATGCCATTGCGCTTTTAGTAAACAAAACTCTCCCACATATTTACTGACTGTAATATCTACCTCACATATCCTCACCCATAATTCTATAATTATAACTACACGTTTACACATTTGTAAGCAAAATCCTATCTAAACTTTTAACTCCTCAAATTTCTTTTAACCTACGTAAATTTCATGTTCATAGCTCCTAATTACATAGACAAACTATATTTCAAAGTATTTAATCGCTTACTGACACTTTTCTCAACATTCTCACGCAAAATCACTTAAGTTTACACACCATCATTATTTTCTTAAACTTAAGCTTACTACATACTTTGACTTTCTAAAATTTTTGCCTGTACCCTATCTCCTGCCAAAATTTTATTTTCCATAATCTCACTCTGGGTTTGGTGTGGTCGTCCGACTTAGTTTTTAATCTCGGTCTCGCATCTCTCCATTTAATTGTTTGTCTAACTTTTACCTTGCCTCCCATCTTTTTAAACGTTTCAACACCTGTATTACTTTTAGTCATTTCTACTTTACTTGTCTTATCTTTGCTATGCCTCTGGTTTCTTACAACTTGTACTGTGTGAATTTTTATATCTCTGCTCCTCTCAGCTTTAAAATCGCGAAATTTGGTAATTGAACCCATCAACAACATATAATTATCCTTTATTTTCTGAACATCTATTTTCAAATCCATTCTATCATTTATTGAACCTAATTTGTTGTCTCCACTAATCGTATTTACTGTATTTTGCGCTTCATAACTTTTTATCTCATTTGTTTTACGCAAATCTTTATCCCTTTTATCTTTTAATCGAAAATCAATCTCATTACTAATTCTCTCCGCAGTTTGCAATTTTATTGGTTTCATTTCCACCTCAAATTCGCGATATCCGGTAGTTTTACTCACTTCTTTTTCCCCATTAATCACCATCTCATCTAATTTCCCTGTTTGTATCTTTTGATCACTTATCACTTGATCTACACTTTTCCCATTTTCCTTCACTGACCCTCTTTGACCTAAATTAACAATTTCATTTTTGGTCTCTACTTTATTTTGTCTTTGATCGCCACTAGTTTTACAATTTCGATCTGCTTTCATCCTATTTTCCTTCAATGACTCTATTTGTTGTTTATTATTAAATTCATTTGGGGGTATTTTCCGACTCATAATCATTATTTATTTCCGCCGTGTTACGTCCTATCATTATTTGATTCGCCTTCGCGTCTAGTTTAATTTTTGTCACTAAATCAATCGCTTGAGTCGTTTCTTTGTTCACACTCTCACCCTTTCCCTCAAAAATTTTAATTTTCTGCTCCTGACTATTTCTTTCATCCGATTTTATTATCATAGAATTATTCTCTCTGTCTTTGTCCTTTTGATTTGTCTCCGAATTTTTGTCTTTTTGAATTTCCGCCTCAATATTTAGTTTATCACTCTCCACTTCAATATTTAGTTTATAACTCTCCCCCTCAATCATTAGTTTATCATTCTCCATATCAATATTTAGTTTATCACTCTCTACATCAATATTTAGTTTATCACTCTCTACATCAATATTTAGTTTATCACTCTCTATTTCAATATTTAATTTCTTTTCATTTCGCTGCTCCTCGTCTTCAATCGTAACTCTCTCTATCACCTGCGATTCCGCACTATCCATCTTTATACCATAAAACTCCACAAACTTTTTCATTACTACAACTTCCTCCTCTTCAATTCCTTCTAATAAATCCCAGATTTGTTTCGCTTTGCCCGTTAATCGAGAGTAGAACCATAGTCCCTTAGCGATCTCAGACCACTTCAACTCACTCGCTGTCTGATTAAATTTTCTAAAAAATTTCTCAAAAACATCCTCCTTCTCTCCACTAAAAGTTGGGATTAACGAGTCTATAGACCGGGATCCCGTATTTATTGCCATTTTAGCCAGTTCTTCTTATCTTAAATCCCCTATTGCTACTCTTACAAACATCTAATTATTATTGACATACTTATCTAAATTCTCAAAACACTGATTTCCCCCAAAATACAAATATGCACAATCAATATATAATTATCACAAAATTTAAATATCTATATCACAACTCAATTCAAATATACTATTATATTTGCACACTCTTAACTTTTCATCAATTATATTATGCACAATCCTACTAATTACTACTCAAATAATCAAATGCTTGTACTTAATTCAAATATCATATAACTATAACTTCTCTTTCTCTTCATACAAAACACTTCTACATTTCAAAATATCTCTCAAATCTCTTTCTACTGATTTTAATGAAGTTACACACTCTCAACTAGTCAAAACTTTTCATTAAATATTCCTTACATTAATTAGTTATCAAAAAAAAAAAAACTAAACACCTCTATCTATCTACTGAAATCAATATAAGTTCTTATGTCACAAACTAGTTCTAAACAATTCAAACAATTTCTGAAACTTCGTCTTAATTCAACTCAATTACTTTAAATCATCTATCAGTAAACACTTCAAACATATATCAGTATTAATTTTTCTTATTTTTATCTAAACCACTTCAAATCAAACTTGTTTCCAAAAATACTCCTCAATATGCAAAATATTAATAAAATGTAATATATCGAAACACATGTACCAAAATCAATCAAATATATAAGCAAAGCCAAAATACACTCAATAATACCAAATAACACTCAATACTTGTGGCAAATACACATTTAAATTTCAAACATCGCGCGCTTTCAAAATAAATTTTAATGCGCGGCTCCCTTCACCTTGAAAAACAAAATTTTTTTTTTATTTCTAAAGTCCCTAACACACCATGAGACTGAGTCACGGTCACCATTTATCGTAAAGGGCCTGTCCTGACTTTATTTGGTTTGGACGTGAATTCGTATTTTATTTGTGGTAGTACATTTTATGTTATCAAAAGGGGTAGTTGGGTGCGTTGTGTTTAGGTATTTGGTTGAATAACACTCCAGACTCTGGACATGATTGGCCTACGAACAGATTATAAAATCTTAACCTACAAACTTTCTTTAACAATAACGGAAATCAACTCATTGACGAAAGCAAGTTTTCCTTAACACAAAAATTATAGTTTATTTACAATTACATATTATTTACAGTTTATAAAAAAAAAATTGTTTATGTTCATATCATCAATCTTTACATTTTATCATTTACCTACTACTTTACGAGGTGCAGGGAGCATACTGAAAAACTACTCATACACAAGTATTTATCTATGACCCTAACTTTCCTTTTCCGCACTCAAGAATTAAATTTTAAATGACCAGGGACTGAATGTATCAAAAATTATATTTCACTCACTCTATTTCGCAGGGGCAGGATAATCATCGAAACAGCAGGGTTGCGGTTCTCTCCCTCCGAATAGCACGTTCACTTTATTGAATATCAGCTCGCTGTGGTCTGGAAATTGGGGGGTCTTGCTTCACAGGAACGTCGCTGCTTCTTCCTTATGCCTTCCGTATTTGGTCTCCGGAATTCGGTGAAGTCTAGCCGCTCTCTTCTGGATCCGGTGCTCGATATTTTCTTTGATCCTGCGAGTAAGGTCCGGGAACTATGTCGACCGGTTGTCCTTCTGCCTCGCAAGTCTGGTCCCCTCCAACTAGGAACGTAGGATCGAGCCAACTCGCCCCGACCAAAACTCTAACGCTTCTCCCTCTTGACTCTTTTGTTACGTCATCTTCTACGCAGCCGATGGCCCCCCCACATCGATCACTTACGCCGCTCTCATATATTCAGTACAAAAGGGCATTCTAATTTAACGTCGCAACCGGCGCCTAACTTGCTATCTTAGTCTACCATCTTCGAGACCTCCCATGTAGACCGCACACCTACCTCCTATCCGAAATCAATGTAATGAAGCAAGCCTTTGATTTTAAATTCTTTCTACATTTAATTTTCTTCTTCTTAAAATTGAAGGCGCATCTTTACATGTATAGCATGTTTTCAGATGAAAAATTTATCTTTCACTTGACATACTTATCAGACTTTTTCGAAACACTCAACTTTCCGAACATGAAGCTACAATGTCAGTAAAACATTCTGAAGACTTATGATGCAGTTAAGGGTTTCACAGAAAAGATAGCTCTTTGCAATGCCGTCTTCACAGTTCAGAGCCAAACTTTTACTCCTTTCCAAGATTGAAAGACCTTCTCGATGATAAAAAAAATCTCCCATTGCAACAGATAAATGAATTGAAGGACCTTATATCAGGGCATTTGGTAGCATTGCAAAATGAAATTGCAGACTATTTTCCTGATATTAGTTCAGAGAACTGGGAGTTTAAGTTGACAAGAAATCCTTTTAAAATCGGCGTTGATGTACTTCCTGATCATATTCAGGAACAAGCAATCGACCTAAAATGTAATTCTCAAGCAAACGCGGAATTCGAAAACATGGATGTTGAAAATTTTTGGTTACGCTATTTTCCTGCTTACCCAGAAGTTGCTTTGGAAGCTTGTTAGTGCAGTTTTCATCCACATATCTTTGTGAACCTGGATTTTCAGCATTAGCATACCTAAAGTGACCTGAGGTGTACTTTGTCACAGTTACAACCTAATATTCAAAAACTTGTCAAGGCCAAACAGTCCCAGCCCTCTCATGAATGTTGTGAAAGTGACTAGTATTACATACCAACCTCACCTAGATCCTTGATTACTTCAAATATAATTGATCTGTATTTAATACTTTGATTTCATATATTCTAATAATAATATGTTCCAAATTAAGATACATGTAGTAATATAAAATTTTCTGTATGAAATTATCTATTCTAAATTTTTATTTAATAACCAGCTTCAGTTTCAAATTCCGATTGTACTACTTGTATTGACCACATATGATGGTGGTGGTGGGGGAGGCGTGACCTCACATCAGTGTTCAAAGGGGGGCACAAAGCCTGAAAGGTTGAGAACCCCTGATTTAATGGACGAGGTCTGTTCATGAGCAACAAACATTACTGGACGTACAATACAAATTTCACAACGGGGAGAGGCATATATATATTTGAAATTCCCCCTCAAATAGGCCTTGAAAACTCAATGAAATATGCTAGTTAAAAAAAAAAAAAAAAAGAAAACAAGCAGATTATTTAAGAAGAGAGTCAAAGATAAAAACACTTCTATAAGTATACGCTCAAAACGGTGACTTGGCGACAATACAATCAATGCCTGATACGCCATCTTTGATATCTAGGAAGCGTTATTTATCCTCTGAAACTGCTTTTTCAATTATTGTGAGATTGTTTAGCGAAATATTTGTAGATTAAAAATTTCAAATTTTTACCCGTTTCTTAACTTCTCGTTCGTTTCCGCGTATATTTATTGATTATGCAAATTAGTATTCCCCATCTGGAGCCTATTGTACATCACAACAAATGTTTTGAGGATACTTCTGTACTAGAAACCTAACTGTATCTTTACAAATTACTGGCAATAATTAATATAAAAGTTTTAGAAGATTGTGTTGATTATGTTATGAAATTTCTGTGCTCAGATGACAAAATGTTATAAGAAACTAGTTTTTCACATTCCGTATTCTCGTTCACCGATATTTTTATTTACTGCAACTACTGCGAGTAATAGCCAACTATTTTTCTGAAGCATTGGTACCACGTTTGCTCATGTAAAACAAATTTCTGATTTTTCACGACATCTTAGAATTGCTGTCACGTAAATTTCTTATAACATTTTTTCATCTGAGCACAGATTTACACTCGCGAGTAAAAGTTTTACTGAAAATTTCAGTTTTCTGTTCTAGCGTTTTGCAACAAGTCCATCCAGCATCGAAATGTAAACTTTTGTTTCAGTTCTGTGTTAATCAATGTGTAATGTGAATGAATAATTTAATTTCAAAAATTGCCGTCTGTATACCAATAGGACATATGTACAGTGATCATTGCAGTTAATATGGAAGCTTGTGTTTCAGATATTTCATTCCTCGAAATCATTAATGACGATAGCTTATTAGACGTGCATTTACGATCAGCAGAATTTTCCTACTATGTTAAAAAGCTCTAAGATCCATTTTTGCTCAATTGTTGCATTGCATTGTTGAATACATTTAAGGGATTCATCCTGAAATTGATTTTGAAATCGCTTTGAACACGAGATTGTCCGCTGAATTTCAGAATTGTATCTTTTTGCTCCTCTTATCATTATATTCTTCGATTAATTTTATTTGTAGAGCTTCTGGTTTCGGAAATTTTCCTGTGGATACTTTTGCAATTCGAAACTTTTTATAAGAGTCAGGAACACCCTAAAGCAGCAAAACTGCAAGTAAATCATGTCGAGGAACGATGGAATAGTCTTGAACAATGTGCTAAAGGCTCATGCATTCAAATGAACTGGTATTCCAGAAATTTAAAGAAAAAGATAATTTTCATTAACATACCTTCAGATTTAAAATCAGAAGTCAACTGGAAAATATCAGAACATTTTTGCACGGATGGGAAAGAAGGGGGAAATATCTGAGCTCAAAAATGAATCCGTGGAAGAAAAACTTCTAATTCTTGCAGGCTCGGAGGTTGGGTAATGAAGCCGAAGATCATTAACAGCCGCCACCGGAACGGAGAAAATGCCTTGATGGAAAATCAATGGCATCTTCATGTGGTTTTTAAGTTTAATCTGATTGCGGTACAGAATGGGGAGGTTTTAAAGGAGTTTTCCAGCATGTGATTGGATTTCTCCGGTCGTGACTGGGGATTAAAAAAGAAATTCGAGGAAGTAACGACGCTGTTCTACTTGGACATCCATGTTATGTAGCGCATCAACTTTTCGATTTTCGCGAGTGATTGATTTTAAATTTTGTTGCAAACACGGGGGAAGATATTAAAGTGTTTAAAGCACTTTTTTAATAATTTTGGAAATTTAATCAAGCAACATTTTTATGATGTAAGAATTTATCAGACTATAATACTGCCAAATCATCACATAAGAAAGTCTTGATTATGATTAATTTGCATGCCTCCCTGATTTATATCTGATACACCCACATTATGTGGTGTAGCATACTCGTAGACAGCTACCACAACCTAGGTACAGGTTCGGATGCCTGCTAAGACATGAATGTTCCTGGGCTGTCCCCTCATAAGAAATAACGACCATTCACCTATTGGGTATTCCCAAAATGAAGTAGCCGACAAAAATCCCGGTGTGTTCACAGGACAAGTGCTTGCCTTATTGGAAAAAAAAAAAAACTTCACCTACTTTTTACCATGTTTTTATTAACTTTCTTTCTTGTTTGTGTGTTTGTGTGTGTTTGTCAAGTACAAATATTGCAATCGAATTTTAACTAACTTCCCGACTAGCTAGACATTTGAAACTTTTAGAATAGCTTAGAACATAATGACAATGCATTTTTTAAATACTTTTAGTCATCTTTAAGCAGAATTAAATTCATTTTCAGTTAATTTTGTTTTGTAGACTGGTGCCATCTATTGGCCGGAACGGGAATGAAAAGTTAAATGCAAGTTAACTTCCAATTAACTTCATTTTCTTTCAAGTTGATGGGATAATTCATAAAAAAAAATTTTAAAAAGTATTTATTAATACATAGAATTGTCAAGTTTATATGATTCAACAGAAAATTTAAAAACATGGTATATAAAAAGTTCTTTTTATCTTGTAATTATTTTAACGTTTATAATAAACATTCGAGTTTCAGCGATTATTGATTCCAAAATGTGACGTTGCTAATAGATGATTGCACACGTCCTATACTAGGTTGACGCATTTTATTCACATGTGTGTTTATTCATAAAGTTGTGGAAACATATACAAATCTGCGCGATAAAATTCGTTACCTCGGACAATGTTTAAATTTGTGATTCATGTTGAGTTTTCTACTTTGACATGTCTAGTTATAATGCGCAAGTACTCAGATTTAATTAATCTAATTTAAATTATGAAGGAATTCCTTTGCGATTTCAAATATGTGATACCGTGCTCTTGTATTAAAAGACTAAGTTTATTACTGAGATTATCTACAGATTGTATACATGCTTATGGTTGTAGACGCTGTGAAGCAGGCATCAAGTAAGCAAAACTACTTTTCACTATGCGTCTTTTAACGGCGTGTGAAAATTAATTCCTTTTTTCACAAAACTCTGTGGATTACCATTATTTTCGTGAACTGTGTTTTGTAGACGAGAAAAACTGCGTAACTTTTATGCAGTATGAGAAAATTAAAAACTTCTTATTGTGTAAAACATAAAAATCCCAACTCATTACGAATCAAACCAAAATTCTTGTAAAAGTAGTCAGCCTTCCATGTTTTTCCGAAAGTATTTGCAGGTGACTTTAAATAAAGAATATAGATTCAAGACACTATTGCCACTTTTTGTAAAGCTCACGCAATTTTATGCTGTATAAAATGTGCTAAGTATTTTTTGACAGACTAAAAAGTCTACAGGACTTTTTTAACCTGTACGAGTATATTCATAGAGTTTTTTAGAATATATGATTAGAGCCATTCTGCCGAGATATTAAGGTTACAAATTTTAAGGGGAACAAAATTTAATTTTTCTCCTCTTATAAAACCGTGATTTTGTTTTTTTTCGTTTAGCAACGCAAGCATATATATATATATATGTATATATATATATATATATGACAGGCAGCGCGTTTTGCTCCTGTGTAAATTCGATTTGATGCAGTCATCGTTCCTTTAAATTAATTGGACGAGTGGCAAGGCCATGAATGAAGTAATCCATTTCAGAATAAGTCCAAGTTTATTAGATTTCATAAATTGACCACTCTCCAGGGTAATTACCGCGCTTCACCATTTTATAATCTATTCGGCACGCAGCCGCGAGCTTCCGCTCTCAATGAGATTTTCCTCCAATCTGCCGCCAAAACCCGATTCCCTCCGATCTCCCTGCTACACGCGCATGTGCAGACCTCAGCCTTGGTCATCTGGACTTTTAAAATCGCTGATCTTGTAATTTAACTTCGCGCCCAAAACCTTTACACTTCTAAAAATAAATCCTCTCGCCTAGAATTATTCGCTTTGCGCTCAAGTCGCTTCTAAACGGTGATTTTCCCCACAGTAGGGATGCGACATCGATAGCAAAACATCGATGTTTTGAAACATCGATATTCAATATTAAAACATCGATGCTAATAAAACCGCTCCAAAACCATCGATGTTTTTAAACATCGATGTTTTAGAACATCCAATTTTTAAAACTGGTTTAGTAACCTCTAACATTAATATTACTTCGGTTAGGCGTGGGGGGAGAGGGGTGATTTAATTTTACTCTCTGATTGGGCTGACACAAATGAAAAAACTTGGTTACTTTTTCCTTGGGATACATTGATGACTCAAAATTCTCGTTGTAAATATCGCCATGTTTTGCCTTCAAATGTCCAGATAAATTCGTGGTATTGCCAGAAGTTTTGAGGGACTTAAGGCAAATACTGCATTTCGCCAATTTTTCAGAGGTTTTGTAAAAATATTTCCAAACGGTACTTTTGGGAGGCATCTTACTAATAATATTAACGTCAACTTATATAAAACCAGAACAAAACAAAAACTTAAATGGCTGCTCTCGTGTATATACTATTTATAAAATAAAACCCGATGGAAGGTTCTGGAGTGTCAGGAACATCCCAAGCGCTCTGATTGATTCATTGGTCGTTGATTGCCATTGGTCTGTTTGCTAAGGAATCATTCTCCCTTTTGTATTAGCCCTTTACAGAATTCAGACTTACATTTACTGAGTGTGATAATTATGCTATGTGGTATATTTTTGTATTATGGTACTTTTTCATTAAAAAAAAACATCGAGACAACGTAAAGCATCGAGCACAAAACATCGATGTTAAAAAAACATCGGCTTCAATAAATCGATGTTTAGAACATCGATGTTTTTATCAAAACATCGATGTTTTGAAAACATCGACATCGATGTCGCATCCCACAGCAAAATACGCGCGCTTTGTAAATGAAATATTAGATTCTTATTATTTTAAGCCCCCTTTCCCCGTATTTCTCAACTATATTTTGACAGTTCAGTTATATCTTGACATATATATATATATATAACATATAAAACCCCAAAACTCTTTCAAAATTCTAAATTCTTTTAAATTTTCTTCTGCGTAGATTAATTACGTTGTTAGCTTTTATTTTAAGAACAAAAGAGTTAGTTTTTCGGCAGATACTATACGATCCCTGTAAATTTGGAGGTAATCCCTCTTCATTATATAAGTTTTCAAGCCCGGAGATCCAGGCACAGCGAATCGCTGCTCGTTGCATGGTCACATGACACGTCGGCTATGAAAAGTTATATAAGAGCCTGTGGTCAGCTACCTGTACGCTTTTCGGATTTGGCGTGACTCTGTTGCCTGTTAAACAGGCCGTAACCCTTCGAGCAGAATGTGAATAAATTTGTAGTTTCAGAAGAACAACGATTTGTTGGTGTCCACTCGGCTACTACGTTTTTCCCTGCTGCAGTATGCCGGCTCCGGTCATCATCATCATCATCATCATCATCATCCACGGGATCGGGCCGGCATATTACATATATCTACATATACATAAAACATTTCCGTAACTGACCGAGTCAGTGACTCACTGACATACAACGCACAGACCAAACCACTGGAGCTAAAGCGCTGAAATTTTGCATGGCGATTCTTCTTATGGTGTAGGGGTGCACTAAGAAAGATTTTTGAAAAATTCTTCTTAGATTTTTTAAATTAAATTTTTAAGCTGATTTTGTAACTTTTTTAAAGTTTGCATTTAAAATAATAATTTGAGGGTTATAAAATTTATATCACGAGAAAGATCATAAAAATTCGTTTAAAATGAAATCTTTTTCGAACCTTTACCTAGATTTTCTGATTTTTGGTGAATTTTTAAAGATTCATTTTTAGAATTTAATTTATTAAATGCTGATCACGTGATTTCTTTATCTGGTACTTTAAATAAATTTATCGTCACGTGCATAACAACTAAATAGACAAAAAAATATTTTTTTCCTTTCTAATGCAGCAGACGATTGGATATTATCAAAAAAAAAAAAATAAATATCCCTTACGATTTTTTTTATAAATATATATATTTTACATCAATTGTATACATTGATCGTCGCATTTATTATAAATATATTTATTTTTTTTGGCATTAATTACATACATTGACCGTTGTATTTAATTTGAATGTACTCCGTAGCGAAGCGCGGGTTTTCAGCTAGTATATATATATACATACACACAGTATTAAATTAGGTTCTTAAAATTAGCACAAGAAAAAGTTAAGGCCTTAAAAACTGCGACATATTGTGTCGCGTATTAAAGATCCTCGGAGTGATTGAGAAACTGAAAAGAACACTAGCGCTTCTTTCCCAACCCAAATCCCTATGTGTGGAACAGTCCATTTCAAACAAGAGGTGAAATAGGTTTAAGGGTGGCGCCATCTATACACTATTCTCCGCTTCACATCCCAGTTACACGTTGTTCGCTGCTATTGTGTGTATCAAGTTAAGTTCGCTTTTCTTGTCTATTTCAAGTTATTTCTGTTACAAAATGTCTGAAGTTCTTTCAACAAAACGGCCCTTTTCAGGGCCAAACAACCCTGAAATTGTTTTTAAAAAACGGCGCAATAACTCATCTGATATTGTTTGTGACAAATGTCATACAACATTTAGTCAAATGTGTAATTTTTACCGTCATAACCGAAAAGTTCATGGTGAAGAAATGTCCATGACAAGTAATCAGCTGTGTGGAATGTGTAACCAAAAGTTCCGGACAATGTCTAATTTGCATGAACATCTGCAAAATATTCATGATATAAAGTTAAATTTCGTTACAAAAACATTTTTTTGCGATGACGACTTTTCAACTTGCAAATTGAGTGTTGAGCTGGAAAATAAGTCATCTTTTGTAATTAGGAATACTACTGAGAAAGATGCAGGAGTGAAATTATCATATTACGTCTGTCATCGTAGTGGTGTTCCGCACACAAAAGTGAACAGGGTGCGTAACATAAAATTTTCAGGATCAGTTAAGTGTGGCTGTACTTGCCCAGCAGTAATCAATGTTACAAGGCAAACTGTTGGTGAAATCAGTGAAATTAAAGTTGGGCTCACTACTCGCCAAGATCTGTATAACATTCGTAGGGATTTTAATATTGAACAAAAAGTTGTCCTGAACCCAGATGATGCAACGTCAGTAGATATCATTGTGCAAAAGATGAAAAATTCCTCTTATAATCCTGTGTTATTGTACAAACCTGTAGGAGTTCCTTTGCCTGATTTTCCTACGATTGATGAAAATGAATTCCTATTGGGAATAATGAACGACGCCCAGATAAAGTTATTTGAGATGTATGGCAGCACATGTGTAATGGTTGACTCTACACATGGTACGAATCAGTATAACATTCAATTGACAACTCTCATGGTACATGATGAGAACCATGAGGGTTTGCCTGTTTGTACTTTGTTTTCCTCCAGAACAGCTGCTGAAACCATCATACCCTTTTTTAATGAGATAAAAAAATGTCTCCCAAATATTAAAACAAATGTCTTCATGAGTGATGATACAAACTCATATTATAATGCCTGGCAAGCTGTATTCTATGATCAGCCAAAGCATTTATTATGTTCTTGGCATGTCAATAAAAATTGGAATACAAATATTAATAGCAAAGTTAAAGATGTAGGTAATAAAGAAACAATAAAGAAAGAGCTGCAATTACTATTAACTGAATTGGATAGAACCACATTTGAGGGAAGACTGGAAAATTTTATGAATGTATATGAAGGTAATGAAAAAGATTTCATTACATATTTCAAACAGCATTATGCCGAAAGATGCGAGAAATGGGCATACTGTTACAGAGCAGGCCTTGGTATAAATACAAATATGAAGTTGGAGCGATGGCATCGACAAATAAAATATGAAGAAGCTGGTGGCCTAGTTCTAAAAAGGCTTGATAAAACCATCAGCTTAGTGAATAACGCTGTTGCAAAAAAATTACTAGGCCGGTTAATTTCTATGGAGAGAGGAAAGCTTACACCGAGGATAGCCCTCATACGTAAGCGCATTAGAGCAGCTTAGAAATGCCTGAAAACTATAAAGTGTATGAAGCAGGTGACAAATACGTTGTCACCAAGACTGATGAACAATGTATTTTTACATATGATGTAAAAATTTCCAATTCCACCTGTACATGCAGCATTAAATGTGATCAATGCAATATTTGCATTCATTACATGACTTGTACATGTGTGGATTATTGTATCAGATTCCTGATATGCAAACACATTCATTATGTTTGCCAAAAAGTTAATGTTAGTAAAATGCCCCAATCAAGTGGTGATGACAACCTGATCATTGACACCTGTGATCAAATTGAAAGGCGAACTACAGAAAAGGATGCCATCATAACTGTTTTACAAAAGGATGAAAATACCTTTAAAACTCAGGATGGAAAAAGCAAGGTACTTAATAGATTGTTAGAGTTTCATCGAAGACTCCAAGGATTTGATTCTGTGCAAGTAATGAAACATGTCAATGATACCATAAGTGCTCTCAATGCATATTTGGATACCTCCAGGGCCTTTTTATCGCATGGGCAAATCGGGACTTTGCCCAGGGCCCCGTGATGCTAGGGGGGCCCAAAACCTCCTTGGTGTATGCACCTAGTACTTCTAATAGTATGTATTTTTATAAATGTCCGTAAGAGGGGGCCCCCAAACAGCATCTGCCCAGGGGCCCCCAGCGTTCATAATCGGGCCCTGGATACCTCAGTTGCCACCGAGTCTCGTCCAAACTTGATAGCAGAACAATCAACATCCAAAGCTCCACCTAACAAGCTTATTAGCAAGCAGAGAAAATTTCCATTAAATAGGAAAAAATAACCAAAGACAAAATAAAAGTTGACTTTTAATATGCAGTATTAAATTTTTATTTTGTATTTTCACACATGAATATTAACTATTTTGGCATGAATATTATAATATTAAAAACAATTTTTCCTATGTATTCCCATGCATATAAAAAAGATTACTCATTTACTATTTCCTATAAAAAAAAGTTTAAATCACTGGAAGTCACTCTCCTGGCCTGTCTGAATCTTGGAAAATTATCTAAAAGATAATTCATTAATTCTAATTCATTAGATAATTCATTCATTAATTCTTTGTTTTTATATTCCATTCTTTTATTATCTCCGAATCTTTTTTCCTTGTTAAGTGCCTTATAAAGAGTAAGTATGAATTTTTTTAGATTTTTTAAAGCACCTATGCTTTTAAAGAATTTGCAATTTGAAAATGTCAGGTTTTTGGAGAATCATCCATAAACTTGGCCAACATGAGAATATTTTAGATCATTTGGGGGTAGTAGGACACCTACTCTTGGAACGGGAACAGTTCCAAGAAAAACGAAATCTAAGATCATGGAATATGAAATATATAACTGTGAAGTTGTATCATGGTTAGCGTTCTGACTTAACGTATGAAAAGAGTCAGATTTGAATCTCAGGTTGGCTTGGATGTTGTAATGATTTTGAATCCACTTTAAACCATAGGTCCCAGTCTTATTAGCTATCACGAGCATAATTGACCATAGAGTTACAAATCAACCAACCGATTCCAATAGTCCAAATTTAATGTTGTCTTTGTTATTTTTGTGAATTTGCAATAAAACAAGCATCTAAATAAAGGTTAATATAATTAGAGATAAAAAATATCTTGCTCTTTAAAAATGATTCAATCATTATCATAAACCTGTATTAAAATTCAGGCATAAACTCTAGCTACTAAATGAATTCAAAGGTTGAAGACTATAAGGGTACTAATTATGGCTACTATTAAGGGAGTTAAATATGGCTTGTTGGTTTATCTAGTGTAATATGTACGTAACTTTTCTTACAATTAGATCTCATGGAATCCAAAGAAACAAATATTTATCTCTATTACTGAAAAGTGTTACAGAATTTACAGTGTTTTATTTTTCTCCCTTTGGTAATCTTAAAAATGCACTTAGCATCCTTTAATTTATACCGAAGAAAAATATTGTTATTCTGGCTTCTGAGGTTATTGAATACTAGAAGTTCAGTAGTATTGTTATATACAATACATTTTTTTTCATCCCCTACGTCGAGAGACAGTCAAGAGAACCAGCTCTCCTCTAGCATCCCAATACAAAGTAGCTCTTTTTCCAGCTGTACAATACAAATGAAAAATATAATCTTTACAGGTCTTGATAAGAAAGTATATTAAATGCCTAATTTAAATATATTTACTAAATAAAAAAAAAGCAATGTGTATTTGTATCACATAAAATATACCTAAAGACTTATATGATCATAACACAAGAAATAAAAATGTTGAATTCAGAAGTTTTACGTTATATTCAGAAATGCTCTGAATCTTTAATATTCAAACCAACATAATAAAAACTCGTTAAAACTATACAAATCAGTCTTTGAATACTCAAAGTCTGAAAATTGATAAATATTAAGAGACTATATTAACATTAAATATTACACAATATAACATTAAATATACACAATATTACATTAAATATTACAGCCAATATTAACATTAAATAGAGACTATATTAATATTAAATTTATAATATTTTGTTATTGGCTACCAAATTTTATCAAATATTGAATTGATATATTATTTATTTATTATTTACTTTAAATCACTGACTACTTTCTTGTTCAACAACTAAATTAATTTCTACAGTTAATGTGCAGTGTAATTTAAAAAAAAAAAAAAGAGTAGAAGAAGAGAAGCGAGAAACTTCAAACATATGTGCAACGAAACTGTGTTCTTTACCAGGCACAAAAGGTTTCGTTAACATTGATTCCTTTTGCCACTGCAAGCAAATGACACAGACATGACACATCGGTCATCTGGGCTAATCTACAGACCATTTCAAAATACTTTTTCAAGAACCAGCATTCAATTAATACTGTTCATATGTTAGGTGATGGACCCTGTACACAATACAGAAACAAAATGTTTCATTTGTTAAGGTAACGCACACAATAATTGTTTCTCAGCATCCAAAACGTGACATGGAATTATAGAGAGGCAGGCGTGGGAAAGGTGCACCTGACAGCATAGGAGAAACTTTTAAAACGTACAACAGATAGAATTAATTACAGCTGCAAGTAAAGATGTCAACACATTTGAAACTTTGACCAAAATTTTAAGGTAAGAATGTACAGGAAGCAAGATATTTCCAATTGATGATGACATGATATGTAAAACTGATAATATGTTAGCAAAAGATTTAGAACCATTTTTGGGCAAGATTCATCAGATTGTATATACTTCAGCACATACAGTATTGGACTTTCATTCACTTTCTTGCTTTCAGTGCAAGATTTTCAAATGCACTTATTTTCAATTAAATTCTGAAAATAAAAGAAATCTACAGCAAAGAAAGATCAAAAACACTAAATAATAAATTTAAATTATTGCAATTTAAAACTTTAAATTTTTAAATTTATGCAACTTAATTTTTTTAATTAAAGCTTATTAAATACATTTATTTTATAATTAACAAATTAAAATTATTGTGGATATTTGAAGAAAGTAAATTTAAAATTCAATCATATACTTATTTCAATTTATTTATTTTGTTAAAATCTCTTAGAGAATAAAGATTCCTAAATAATTCAACAGATGGCAGCAGGAGCAAATCGAAACTGATGCTGGATTGCTGTCTGTGGACGCTTTTTTTCACCTCTTGTTTGAAATGGACTGTTCCACACATAGGGATTTGGGTTGGGAAAGAAGCGCTAGTGAAAAGAACGTATGACACTGGGTGACATGTGTATCATTTCCTCTAAGCCAGGGGTTCTTAACCTTTCAGGCTCTGTGCCCCCCTTTGAACACTGATGTGAGGTCACGTCTCCCTCACCACCACCACCATATGTGGTCAATACAAGTAGTACAATTGGAATTTGAAACTGAAGCTGGTTATTAAATGAAAATATACATGTACTGTAGAAGTTGCTGGGAATATCAGGAAGTGCTCTTATGAACACTAAATAATTAAATAGTTCTGTGCTGATGAAACTTCTGTATACACAATGAAGACACAGAGTTCTGTGTATTGATGCAATATTTATCAGAGTTCACTGTGCTGATGAAAGTCTGTAAACAAGAGTATCATCAAAAGTTCGCTACAAGAAACCTGAAAAAAAAAAGTTGTAGAAGGAAAGGATAGGCACGGCGTCAGTCCGGAGAAGCACATCATCGGCAGGACATTAAAAAAAAACACTGGAATTCTGGATAGAATATCAGCAGCAAGTTGTTACAGCACCAAAAATGAAGACTTATCTGGATGAGTTGATTCTTAAACTATCAGCTGTGGTGGTGCTCTTTATTAATTAGCTAATTAATTACAAATCAAGGCTAGTAACTTTTAGTTTAATCTCTTTAATTAGTTGGAAGTTGCTTACTCATCATCAACAGTAAGTTGAGATGAATATTCTTTAAAAAAAAAATTAACTTTGGTTTACTTTAAACTTAAGTCTTAATCTAAGTATTTAACTTGCTCGGAAACCCTGGGCTGTGATAACTTTAAACCCAAAAGTTTGAATTTGATATTAACTTGTTTTAAACTTTTTCTTCTTCCTTTTTTTGTTGTTCATTTTTTTCATTAAATGTGTAAAATAATTAAATATATTTAATTATGGTAGATAGCAGCTAATTTTATTAACTATCTTGCTTTTGTTAATTTCCTGTATCTCTTTATATCTTAGCATTAGTGTTCTGTCAATCTCTGTTAAACTTTAATTTCGGGTCAGCCTGAATTTTCATTAAATTTCTGGCAATTATGTAATTTTAATTACGTTAATGATTAAGATCACTTGTGTGTCATAAACGCCTTGTATATAAGCTTTTGGGGTGCTATGTTTTTTTTCTCTCGCTGCGGTATCCTTCGTCGCGGGTATGATGTGCGAGATCCATGTTTTCTGTAAGTGAATAAGTGCATTTTATCTATTATTTAATTCACTATTTTGTTTTAAATTTGTATAACGGCCTGTTATAATATTAGAATATCCTATGTTTTTACTTTGTATTCATTAACGTGGTAAAAATCCAGCTGTAATTTGCCGTTGTAATGTATTGTCTGTAATTTCTGGTAAATTTCTCACCGACTCAGCTTCAATCACGAATCTCCCCAATTTTGGCAACATTTTAAGCAATTCTGCACGTTTTTGCGTTCTATTTTTAGCCCAGCTCCCTGACCCGGCCGGGGTCAGCGAAGAAGGGGGGTGTTGGCAGGACACCTGGTTCTGACCCATCCTGTATCACTGCGCTAGCGTGGGTGTTTTTTTCGCCATTTTGTAAGGAACTCTTTACGGAAAGGCGCTGTTGTTGAGGGTACGCGGAGTTTTTTTTGGAGTGAACCTCCTACCCTTATATGGGGGGTGCGCGGGGTTTTTGAGGGGAGGACGAGTGACCGAGGGCCGTTCGAGGAAGATTTGCTTTGTTGAAAGGGGTTTTGGTCCCCGGCGTCCAGGCCTGCTAAAGTCTCACTGCGTTAGGCACTTACCATCGGGATGCGTGCCAATGTGTGATAGCCAGCCTTCAGAAAGCCACACTCTGCTACCATCATCTAGGACGTGTAGGCGAAATATCGATTTCGGTCTGCGCTATGTGACCGCACCTGCAATATCGAGGATCCTGAGCTGCTAAAGTCTCACTGCGTCAGGCAGTTACCATTGTGATGAGTGCCAATGTGTGGAGCACCGGATTCGATCTGCGCCATGTGACCGCACCTGCAATATCGTGGATCCTGAGCTGCTAAAGTGTCACTGCGTAAGGCAGTTTCCATCGTAATAAGCGCCAATGTGTGATAGCCAGCCTTCGGAACGCAACGCTCAGCAACCGTCATCGAGATTTGTGCCACCGGGAGTCTTGTCTATTGTCAAGTGTCATCGGGTCGGTGAGATCTTTGCCAAATTTTTATCATTTTGGATCCATTCAAATCCATAACATGGAAACTTGACGTTTTAACTTTTTAAATTTAAACTAATCTAGAAGTGTTATGATATTTATGTAGGTCTGATTGCTTACTCACGATTTTTGTTAGCCGTTGAGGCTTAAGTTTATGAATTATATATATATTTTTTTGGGGGGATAGTTAAAATGTTGTTATCGTTTTGTTTAAAATAAGTTCTCTTTTACTCCTTATAATGAATAAATGTTTTTTTACCTGTCATTTGTGCCTGTCAATTATTTGTTCCTCCCTCACACGTATCAGAACATGACTGAACTTAGGTTGTCCTTTGGACCACAATACGATCTTCTTTAATCACTAAAGTTTTTTTTATGTGTTCATTATCTAACAAAATAACTTGTGTAATCATTACTTTAAACTTAATAGGGGGTAATTTACTTACTACACAGCAGAATATGAAAACCTCCAGGCAAAGGATTGTCAGCAATGATGAAATCTTGAAGAATTCCCTAAATATTACTCTGTTCGGGCGGTGTCGTAAAAGATGGAAGTATATAGCGATAACCTAAGTTCAGACTAGCACGTCAACGTCTGATATTATAGTACAAGCTGGTACTCGAAAGATTTTTCAAAGCATTCCAAATTAAAAAAATATTTATTTTCCTGTCTGGATTATTATATATAAGTTCACAAAAAATAACTCGAAGCTTACATTAGCTTCTAATCAAAAATGACCGTTCAGGTCTAAAATTCAGACATCAAAATGAGCTAACAAAAAAATTTATTACCCATAGCTTCCCAAGACAGAAAATGGCAAAGCCAAGTCTGCCCGGGAGCTTTAACTACGTATTTTTTTCCACCGAGGAAGCAGGAGAAGTCAGGAGAGAGGGTTACAGGAACACTAGAAAAATCGCCAAGCCACACAAACGTAGGGAAAAGTAGCTGAGAGACATCGTACAGGATCGGCGGAACAGTTTTGCTCCTACCGTACCAACAACCGGTGGAACGGGGTAGAGCGATTTATCGTTAAAAACGGAACAAGACAAACGCCAACGGCGAAGAGCGCGAATGGTGCAAACACCCTATTGGTCAAGCCTTCAAGTGACGTAGGAGGCGCAATTTTTGATTGGGAGAGAGAAGGAGAGAACTAGCAAGCGCCTTCTCTTACCCACGTGGCCAGATTCCCACGGCTAGCAAGTGCCCGGAAGCTATTAACAGATGGATACAGGCTGTCGGTGATTTAACAGAACGGCTTAAATTGACGGCGGCTTTAAATAGCAATAACAGTGCAATTTAAGCGTACTGCCGGAAGTCTAAAAATACGTTCTTTAGAAACTTAGCCGATACATAAAAAGAATCCAATTCTAAAGATCCACAGGGCATTTTCAAAAGAAACGGACTGATTTTAATGGGCTGTTTTCCCAGATGTGGCGATTGTAAAGAATGTTCCCAGAACACAAAAATAGCTTAAGCTTAGAGATAACCAGCGAGATTCCCACACTTTGGGGGGACCAACAAAAATTAAACTGTGCTATTTTTCAAACACTTATACAAAGTTAAAGTAAGCAAGTGACTATTAGGAAAACTAGCAAATTGAGGTATTTAATTAATTTAACTAAGATTTAACGTTAATTTAGTAACCTAAAAGGAATATAACGAAATTCTTCGTTATAATACAATAGATAATTTCGTACAAATTTAATATTACTACACATATCTTAATTTGGAACATATTATCAGCACGTATGAAATCAAAGAATTAAATACAGATCAAGTATATTTGAGGTAATCAAGGATCTAGGTGAGGTTGGCATGTAACACCAGTCACTTTCACAACATTAATGAGAGAGATGGCACTGTTTGAGCTTGACAAGTTTTTGAATATTAGGTTGTAACTGTGACAAAGCACACCTTAGCTCACTTTCAACGTCCAGACGTACGACAATTATCGCGTATGACAATTATCGTGTTCGTGTTCGTATGTCGAAAATATGTTACGGTTATATTGTGACCGCAAAATTGAGTACAGTAAATTACAGTTACTTTTACTTATTATTTTACTTTTTTTAAAACTCAAGCCTCCCTTGAAATTCTTCTACGTCCCCCCCTCCCCAGGTTGAGAACCGCTGCTCTAAGCGAAGGAAATTATTTTCCCCCATACTAGTGTCTCCCAAGAATATTTCCAAAATTTAGGAGGATTGATAATTTTTTCTTGTATATAACAAATCTTATCATGCTTAGCCTACAGCAGGATGGGGTGGCGAACCTATTTATGTCCACGGGCCAGACATTTTTATCATTCAGGCTGTTAAGTTATTAACGAGATTATAAACGAGAGTTCCTCATATCGGAATTGTTCACTTAGTATAGTACAGGTCTCGCCCTGTTTGGAGACCCGGATTCGAAGTATTGTCCTGCAGACGATCGTTTACAGTATCTCTTGAACGTTGGTAAGAACGATAAAGGGCCACTAGGATGCATTTGAGCAATAATTGAATCAATTATTGCTAAAAGTTGATATGTAACTAAACTACAGTTTTCGGTAAAATGATTCGGGTATGTGTGTCACATAACTTTTAACGAAGGTTTCAAAGACCAATAAAACCACATTGAAAGGTAATATCTACATATCCCGTTATAGTAATAAACTGTTAATCCATTAAAGTATATTATAAATTCGTATATAACTCAATATCGACCCAAGAGACACGTACCCTCTTTTAACAATAACTGATTCAATTGTAACGAAAATTTGGTACTTGGTACTTACGTATTATAACTTAAACTTGGCGGCTCTTTGCATTTGGAGCAAAATCAGTTCGCCAACACCTAATTTCAACTCGGCAACCTATTTTCTAGCCGCAAATTGCAAACAACATTTTCAGCAGCAGCATGTTAATAAAATAGAAATGCGTAGGTGGAAATCCCATGATATAATAATAAAAAAAAATAGGCAGATGAAGAACAAGATTTCGATTATAAATAATTTTAGATCTAATTGAAAACTGCGTATTGACAAAACAGAAATACACAAAAATATTCAAAATGAGTATGTTATAAGAAACTCATATCATTAGAACCATAAGTCTTATGAGGCTAAAATTTTACATAGAGCACACTCCCTAACGAGCACACTCTCTAACGAGCACCTCTTATGCCCTAGGTGCTCGTTAGGGAATCTTTTTTAAAATTTTTTTAAAAATCGAATTTTAAGGGGTTTAATAGGGGCTTACTCCTCCCCCCAAAAACACACACATACACACTGTATCTCTATAACCATGAGACTTAGCTGAAATTCTGTATGGTGATTTCTCTTAAGCCCTAGGTGCACCCTATGAAATCTTTTTAAAAATGCAAATTTAAGGGGGTTAAAAGGGGTTTAACAGGCCTCCTCCCAATATAATCACTATATTTCTGGATCCATCAGGCCCAGGAAGCTGAAATTTTGTATGATGGTACCTCTTAGATCCCAGGTGCTCGTTAAGAACGCCCCTTAAAAATTGAAACTTTAAGGTGGTTTAAAGTGGCTCGAGGCCCCAAAGTAACACGCTGACTGACTCATGTCTGGAACCATAAGCCCTAGGAAGCTGAAATTTTGCATGGTGGTTCTTACAAGGTCCTAAGTGCTCACTAAAAAGTCTTTTTAAGAAATTCAAAATTTAAGAGTTTAAAGGGGCTTAAGCTCGTCTAAAAACACTGACTGACTGATTACTGTATTTCGGTAAACATAAGGCCTAGGAAGCTGAAATTTTGCCTTATGGTACTTCTAATGCAGTGCCGTGCAAACTGTGGGTCGTGATCTACCGAGGGGGTCAAGGATAGTTTGAAGTAAATTTATATAATTTAATTATTTAATTAAAAATTATGCTTTAAATTTTTGTGTTTTTATTTATATTTTCATTTTAAGATGTTTTTATTTATATTTTCTTACATGATACGTTATTGTTATATAAAAGTATCTGATATGATAGTATTATATAAAGTGTCAAACTCTTGCAACGCTATACAGATATTCCTCGACTTACGACCGAGATAGGGACCGAGACATTGGTCGTAAGTTGAGTTGGTCGTAAGTGAGTTTCAAATAATTTTTTTTGTATATGCACATACGTATTTTTTTTAAACTTTCATACGTAATTTAAAGTACATTGTATTTAGAAGACATAAATTCTTCTTCATCATCACTACGTATTATGTTAGTACAATCCATTGGTTCAAAATTGGCGGCAGAAGGTACTTCGCAAGTTTTTTTAACAAAGTTATCCAAGGTAGTTTGAACAATTTGCGTCATCTTTTCCTTGTATATCGCCTGGTAGCAAGCCAGATTTTCCCGAATACGACGATTTATAATCGTGAATCTTTCTTCATTTGGATCCATTGCTTCTAATTGTTGTTGTAGTCGTTTATTAATATAATGAAAAGCTGAAGTCATTTCCGAAGTCCATGAAAGTTTATTTGATTTATCGTGTGGATATCGAACCTATTGCATCTTACATTTTTATTACACAGGCCAACGAAAAATGACTTTTTGAAAACTTTGTGAACCATTATCGTCGTGATCCGACAAATCATTATCTTGTAGAAGTAATCATAACTGTAGAACCAACTCTTATTTACATCTAGTTTATTGAAACATTAAAATCTTGGTTAAATAAATCATTTACAAAGGTTCGTTCCGACGAACGTTAATACACTCATGAGAGCAGGGATCATTATTCAAAGTCCGCACGAGACCCTCTCTCTCTCCGTACGCGTGGCGACGTTTCAACAGTCCAATCTATTCTAATCTTCATTCGCAACCGCGTCGTTATTTATGCATTCTTCTCAGCCCTTTCTCGAACAATCTCGAATACCGGACCTTTCCCGGTTCCACCCTCTGCAGACCACCTATGGTGAATTTCTTTCCTGACGGCTCTTCCCTTGGAAAAGCGCGCCGCTAATGGGTTTCACAAATCATTCTAAATGACTTGCGTACCTTTACCTATTGTCGCACATCTCCAAAGGTGTATATCGTTCGACACCTGTTTGCGTTTATTTTGGGCTTATTGAAGACTCTATTAATCACCTTCATCAATTCCACTTAAGAATGGGAGACGAGAGTCTGACATTACGCTCCTTCCTCTAGAAGTGAAAAAAATCTTTTTTGAGACGTCTTCAGGCTTGAACAACAGTCCCCGTTGATCAGAGGATAACGAGGCACTCCCCTGGGGTAATAACTGTGCTTTCAACTTGTGACGGGGGGCGCTTTGTAGCCACAGCAATAACACATTTTTACAAGTAATTGATTCCATGTTTTCATTTGCATATGAGATAGCCACAACATTTACAGGTAACAAAAATCACTTTTACACACTTATCCTTAACACAAAATTAATATTATAATTCTTGCTCATTTCTTTACTTTAAACCAAACACTAACAAATTATTTGACTACCAATCACTTATCTTCAATGCAAGAATTTCTAAGATAATTACGCTTTTGATTCCTTTTTTTTTCAAAATCTTTAGGAATTACCTGGCTTAATCTTAACCAGTTAAACTTACATATTTTAATGAATTTTCCCCAAATCTCTAGGGATTACTTAACATTAACCTCAACTAGTTACATTGCATAATTGATGAATTTTTCCCGGATTCCTTGGGAATCGCTTTAACTTATTTCTCATACTTTCTCACATAATATCTACCAGATAAGGTTATTATTTAACCCTTCACTTTAAGTAACACAACACAAACCAAAGCTATGACTTAGTTCTTCACTTAAAAAAAAACATAAACCAAGTGTTCATACAACAAAACAACCCAAAAAAATATAAATATCACATATCTTATGCACCTTAATTCTTAATACCATTATATTTACAAATTTAGTCCCTTTTTCTTAGGATTCAAAAAGGTTAGTTATCAACAAAGAAAAATGGAATTCTCCAACCGTTAAGACCAGCCTAAAATTTAACCCCTACACTGGTCGTTTTCCCTGGCTAATCTAGAAATGGCATCCGCTCCTAAATGCTTTGATCCTGACCGATGAGTCATTGTTAAATTCCATCTTTGAAGTGCTAATGCCCACCTTGTCAGTTTTGGACTTTTCGGAGTTGTTACTGTAAGGAATTTTAATGGGTTATGATCGGTTATTATTTCCACCTGGGATCCGTAAATCCAGTTCTCGAATTTTCTTAGCCCGAATAGGACTCCGAAAGCTTCTTTTTCTATCGGGGACCAATTTTTTTGTGTTTCTGTAAGTTTTTGGCTAGCGAAGGCGATGGGTTTGTATGTACCGTCTTTCTCCTTCTGAGTTAAACAAGCGCCTACACTTCGATTCGATGCATCAGTGTGAACCTGAAACGGTCGGGCTATGTCTGAGGTTGCCAAAGATGTTACTTGGCATAATTTTTCTTTTAAGCTGTTAAAAGCTTCCTCAGGTTCCTTATTCCAAGGTACTCGGTTAGGGATATTTTTTTTTGTCAAAGCGGTAAGGGGTAAACTCAGTTCTGCAAAATTATTTATATATGACCTATAAAAGACATTAATCCTAATACCGAACGGACGTCTTTCTTAGTTTCAGGTCTTTTTAGTTCTCTAATCCCGGCAATTTTCGATTCATCCGGGGCATGTTTTCCCGAGCCTATCCTGTGTCCTAGATACAATAATTGATTCATGGCAAATTTACATTTATCTTGTCTAGCCGAGAAACCTAGTCTTATTAGTTCAGAAAATACCCCATTAATATGTTGTAGGTGTTCCTGCCATGAATTGGAGAATATGATTATGTCATCGATGTATGCCTGAGCATAATCCTTATGGGGTCTTAAAAAAATTCATGGTTGCTTGAAAAGTGCTTGCTGCCCCTACCAACCCGTATGGCATGGTTTTCCATTGATAAATCGCGTTATGTGTCGCAAATGCCGTCAATTGTTTGCTACTCTCCTCCATCGGAATTTGCCAGTATCCTCTTAATAAGTCAATGGTTGTGAGCCATTTGGCTTTGCCTGCTACCCATAGTAACTATTGTGCTTGGGCCATAGGGTACGCTATGATTTTAGTAGTAGCATTCAGTGCTCTAAAGTTACAGCACAGTCTTATGCTCGCATCCTTCTTCGCCACACATACGATAGGGTGTGCTATTTCCGCACTGGAGGGTTCAATTAAGTCATGTTCCAATAATTCCTAAATTTGTCTATCTACTTCCTTTTTATAGATTTCAGGAACCTTGTAACAATGAGGTTTCTTCCTTGGTAACCCTGGTATTAGTTCAATTCTATGCGGGTGTACCAAAGCCGGTTTAATTTTTCCTGAAAATTAACCCTAATGTTTTTCTAATAATTTTTTTATCCCTAATTTCTCGTTTTCTGATAGATGTGATAGTTCTACTTGCGTGTTTAGCGTCTCAAAGGGTTTAAAATCTACCTTAATGGGGACATTTTCAACTTCCCCAAACTCCTCCTCTCCTTCGAACATTATGTTCAGGGCGTTGATTCGACTCACGAACTCTTTTATCTTATTTTGATGTACTTTACATTTATTCCCATCTCGTAATTCAACAATATACGTATGTGGAGGGTTGTGTTTAATTATAGTTCCTGGCCCTTTCCACCGAGCAAATAACTCATTGGTAGAATCTGCTATTAATACGATAACTTGGTCCCCCACTATATATCTTTTGTTGCTAGATCTCAGATTGTAGTAGTGAGCCATTTTTTCCTGTTGAATCTCGGCTATTGCTCCCGCTTCCTTTGCGGCTTTTGCTAGTCTATTTCCTACCTCTTGTAGGTATTTAGAAAGAGGTTTCGTGTACAGTTGTGTATTTCCAGTCTTTCCCATCCAAGTGTTTTTTAAAATTGACAATGGCCCTTCCGGTTGCCATCCATACAACAATTGGAACGGAGCAACTCCCGTCGTACCGTTGGGAACTTCTCGATATGCCCATAATAAGTAAGGTAGTTGTTTGTGCCAGCCTCTCTTGTCCTCTCTTATAACGTGATGGATCATGTTCTTTAATACCTGATTAAATCTTTCTACTAATCCATTTGCCCGAGGGTATAGAGGGGTTGAGAATCTCGGGCTCGATCCTAGCCTCTTTTCAAATTCCTGTGTGAGTGAGGCATTAAAGTTTGTCCCATTATCCGAGGCAATGACACTTGGAATACCCGTTCTGGTAAATATTTCTAATAACGTAAATATTTCCAATCTACATTGCTGGCGGTTAGCATATGGCGTTGAATTCGCTAAAGATGTCATTTCTTTAAATATTGAGAGTTGAAATGTGAAAAAATGGTGGGTGATACGGCTTTTTTCTTGTCATATTCGGTTTCAGCACACTAAAAACCACAAGAATATAGCAAATTTATTCAAAAAGTTTTTTCATCGTCGGCCTATGTTATTACGTCATAAATTTGTGCAGAAATACAGAATATTGCATCATATTTTTTTATAATTATGTAATACATGTAGGTATGTACTGTACACTCGAGGAACAGTATTTTTGAGGAATTTTTTTTTTTTTTTTTGAATTTAAAAATTTCAGTCGTAAGTGCGGTCGTAAGTCGAGGAATACCTATTACATAAATTGCTTACATTCGCTTTTACATATCTGTGTGAGAATGGCATCTCAAAATAAGTTGCTATAAAAACCATACCACTATCAAGACTTAACACGGAAGATGACTCAAGAGTAGCACTTGAAAATACTTCACCAAATATTGAACAAGTATCATTCGAGGTCCAGGCTCACCTGTCTCATCAATTTTCTTTTTCTATTTTAGTTTTAATATAAATAAATACACTTTGCAAATTTCAATGTTTTAATATGAAGCTTACAATTTTGAAATCGTGCTCTTTTACCTAAATGAAATACAAATACATATTAATATTTCAATATGAAGTTTTGGTTGCATAAGATTTGGCAAAAAGAATTGTAGAAAGTGAGAGAGACTTTTTTTACCAAAGTTTAATTAACTCGCTTTCTTGTTTGTTTGTGTGTTTATGTGTTTGTATGTTTGTTCCGTACAAATCTTGAAATCAATTTTTGACTAACTTCCCGACTAACTAGACATTTGAAACTTTTAGAATAGCCCAGAACACGATGACAATGCATTATTTTAATACTTTTAGCCATCTTTAAGCAGAATTAAATTCACTTTCAGTTATTTTCAGTTAATTTTGTTTTGTAGACTGGTGCAGCCATCTATTGGCCGGGACGGGAACGAAAAGTTAAACGCAAGTTAACTTCCAATTAACTTCATTTTCTTTCAAGTTGATGGGATAATTCATCAAAAAATTTTTAAAAAAGTATTTATTAATACATAGAATCGTCAAGTTTATATGATTCAACAGAAAATTTAAAAACATGGTACATAAAAAGTTCTTTTTATCTTGTAATTATTAAACATTTTAAGCATCTGTTTCGTCAAGCATAGACTGCATACAAATGGAGCCCACAAGCGAAGTAATTTTTTTTTATTACAAAGGAACATAATAGTACTGCTATCAGACAATACTTCAACTCATTTCCCATACTTTATTATTTCGCATGTTTTAAAATGAAAAAGAAATAGGTTCAACGGTTGGCAGTGCTACAGTCGCATTTAGCAACAAACCGAACTATAGGAACGGATAGGAAATGTATAGAACGAATAGGAAACCTATGGAAGCACCAATTAGCCCTGAAACTTAATTAGCGACTGGATGATACAATAGTTACATAAACTATGAAAGTATTATTAAAATGTAATAGAATAATTATTATTGTTATCATGCAAAATAAATATATATCCACAATCTACAGCTCATTAATTTTTAAAATAGTTTAAAAAAATTGCTTATTTCTTTTTTTCTATTTTTTTAAAAAACATTTTCATAATTAAAAAAAATTGCTACTACCAAAAAATGTTTATTGGGGGTCACGTGATTTCTTATTTAAAGAAAGTTGTTCACCACTGCTCTAATTCTCCAGGTGCTCAATCAGGAAGATTTTTAAAAATAAATTCAACCTTTAAGGGGACTAGGGACCTTCCACCTCGTTTCTTCAAATTTTCAATATTTTACTCACCAGACCACATGAGTATAATTAATATTCTTTTTTACTACACTGAAGTCCCTCAGAATTCACAAATAAGTATTTTGTTGAAGAATAAGATTCGTTTTTCAAAAAATTCTTCAAAAATGCTAGAATTTTTCAAAATTGTGTCCTAATTTTTTTCCGATTTCTTCGAAATTTCTTGGAATTCTTAATGGAATTTCTTTGTCATAAAACTGTGCATCGTTTTTTGAAAACATATATCTTCCAAATTTATAGACCATGAAATGAAATAAAAACATGTGTTGGTCTTCCCGAAATTTCTACACCCAAAATATTCTCTATTTGTACGGGAGTCGTTACAGGTGGTATTGTTATCACTTTCATGGAAAGTGCGCTTTTGCTTTTCTTAAGTTCGCTAAAATCCCCCCCCCCCAAAAAAAAAAAAAAAAACAAGTAGTACAGCAATGCCTAGCTGACATTTATCAGAGGAAGAGAAAAAATAATGATTTTTATCAATAACACCTTGGTACGTATTTAAAATTTCGCACTGAGACTTGTTTTAGTATTTTCTGTATTTAGATTACTTTATTTACCATAACCTTAAACACACAACAAGTACATTTTTTTACTATGTTTTTATTAACTCGCTTTTTTTGTGTTTTTGTTTGTTTGTTTGTTTGTGCATGTGTTTGTCCGGTACAAATCTTGCAATCGATTTTTAACTAACTTCCCGACTAGCTAGACATTTGAAACTGCTAGAATAGCTCAGAACACGATGACAATGGATTATTTTAATACTTTTAGCCATCTTTAGGCAGAATTAAATTCATTTTCATTTATTTTCAGTTAATTTTGTTTTGTAGACTGGTGCAGCCATCTATCGGCCTGGACGGGAACGAACAGTTAAACGTAAGTTAACTTCAAATTATTTTCATTTTCTTTCAAGTTCATGGGATAATTCATCAAAAAAATTTTTAAAAAGTATTTATTAATACATAGAATTGTCAAGTTTATATGATTCAACAGAAAATTTAAAAACATGGTATATAAAAAGTTCTTTTTATCTTGCAATTATTACTATTGACATTCACGTAAACGTTTTACAATTAACAATGCTGAAATTATAAAGCTCAGGAATTTTTATTTTAGAAAATTTATCTTTTCAAAGCGTATATATAAATATTTTATCTTTCTCTAGAAAATAATAATTCTTTGGAGAACGTTTCGAGAGATTTTTAAATTTTAGTCTAGTTTTTTTAATCTGAGATTTTTTCTTAGTGCCATGTAGAAAGATTTATTATCCGACTAACTTTTACTCCTAAAAAGGTAACACCATTTTGCGAAAGTTTTTGACGAAATTAGAAATTTCAAAGGAGCTATTCAAAACTATTTTTATTCAGGAAATATTTTTATCGCTTTGAGAAATAATCTTTCCTTATGGCTGCTATGTACTAACCCCATTGGATTCACTCACCTCAATGTTAACCTATGGAGAAAATTTGTCCACGGATTGCCGATTTGGATTCAAAGATTTAAAAAAAAAACTTGTACTCCGTCATAGAGAAAGAAATTTTACATTTGTGTACATATTTCGTTTTTTTTAAAAAAGCAATTAATATTTTAAAATTTAAATTATTCTTGGAAAAATCTGGTATAGTGTGTTTTAAACGCTCATAAATTCCTTCGGTCGACGAAATTTATAAAATGAACCCTGTAGCGCTTTGCAGAAAAGTTCAAGCTATCTGACAATACCAATTTTATTTGATTATCAGCATTTATGTACCTGTAAATAGTTGACAAAAATATATTTTAAATAAAAAATTTGTGGGCAGCGCTTAACCCCCCTATAGGGAGAGAGCCATTACAATCCCTCAAAATGTCAATCCTAAGGGGGGTGGAATTCTTGAACTGTCAACTGGACTCCTCCCACCACAAGAGTCTGCAAGAAGAGGAAAAGGGAAATACGATTTTTTTCTTAGTACATAGCAGCCTTAAGAGATTCCTTTTAAGGGTACGTTAAATTAAAAATTATTATTTCCTTCTCAACCAATCAAAGAAAATGTCCTAATGCAGCGGTATAAAATTTATACTAAAATTTATCGTTTCCTCTATTCTGTAGTCTTTGAACTGTGTCACCCATAACACACCATTTGGCAACAGCTTTTATTGTAATAAATCATTAGAATAACCAAGACATTAATTATTCAACAAGTTAAAATATCTGCAAACTACATGGGAATATCGTTTTACCCACTTTGTTCTCATTCTTACCATTTGCGACATCTTGTACGCTTCATTTTAAGCAAGAGTTCGATCCGACTCATAAATCATCCTAAGATAATTGTTTCACACCAGTGTTCAATTAGAGAGCAGAAAAATCATTACATTGCTAGTTGTTAACAGATGGATTGTCGTGTCTCTCTATTTTTTACTTTCTTTTTCTCTCATATGACGAACTTTTTACTAACCGTAAATGGTTTCTTAATGCTCGCTTAAGAGATAAGAAACGTATTAATCCTTATGTCTCAAATTATTGATAAGAAATGAGGGAACGTTCACCAAGTACAGTTATGATTAAAGACGTTGAAATGAGTTTTTCGAAATTCATCGACATTTTCTAGAGATATACAGTTTTGGATTACATTGTGAAGAATCCAATCGCAATTTCCTGTACGTCACTGGCAAGAGTTTGTATTATCTAGTGGCAACGCCGGCGAAAAATATTTACCTCATTTTTAAGACTAACTGAAAACCCGTACTTCGCTATGGAGTACATTCAAATTAAATACAACGGTCAATGTATGCAATTAATGCCAATATATATATATATATATATATATATATATATATATATACATATATAATAAATACGACGATCAATGTATACAATTGATGTAAAAAACCGAAAAAATATATTTATAAAAAAATCGTAACGGATATTTTTATAGAGAAAATAATGTAGAAGAAAATATTCAAATTAAATCTTATAGAACATGCTAAAGAATATAGTACAGTTAATATAGTACACTTTGAGGAACATATCTTTTACTGCATTTTAATATTTTTTTGGATAATGAATATCCAATCGTCTGCCGCATGAGCAAGAAAAAAAATTTTCTTTTGTCTATTTCGTTGTTATGCACGTGACGATAAATTAATTTAAAGTACCAGAAAAAGAAATCACGCGATCAGCATTTAATAAATTAAATTCTAAAAATTAATCTTTAAAAATTCACCAAAAATCAGAAAATGGAGGTAAAGATTCGAAAAAGATTTCATTTTAAAGGAATTTTTATAATCTTTCTCGTGGTGTAAATTTTTTAACCCTCAAATTATTATTTTAAATGCAAACTTAAAAAAAGTTACTAAAACAGAATAAAAATTTAATTTAAAAAAATCTAAGAAGAATTTTTGAAAACTTTCTTAGTGCACCCCTACACTATAAGAAGAATCGCCATGCAAAATTTCAGCCCTTTAGGTCTAGCGGTTTGGTCTGTGCGTTATATGTCTGTCAGTCAGTTAAGGAACTGTTGACTATATAGATAGTGAGTGACTCACATGTTTTAGCACCGAGCTGGGTCGTTGAAGATAATCGGGTAATGTAACGGCAACAATGTTGCATGATGACGTCATTTAATGATGTAATGAATGTCATTTTGCTGTGTAGTAATGAGTACTACTAGAATTCCTTTCTGCACACCTTTTGAGAAGGAGACCTGTTCCAGTGGGGCATCTTATAAATCTTAGTTGTAAGAATTATTCTGAATTTGTTTTAACACTGATACTGTTGTGGACTAACATTGTTGCATTATATGATAGAATTTTTTAAGTGTTGATGTGAATTGACTTATTAGGCATGGATTCTCGATAAACGTAGTATTTCATAGCTAACATCTCTAGATAAATATATGTCTTTCAACTTTCCAAATACAAACGTGATTTCATGATACGTATCCATAAATCGTTATGACTTCTCATCTGGGGGCATTCCTTCTCTGTGACCCAGAATCTAGCACCATTAAATAAAATATCTTTCTTTTACAAATGAATTTTTAATCCGACTTTTCTCAAGCTCATTTACTATGAACCTGAACTGATGATAATTACAAGATAAAATGAACTTTTTATAAACCATGTTTTTAAATTTTCTGTTGAATCATATAAACTTGACAATTCTATGTATTAATAAATACTTTTTAAAACTTTTTGATGAATTATCCCATCAACTTGAAAGAAAATGAAGTTAATTGGAAGTTAACTTGCGCTTAACTTTTCATTCTCGCCCCGGCCGATAGATGGCTGCAGCAGTCTGCAAAACATAATTAACTGAAAAAGAATTCAATACTGCTAAAAGATGGCTAAAAGTATTAAAATAATGCATTGCCATCGTGTTCTGAGCTTTTCTAAAAGTTTCAAATGTCTAGCTAGTCGGGAAGTTAGTTAAAAATCGATTGCAAGATTTGTACCGGACAAACACACACACACACACGCACAAACAAACAAACACACAAACAAACAAGAAAGCGAGTTAATAAAAACATGGTAAATACTTATCAACTTCAAATTAAAGGATTAATATCTATTCCAAACATACACAAACGTATATCCACAAATTGAAGAAATAAAATTCTTTCCCGAGAATGGTAAAGGAAGAAATCATTGTTATGTTTAAAAATCTACGCCCAAAAATATCAGTCATTAAAATGCTTAATTTTGAGTAAATTAATCTTTTGGGAATCAGAACTATATGATGCCATTTAAAATTCAAAAGCCAAGTAATAGATTGCCTCATTTCTAGAGACGGGGAGACAGCAGGGAATTCCAGACATATCATTTTAAGCGAAAGGTGAAGGTTCATTTATTAAAAGAGGTAAAGGCTCAGTTTGTTATTTAAAAAGTTTTAGCCAGATGAATGTGCTTTAGTTATGATTGTAATATACAATAAACCACCGCAGATGATAAAATTATTTGAATTTTAACCAACGTGTACATTTTATAACAATCTAGAATTTCAAATCAATATGAGATAATAAGCTGTTATATTAAAAATGTTTTTCAATAAGAAATGAAAAAAGTTAAAAAAATAAATAAAAATACTTCTGTTAGAAAATTGGTAGCCCCAAAAGAAACAAATATACCGGTATTTCGTAAATATTATGACCAATAATGAGTATAGTGATAACTTTTTCTAGACATAGACTAACTCGAATTTTAACGATATACATGTTACTTCCTGAGCGAGACGAAAAAAAAAAGATATTTTAAAGTGTTAATTCTGAAGTCTGAGGTGTCTCTTAAAAGAAAATCAACCATACAAGTCTTTATAATGGTATAAAAGATGCCACAGACGTCTAGAGGGCTAATATATAACAATTTTTACGAGAATAAAGTGGAAAACGGAACCTCTAGCTATATTTAATTCTTCCAGCAGCTTCAGGGATAGAACACCCTTTTTTCAACTAATAATATTTTGAAAAAAGGTTCTTATTAGCATATTACAAAGGGAAGATATGGAGACTCATATCTTATTAAAATGTATTATTCATCGTAAGCTGATAAAATAAGTATGTTATATTTCTCGAAAAAAAAGGTTCAAGATATTTCTCGACAGAAAAATAATGTAAATATTTTAAGTCCGTAGCATGCTGAATTCGATGCTACAAAATGGCTTAAAAAAGGACTCTGTAACTGAAAAGCAGGTGTTTCCTTATGATCGCCTATCTGTATATATAAAACAGTTCCGTAACTGACTCACTGACTGACTCACTGACATACAACGCACAGACCAAACCGATGGACCTAAAGGGCTGAAATTTTGCATGGCGATTCTTCTTATGGTGTAAGGGTGCACTAAGAAAGGTTAAAGAAAAATTCTTTTTAGATATTTTAAAAATTAAATTTTTAAGCTGTTTTAGTAACTTTTTTTTAAGTTTGCATTTAAAATAATAATTTGAGGGTTTTATAACAAATTTATATCAATTTTATAACAAATTTATATCACGAGAAAGATCATAAAAATTCCTTTAAAATGAAATCTTTATCGAATCTTTATCTCCATTTTCTGATTTTTGGGGAATTTTTAAAGATTAATTTTTAGAATTTAATTTATTAAATGCTGATCACGTGATTTCTTTTTCTGGTACTTAAAATAAACTTATCGTAACGTGCATAACAACGAAATAGACACACAAAAAATTTTTTTTCTTGCTAATGCGGCAGACGATTGGACATATTAAAATACAGTAAAAGATATATTCCTCAAACTGTACTATATTCTTTAGTATTCTATTATATTTAATTTTAATATTTTCTTCTGCATTATTTTGTCTATAAAAATATCCGTTCCGATTTTTTATAAATATATTTTTTTGTTTTTTCTTACATCAATTGTATATATTGATCGTCGTATTTATTATATATATATATATATATATATATATATATATATATATATATATATATATATATATATATATATATATATATATATATATATATATATATATATTTTTTTTTTTTTTTTTTTGCATTAGTTGTATACATTGACCGTTGTATTTAATTTGAATGTACTCCGTAGCGAAGTGCGGGTTTTCAGCTAGTCAGTATATAATCAGGTCTTCAACAATTTATTTTAAAAGAAGAATAAAACTGCACCAGTTTATCAGTTACAATTTAGGAAAAATAAGTTATAATTTCCTTGCTTTTAAAGTTTTGTTTGACTCTTTTAAATTATAACATTTTATTTCTTATATTTTAAGTTTTCATTTTTTAGATACAGTAACTTTTAAATACAACAGGCCTATCTTTTAGATAAATTACGGTTATATACTAAGTTCCAATCTCCTTCGGGAAGTGATATGAATATTTATTTATGCAAAATAATCTCTGTTGTAGTTTTACATAATACAAGATATCGTTAATATTTAATCAAGGGAAAAAATAATAATGACAGCTAGTCAAAAAATTAAAATTAATATCTGGAAGCTAAAGTTCGCTAGCTTAATTATAGTCTCTACAAATATCTTTTTCTTGCTTTAAATATTAATGAATAGAATTTGATAAAGACGTTTCGCAGAGTAGAAACAGCTTTACAAAGTTGTAGATATTTCGGAATATTTAATGCAATTCTATTTAGACCCTAAATCTGTTATCTTGAAAGAAAAGGGAAAAAATATTTTATTTAGCTAACTCATATGTAGAAAAAAAATCAGTTATCATACAACTAGAGAATATACATATGCTGAATATACACAAATATACTCGTCTATTTCAGGTCTTTTTTACACAAAAGTAATTTTTCTTATCTTTTAATGCTCTTATTTTTGACGAAGAACTGGTAAGCTAGAATAATTTCTCCCGAGTGTAGAAATCCATTTGTTTCGTAAAAGTTTTTCATTTCGTATGCATGAGGGTATAAAAGAAAACGTGGGATGCGAGACTCGCATATTTTTATGTTTTGGTATGCTTTGCAAAAATTTAAATTATTCAGTATATTTAAAGTGTCTAAAAATTATCGGCGGACTGTGTCAGATTATATTTTTAGTTGCACTTAAGTTGACTTTGTCGGGCCAGAAGTCCAAAAACTTTGAAACTAGTGTTAGGTCACGTTTCCCCCGATTTTTATGTAAGTGATAATATTATGTCGTTTAACTGCATGGTCACGTCTAATATAATGCTGACAGTTTGGTGATTGATATACATCGGAACACTTACTGTGAATGTGATGTATTTCCTTCATTAGAATTTCCAAAGTTCAAATTACTTATTACCATGATTTTATTAACTCGCTTTCTTGTTTGTGTGTGTGTTTGTCCAGTACAAATCTTGCAATCGATTTTTAACTAACTTCCCGACTAGCTAGACATTTGAAACTTTTAGAATAGCTCAGAACACGATGACAATGCATTATTTTAATGCTTTTAGCCATCTTTAAGCAAGATTGAATTCATTTTCAGTTAATTTTGCTTTGTAGACTGGTGCAGCCATCTACTGGCCGGGACGGGAACGAAATTTTTAACCGCAAGTTAACTTACAATTAACTTCATTTTCTTTCAAGTTGATGGGATAATTCATCAAAAACATTTTAAAAAAGTATTTATTAATACATAGAATTGTCAAGTTTATATGATTCAACAGAAAATTTAAAAACATGGTATATAAAAAGTTCTTTTTATCTTGTAATTATCTTTTATCACTAAACTCGTACATCACTTTATAAAATCGCCCCCCTCGCACTTTAACACTCACGTTTACACGCAAACATTATGATCCACGTTCTCACAATACAAACAATTATATCACTTTCAAAAATATAGATATTTAAAAACATTAAGTTATAAACCGTGAAAAATAGGAGAATTAGGGGAAAAATTTATTAAACCTGAATAAAATTCAAGGACCTGTAGTTTTTGAATTATACCACTTACACGTAAAAACTAAACTATGCTAACATAGGAGATGCAAAGTAACTTTCACAGTCGCAGGGCTATTTTGTACGCAGGCCCTGATTTTCCATTAGGCCCGGGCCTAAGCCCCCCCCCCCCAAAAAAAAAAAAAAAATTATTTTAAAAGAAAAAAAGAAAAAATTCTCAATTCAATTTTTAAAAATTTTACCTTTTTTAATAGCAGTTTTTTTATATATCCTTTCAAATTTGATTGATTGGTTAATCATATGTATAGTTATATGTATAGTTCATCATATATATGTTATCTATACTAATATATAAAGAGAGAGCGGATTTTGTACGTGGAGGGTAATCTCCGGAACCACTGCACCTATTTGAAAAATTCTTTCACTGTTTGAAAGGTACATTATTCCAGATGGACATAGGCTATATATTATGCATATCTGATCAGTAGAAATAAAGTTAGAGGGGATACTCTAGATTTGTGTGCACGGCCGCCATCTTGGATTTTTTCCGCCAGGGTTTGGCGCATTTCGCATGGCGATAATTATTGCGTTCTGGTAAAAATAACCCAATGTCAAATTCTCTAATTTTAAGATCAAACAGTTATTTCTGATGTGATCTTTTAATTACAGTATAATAATTTTAGGTCAGATCTTGGCCTTGACCTGGAAATCTGAGTCAAATTGACTATACTCAAAAGAGTAAATTATTTTTAAAACTAAGAGTCTTTTTGTTGAAAATTTTTGAATCCATTATCAGTTTTTCGTTAACTTATTAAATTTAAGTTGCTTTTAATTTTGTTTATCGATTGTCAATTAGTATACTATAATGATACACCATTTCATTTATTTGAAGTAAAAATTATCTGCCATCATTTTTTTCGTAAAATGTAAAATACAGTATACATTTTAAATACAATATATTTTAAAATATTTTATAATTCCAAGTTGTAGTGGATTACAAATAAATTTAAATAACTGAAGTTCAACTTCTCTCTCCCCAGGAACCTAAGTTAAAAAGTTAGTTAAGGTTAAGTTATTGGTTTAGGAAAAGGGTTTTTTTTTTTCTTATTTCCAACACAGCAGGATAAATGGTCAAATAATCCTTGTCCCGATTTTATTGTATGCACCAAATATTTGGTTAAGGTCAATGGTTACTCACCATAAATTTATGGGTTCATAATTATTTTACATTTTTCAAAGCTGAATTTTAGATAATTTTTAAATTGCAAGTTATTTAGATGGTACGAAAATGCTGTATTTTTTTTCTAATTAACAATATATTGGCATAATATTTTGGTGATTCATTGCTATTAGTCAAAGAGTTAGGGCAAACTGAATAGATGGCATTGAAATTTTATCTGTAAGTAAAATTCATTTGACCAAATTTTTCATATGGATCATAATTTGAAAAGGTAGTTTTTAATTAAAAATGACAAAAAAAAATCTCAGTCCAACAATTAAATGATTTTTCAAAAATATTTCTAAGTTTCACAATTTAAAAAGGTCGTTTTTATTAAAAAAGCTAAAAGAAAAACCCAAAATTTCCAATATTTGAGAATGATTTTTTCAAAAAAGTGGTTTTTATCAAAAACCCAAAAATAAATCAAAGTCCAACGTTTAAATGATTTTTCAAAAATTTTTCTAAGTTTCATAATTTAAACAGGTGGTTTTTATTAAAAAAGCTAAAAAAATTCAAAGTCCAGCGTTTTGAAAACACCGCTTAAAACACATTGGCGAGAATTTTTCCACTCCTCAAAACACGGTAAAATTGCCAAGTTGGCGCAAAAAAAATCCAAGATGGCGGCCATGCACACAATTATTAAGTAACGTAATATTAATTTGAATAGTATTTTAGGTGCTTAAAATAATTATAAAAACATTCTTTACTTAAAATCCTTTTTTTATTTTTGTATTTTTATTTCATCTCTTACTCTAATTTTGAGATACCAATGTGTATCTATACTTCTATAATATATCTATACTTATATATAAAGAGAGAGCGATTTTGTACGTGGAGGGTAATCTTCAGAACCACTGCACCTATTTGAAAAATTCTTTCACTGTTTGAAAGGTACATTATTCCAGATGGACATAGGCTATATATTATGTATATTTGATCAGTAGAAATAAAGTTAGGGGCTTAATCCTAACAATCTCCATTGTTTATGCTACTGTCTTCTACCGCTTTTTGTTCCGAAGATTTCAACGATCCTTAGCGTGGTGCTATCGCGGTGGGCTTCTGTTCTGACGCTAGCGGTTCGAACCTAGCCGTTCTCCGGCACGCCTTTTTCTTTCAAAAAATTTATTTTAATTATTAACTAGCGTAAAATTAATTTAAGGTATTATTTAGATTATTATTAAGGTGAAAAAAGATTTACAATTTATTGGCTATCAACTGGAAATTTATTGGTATAATATTTTGTTCAACCCGGACAAAGTCGGGACGTGCCGCTAGTAGTGTATATAAGGGATTAATAAGTTTTTCTGAGTGCATTGTATTGGTGTTATAATGATGAAGTTAATATGTTGTAATGCTTTTTGTTATTTGATAATGTTCTAGGATTCTACATATCAAACAGCCAATTCTTGGTAAAATGGTACTTTCACAATGATTCATGATTATTTTTTGTGTGTGTCAGTTTTGGAAATTTTACGCCCACGTCAGTGTTAGGGGGGGCCTTCATCCCGAGTTGTGCCTATAGTCAAGAATTTTCTTAATCGGGTCCTGCATACGTACACAAATTCTATGAATATTAGATAACGTATTATTGCACATTTTTTAATGCTTATCCCGGAATAACTGACTGAAATCTTTTTTTTTTATATATTATGACCAGGATATTTTTCCTGTACGGCTTACGAAGGGAATAACTGTTTTTAATGACGTTTTTGTCAAGGGAGTCGTGCAACTCTTCGAACAATTTTGAAGTTATTTTGTACGTGTAGTTTGTGTTAACATTATTCCTAGTTAAGCTATGGACGTTTAGTCAAGTAATTTAACAAACCTACTTGGCAAGAGCCTGTTCACTGTTGCCGGGTACAAGGAGACACTCAAAAACGGCATATCAGTGGGTCTGGAAATTCTGCTGAAGGGAGGATGGTATTAAGCTTCAGTGCAGCCAGAAAATCTTTCCTGGGGAATTTTCCAGTTTCAGGGGATGGAATGACAGTGGACTCGCGTTTTTTCTGAGCCCCCACTTAACGAACTCAGTCGTTTTTCAAACTCATTTGTTGGACCAGTAAGATATCTTGTAAAACCAATGATATTTTAAATTCTGATATGAACTGTAAATGTTCCCTCCCTCCTTTTTTAAGGGACTGAATATCCCATTTTTCTTTTATCTTTTTCTATCTTGGTTCTCGAGGAGTCAGAGGAGAGCCTTGAAAAGCAAAGTTGTCTGTAGCACGTAAATTCACATGCTTAAGGTTTGGTGAGTTGTGGAATGCGAGTTGTACCAAGAGAACTTACTCTTTACCAGCTTCGGCCGGACGGAAGTAGCCTGGGATTGCTTACTTGATTGAAAAGTGTTCATTGCTTACCATCCGCTTTGTTTCACAGACTTTCTTCGCGGAACTTAGGCCTTGTTTAGATTGAGTTCGTTAGTGTGCGCGCCGCTCGCATGGAAAATATTTTTAACGAATCACAGACCTCCAAGTGATTAGCCACGAAACTGTTCAGGTCTGTGATTGGTTAAAAATATTTCGATGCAAGATAAGGCCTGTTCACATAGCAGTCCGTTAGCGTAAGCGTAAAAAGAAAATTGGCGCTGAGACGAAAATAAACCAATCATAGGCCTTAACAATTTCGTTGCTAATCGTTTGGAGGTTTGTCATTGGCTAGATATATTTCAATACATTTAAGCTTGCGCTAACGGACTAATCTGTGAACAGGCCCTAACGCTGAAGCTGACGGTCGCAATGTGAATCAGGCATTATTTTCCAAATAATGCCGCAAAAAAAAAAAAAAATGTCCCTTTTATCTGCAGATTATAATATGACTATTTTGATGGTGGTCAGTGCACATGACTTTACCAATGTCAAGGTCAAGGTAATTAGTTTTACAAAGTACCTAGCAAGGCGCTAAGCGCCTGCTTTAAACTTCGAACGGATAAAGATAATTTTACATGTAGTGGGATTTTGATTTAGAAAAATGCCAAAAGGTGACAGAATTTGGAAGATACGTTCGGCTGCAGCCTAGATCATTCTGCCCTGTCTTAGACCGGCGTAAGAAAAAATAAATCCGTTACTTCATAGCAGAAGAAACCAATTTCGATCGAGAGTACTCAGAAGAGCAAAGATACCTTGACGATGACACACGATAGACTGAGAACGACAGAAGTCGTTACCTGACATGGGTTGGGAATGGGGGACCACTGGCGTCATCTGGCGGCAGTAAAGGGAACCTAATATGATTTCCCAAATTGGGAGGTTTTGAGCGTTAACCGAGGAAAAACATTTCGGAAATTAAAGTAGTGGATAGAAAATTTAGCCAAATAATGTTAAAAACTTAAAGAAACTATTTTCACGATGAGAAGGGTCAACCATCGTGTGTGAAAGAAATTGAAAGTAAGGTCGATATACCGAAGAATTCTCCTAAGCACGAGATATGATTGCTTATGTCCACGATAGAGGTGGCGGAATTGCATTCTCTCTAAAGCATTTCCATCAGACGAAGTATTTAGAGTTTGAGAAGGTTCTAGCATCATGTCCCAGAAAAATGCGAGGCAGGTTCAAAACCCAACCCTGTACTCCAAATTTTATGATTTGCGTAGATTGTTGCACATGAATGTCTGAGCAAATGTAACTTGTCGAATTTTTAAAGCATATCTATTGACGATCTTCGATTTTATAATTTTTTTTTGTGGGTTCGTAAAATCGAGCGTCAACTGTCCGTTTCTGGTATAGAGGAGATGGAAATGAACGAAGGAGATCCCCTGTTTTTAGGGTGTCAACGAGGCTTTGACACTACCCATCCCCCGTGGTTGCACCATGGAAAGTGGTAAGCATTGTACCGTAGTCAATAATAAGACAAGCCTTTCGCCTCAACTATTTTCTACGATACGTTAAACATACTACAACTACTACATTTAAAGCAAGTATGTACAGCGAGTTAGAATATATAGTTAGATCATCAGGCTGGCTTTTTGGAGTTCCAAGATAGCTCTCCTCCGACCAGGAGGGCTCCGTCTCTCAGCACTCAAAAACAGATCTCAGCTCCTGGACTCTTGCCGTCTATCTTTATACTGACGGCGAATTCAAAGGGAAATGCTGGTAAGTGTTCGAAGTTTATGAGATTCCAGCCGTCACTATAGTGTCAAAATCTGAAGAGCCCTCGAACCACTCTGGAATTTATGCGTTCTATAACGTCAAAAACCGCACATTACAAGAACTTTAAGGCCTCTTATCCAATAGTTTATGAGACCACTCAGATCAAGAGTTCGCAGATAGATGACATGTTGAGGGGTGTAGGAAAGGGGCATCACATACTTAAATGAGTACTAATGTCGTGTAGTAATTGAGACAATGTCACAGCATTATGCTTCAGTAGTCCCTTCCTCCGCTATTTTGACCCGTGAAAATAGCACTGGCAAGCCATCTTATTGCGTTACTGGACGTAAAATAAACCAAACGGGTTATTGTCATCGCGTTCTAATCAGTTATAAGTGAAAAATGGATTACAAGAAGTCAGGAACAAACTAATTAACTTTGTCGTTAATTTCGCATATAATTATGCTAGTCGTGTCATTTTTCAAACACCCTCAAAGGCACTTAGTCCCTTTTCTACTTAAACACTCTCACAGTAATTATTTCTCCTCTACAGACTTAATGACCATCGGAAGAGAGAGAGACAGAGAGAGAGAGAGAGAGAGAGAGAGAGAGAGAGAGAGAGAGAGAGAGAGAAAGAGAAGAGTGAATTGGATATTTATTTGACAGATGACTGTTATTATGACGATATGTCTGACCAAACATGCGTTAGGCTCTGTCTTCGATGATGGTTTCTGGACAATTTGATCGGACGTAAATTGAGAGCATTCATTCTTTCAGCATCCGGAGAAAAGAAGGAAAAATATATTTCATTCTGTGGCATTCTCTTTTCTCCTATTTCACCTGATTGCATGCATACGTCTCTGTTGACAAATGGCGTGATCTCATGATAGCATTTCGATATTTCTTTTCAACAATGGCGACTCCATAATATAGTTGTCTCCGCGAAGTGCTAGTCAACAAAAGAATATCTTGAAATGATCATAAAGAACAGATCGGTGTTTAATTGACACGCGTAAATAACAGCTGACCCACTTTTCAACAGCCTCGAGTTTGCGACTTTCACAACTTTATTTTTCGACACCGTACACTTTTAATAATTTAAAAATTTGGCGGCATATTATCAATAAGATAAATTTAAAAGAATTTTGCTTGGATGATTGATTGATGTACCTATAATATATTTTGTAAAAATAGTATACGAAATAATTCGAAGTGGTGGCACACTTCAAGAATCTCGCGGCACAGTGGTTGAGAATCCAAGGGCGGCTCCAAGAGGGGGGGACGGCAGTAGGGCAATTGCCCCCCCAAAAAAGCCTGGCGTATATATTTTTTTTCATAGCTTAAAATTATATAATCGCAGACCTAATACTGAATGAGTTTAAATTTAAAATGAGAGGATGTTTATTTCTTATATATATATATATATATATATAAACCTAATTGCCGACGTTGCCCCCCCCCCCCCCCCAATCTCCGGCCTGGAGCCGTCACTGTGAGAATCAATGCTCTAAGAAATCCTCAGTGATCGATTTTCATGCTTTGTAACATCTTTGCTGTCAGTAAAAAGTATAGAAGTTAAAATATCCCTTTAAACAAACGTAACATACATTTTAAACTTTGAATATAAATTTTACTTGAAAATCACTCATTAATGCAATTTTGTTTCTTTACGAAACTTTTTATTATTTCAAGTCTTTTTGTCATAAAGCACGAGAATTTAATGTTTAATTTCAATTGCGATGTCCGAAAACTCTGGTAGTCTGATCGTCAAAAGGAGCTTAATTTCCCCCCTAAGTTCCTGCAAAAATTAAAAAATATATATACTGTTTGCTTTCTTTTTTACATCATAGAAACAGAATAACTTTTAAATACACCCGACAAAAGTAACAAATCTCACGAGAACATTTAATTTGATAAAGACAACGCAAGAATTCCACGTAGAGTTTGTTAGATTCCATAGTTAACGTAGCAGATAAAAATTTTTCGTCCGTGGATTTGACTTTTATTGTAAGTCAAAGAGAATGAAGTTTGAAAGGAACTGTACAAAACTGAAAGAAAGGAATTTATATTTCTCGTACAGTCATATTTAATTCATGAAGTTCAACGTCTATCGCAAATACTGAATATTTCTTTGCTTGTGCGTAATTCTTGTGTATGTGGATTTTTGAAGTATCAAAATATTTTTCAACTTTGTAAAATGACGTCATCTTATACTGAGTTATGATAAAAACCTTGTTTTAAAAATTATTTGCTGTAACTTAAGTCAATTTCTACAAACGTGGGAGCAGAGGATCTAATAACATGAACTTTTACATAAAATGCTGACTTTTATCAGTTAAAAAGATGTCTGCAGTAGGAGAAAAAGACCTGTACTAAACCCATGTGATGTATTTTAAGAGAAATTGTATTAGATATGATTCACGAAAATTATTAATGAGATGCTTCAATGGTAAGGAACGTTATTAAAATTATTTTAAGAATATTTCTGGCATCAGTTATTGGAAATGATACGTTATTTCCCCTATGTTTGGATAACTACATTACACTTACGAAATTTGAAGCTTTTACATTAATGACATACATTCAAAGATTTGAATAAATTTATAAAACTTTCTGCCTAATATATAGATTCCATGTTCTTAAATTAATCTACAGAAGCACTAGCTTAACTATCAGAGAGGGCAACAGGAGATTAAGTATATTTGAAAGATTGTTATTATCAGTGGTGTAAAAATAGATGGAGGTTTGGGTTTTAATAAATATAAGCCCCTTTCTTTAGAAAAGGATCCCAATTGTGTTGCTGATTGCAGTAACAGTACGTCTGATGTAATATGCGAAACTTTTCAGCAATAGTTAAGAGAGAATATGGTTTTTAATGCTAGTCTTGGACAATTTCATCGGAAAATTTTAACTCTTCAGCGGGCCCGCCCGTGTACGAAGTGCAACATTTTCGCAATTTCGAATGGTTTGTTTTCACATGTAAGGTTTGAATGTTCTAAGCAGTTTCTATTTATAGCTACACCCTTTCTGATGCAGGTCTGATTTTCTGACTCTTGTATTCCTTTCCATTCATTGGTTAGTCGTGATTTAACCGTGGTAAACCAGAGATTATGCTGGATTAGAATACGACAAAAGCAGGAGTTGATGTACTCGATCAACTGTGCAGCTATTACACGGTATCTCGCATATCACGAAGATGGACTCTCTCATTGTTTTTTATGTTTTGGGACATAATAGGAATCCATTCGCAAGTTGTCCTTAGGTCCAACAAACTGGACAGTTTTGAAATAAGGCGATTGTATCTGCATTCTTTGGCCTTTAATTACAAATATATCTCAATATTATCCACATTTTATATCCTGTCATAAAATGCAGAATTATTATTTTCAATTTGAAAAAGAAAAGTTTATTACAAAAGGAATGATCAAGGCTGAAAGAGACGTTGCACTTTGTGCCACGAGCGCCTGCTGGTGTTACAAAAATTGGTGCTTCCGCTGAAGGGCTAAAGAAAGTAAAACAAAATAGAAACGTATTAACTTTTGCTAGTTCTCCTTTTTTATTCTAATTTTTGTCGAGCATACTTATCCGTTTTCCTTAATATAGTGCAACTACTGATAAAGAAATTAAGTTCCAAAAGAAGAGGCTTTTCACCCGTATTTGAGAGACTAAATGCCTGTTTACATTGCCTCCGAAGCGTCGCGTTACGTTATTACGTTGGCTTCGAGCTTGTTCACATGACCTGTGATTGGTTTGACATATCACGTGCTCAGTGAACTAAGTTCGGTGACTAATGCCCTGGATTAAGCGTGAACAGGCCATAAGAATTTGATACTAGTTTTGGTTGATTTCATCTTTAAAATTTACAGTACATAAAACAAATGATAAACATATTTACTCTCGCTAGATCTAATTTTATTATGCTATGTTTATCGAGTGTACTTATGCGCTTTATAATACGGTGTAATAAGTGTGAACATGGGCCCAAGGTAACCTAGTGGTAGCGCGTTGGCTTTCGGTGCCAAGGGTGCTCGGATCGAATCCCTACAAGCGCCATTCAATACTAGGGTTTGACGGTTTTTCAAACCCGGTTTTAAAAAACCGGTTTTTAAAATAAATTTGTCACATTTGAAAACCGGTTTTTAAATTAAGTAAACCGGTTTAAAAGAATTCAAATTATTATGTAAAAATTAATTTTTAACTTATTTGATTTCTTGAAGAAAAACTTACAAATCCAAAGACACTGAAAGCTGAATTTTCATTATTTGAGGCAACGAATAAAAGAACCAAAAACTTAGATTTGTTATTTGATGCCCTGAAAACTATGAAACCAAGCTCAGTAGCTAGTGAACTAGTATTTTCAATTTCAGGCAATATTGTGTCCAAAATAAGAACAAGACTTAGCCACCGTTCAGTGGATATTTTATGTTTTTTAAAATCCTATTTTCTTAGGAGAAATTAAAATTAGTGAAATAAATATAAATATTATTTGAAATTTGAAATTTTTGTTTGAGTTTTCGTTATTTTGTGTAAGTAATGTGTAATCCTTAAATTTTTTTTTTTATATTTTGACTTTGATTTCGTTTTTTGTTATTTTATATAAATTAAATAAAATATTTTTCCCTATTCTATTTTTTTTTTGACAAAATTCGAAATTTGAAAAATGAAAATTTGAAAATTTTGACAAAATTTGAAATATTCGAAAACCGGCTAAAACCTGTTTTTGGGAAATCTGGAATTCGAAAACCGGTTTTTTAAAAGGTAGGTTTTTGTATAAACCCTATTAGATACCTATGTGTCTAGGCTGGATAGGTGCACAGCCGTAGACCGGAAAGTCTCTCTATGATGTCAGAGAGGGTGGGGGAGGGTACGAGCTCCCCAGATGTCTCCCCTGAGGGGGCTCGGTCAAAATGGAGGTGGCGCCTAGGTCCATGGGACTCCGACCTTCGTGGTGCCATTATAAACCGAGCCGAACCTCTCAGCCCGCTAGCCTATATGGACCTGGTATGGAATACTTCCGGCCAGAGGGCATTAGAAACAAGAAGTGGGAAAATAGTTGTGTATGGTGTGCAGAAACTTAGCTTTAAAAAAGAGAAGGGTAAGGTTTTCCTTCTGTTAAAATTATAATATGCAGACTTCAATTACAGCTACAGCTTTGAATCTTCTAATAGCGTTTAAACTAGCAATACTCACTTCTGCTTATTTCTGTTCATTTTAACGATGCTTAAGAGACCTGAAATTTAGTCCTTAAATTTGCTCTTCATCCCCCAAATTTCAGAAACTTTTTATAATCTTTCCTGTTCCGTAAATCTTTTCTAAGTAATTATTTCACGGCATTGTCTTGATGAGTGCAGGAGAGATTTGAGCAAGACAGAGTCGGAAGCTCCTGATAGATGACTCTTTTTTTTCTTTGTTTTGCGATGATTCCCTCCTCCTTTTTCCTTTTGGATACGTGTGACTTTTTCAACACTAAGGCATTCTAAGGCAATTTGTTTTAATGTCCATATGGTGTGGCCTTATCTTTAAATATCTGGAGTAAAGATAAGGGAGTCGGGGTACGTTAGATTCAGATTTTTTTTTTATCATCGCATTCATACTTCAACTTAAAGTACAATTCATTTTGTAGACAGACCTCTTGAAGAATATTAAATATAATATTTTTCAGGATATTGAGTTATTAATAAATAACACATCCGCGTATTACAAGTAACGCAGAGATATAAAGGTGAAGGATTGGAACCGCACAGGGATGGTCTCATTTCATCACCTTTTAATGGATAATTCGTTTTGTATTTCGAACGCTTGTTGCACAGGTTCATTTGTAGAAAGATAAATAATATTTTGAATGGAACTGAGCTATGAATTAATATTATTTCTACAGATTACAAATAATGTAAAGGCAAAAAATATGGGAATAGAAGTAAATTTAGATCAAATTTTAATTCCTCCTTTTGTGGGGTCAGTTATTTTATTAATATAACTTTATATCTTAGTGGACTGTATAAGAATCCATTAACAAAAATATTTAATGTTATTGTTTAAGTGCAACTAATCAATCTTCTTACTTCTTTTAATAAAGGTAATACTGGAATGGCTTACCTTTAGCATCTTCTGAATAATACTTGAATAATAAGTCAACACTAAAATATTTAGTTCCATGCATGTACCCTTAAAATGCATTTAATAACTGACTTTATTTTAACGCATAACTGTTGAATTCATGACACATTGAATAACCCTTCGGAAGTAGGTTTTACAAAAAAATAATTGACTGCAAAATGTCAACAGTTTGAACAACAATTTGTACAGAATTTTTAACAAAAAATGAAAAGCGGAATCGCATCTAACATAGCGATTTTTGAATTCTTACATGACATTGCTTAGGATAGAATATACACCAGAACAGATTAAACATTTCTTAGCCATTTTCTTGCCATTACTCAGAATCGAATGTGCAACAACAACAAAATAAAAAAACATTTTAGCTTGAAGTAAAAAAAAGTTACATAGTGATGCCATCTATTGACCAGAAACACAATTAGAATACAAATTACAAATAATATGATGAATAAAATGAAACAGTTATTATAAGGAATTATTTAAAAATAAAAATAAAAATAGTAGGTCTTTTATGAAGACTGAACACCTCTTTTTTATTTAAAATCTAAATTTTGTTGCATTGAATATGCATGTTCAATTACTGAATACAATAATTTTTTTTTCTGTATTGAGTTATTTTTTCTTTAAGTTACGAACGAAGAGGAAATTCTAAAATCGAAAAAGGGCTAAAGGAAAAAATGCATTAAAATCCAAATTCGAGTTCCTACAGAATAGGCATGATTTAACAGCAAGGAGGCCAAACAGACAACTTTATGCCTTCCAAAATGTCTCCTTATCCGTAAACGATGCCTATATTGCTCTGTAAAGCATCAGGTTTTTAGACCTCTATGTCCAGTGTGAGAACCTGATTGAGTTGACCGATTAACGGCCATTTCAACGCCTTCAAACATACCAAGTGATGACTAGAAAAAATACAGCTGCAGAAATGCGGGCGCCGATTCGTCTGGCATGACCATCTCTTCATGTAAAATGCTGAGAAAACTGAACTTTGAATTTTTTTTATTCTTTTAGGAGTCGGATTTTGGTTTTCGTAGAGGAAAAACGGACAACAGTTTTAAAAAACATATTCTATCGCAAAAACGCCTATAATAAAATGTATTCTTTTGTTAATTATTCGTATATTCAGTGTATATAATCAGGGCCCGATTTTGAAAATTCTTGACTATAAGCACAATTCGGGATGGGTGCCCCCTAACACTGATGTGGGCGTAAAATTTCAAAAATTGACACAAAAAAATAATTATGAATCATTGTGAAAGTACCATTTTACCAAAAATTGGCTATTTGAAGCGTAGAAGTCTAGAACATTATCAAATAACAAAAATCAATACAACGTATTAACTTCACCATTAAAATACCAATACAATGCAACCAGAAAAACTTATTAATCCCTTATATACACCATAATATACATATGATGAATTACTGTATAACTATACATATGATGAACCAATCAATCAAATTTGAAAGGATATATATAAAAAATTGCTATTAAAAAAGGTAAAATGAAAAAAATAATTGGGAATTTTCTTTTTTTTTCCTTTTAAAATAAATTTTTTTGAGGGCCCCAACATTCGAGGGCCCCTAGGCCGCCAAATGTTGGGGTACATCATGAAAGATGCGTATATGTGACTCAAATAATTCATTAAATCAGAATTAATCGGCTTTGGGATATCTGTGTCCGAGTCTGCCTAATTAGTCTGTAGTGAAAAAAATGGAGAAGTGAGTACAAAAATCAATTATTCTTTTGGTTAGTTCAGTAAGCTCAAATTCTTAGTCGAATTGCATTCTTTAATTCAACACCAAGTTTGAATATTTAGTGATCGGAATATTTGCAAAGTTTAGTCAGTGTTTAGCAGTGGGATCGATCTTTAAAACTGAAAATCATAGTGTGGAACTACACTGAAGTGCCACTGAATTAGGGATACCTACCTAGTAACGAGTTGGGCCTGCTCCTCTGGCCTTGATAACGGCTGCCACACGACGAGGCATAGATTCAACAAGTTTCTGGAAACGTTTCACGGGAATGGCTTGCCAAATATTGGCTAAAGCTGTCCATAATTCACTAAGGTTCTTTGGTGCTGTGTGATGGCCTTTCACGCTTTGTTCCAAAACATCCCAAAGATGCTCAATAGGATTTAAGTCTGGGCTTCTAGGTGGCCAATTCATGACAGAGAAGTCAGAGGAATGCTCATCCAACCAGTCAGTAGCCAACCGGGACTTGTGAGAGGTACAGTTGTCTTGCTGGAAAACTCCATTACCGTGCGGATAACAGAACAGCATAAACGGATGGAGGTGATCACCCAGCAACTCTACGTACCGAATTGCATTGAGGGAGGTTGGTACACGCACCAAAGATCCCAAACTGTGCCACGAAAAAAACACCCCAGACCATGATTGAGCCACCATGCCCTTGTACAGTTCCAGCCAGGCATGCAGGATCCATGGCTTCATGAGCCTGACGCCATATTCTCGGCCTCCCATCGGCGTTAAGTAGTCGGAATCGAGACTCATCTCTCCATGCTACTCGTTTCCAGTCCTCTACACTCCAGTCTCTGTGCTCTCTTGCCCAGGCAAGACGTGCAGCCCGATGGCGAGTATAGAGCAATGGTACTCTCGTAGGTCCACGGCTACCGAAACCCATACGGTGAAGCGAGCGTTGCACAGTCCGTTTACTGACTGTACGACTGGCTCCGTCATTAAACTGGGAGGTAATTTGAGCTAATGTTTGGCTTCGCTGGCTACGTACAATACGCCTGAGCCGTCTCTCACCACGCACTGTCAAGGCTAATTGTCCTTTGCAGTTTGCCCGATCGCTAGTTTTTTCCCTCTATCCATGTATTCTTGGTATACTCTTGACACTGTCGACCTTGAAAATCCTAGCTGTCTGACGATTTCAGAAATTGAATGGCCCATGCGTCGCGCACCTACGATTTGTTCGCGATCGAAGACGTCTAAATCAGGCAGTTTACCCATACTGGCAATTCCAACAACTAATTCAGAACAACCACAGTACGCTCTATATATGCAGTTACCACATCACCCTCACTTGCGCATACATGATGCGCAGCGCTACACAATTTGCATAGGCTTTGCTATCCCTAATTCAGTGGCACTTCAGTGTATTAGGGATTTATATTAAATACTTTAATTTTCATTTTGAATTTTATTGAGGATAAAAACTGATTAGCGGTATAACCTGTACTCTCACGACTGAGAAATTGGATGACAAATGGGGCTGTGTGAAAATATGCATAGTAATTAGTAACTAAAAATAAAATTCTCCCAAGTTGAATATGGCGTCAACTGAGGCATTCGATGAGGTTTAGACTTTATTACTCACTGACCCAGTGGCGTAGCGGGGGGAGGGGGAGGCAAGGGGGTCTATCATGCCCCGGGCGACAGTCGCAGAGGGGCGCCAAATCGTTCCCAAGATCATTGGACCATTTGGTCCCCAAGACCATGGGCTCGCTACGTCACTCCACTGACCAAAGAAAGTTCTGTTTATCCGAGTTCGCTGAGAATTATAGCATATAGAATGACAATAAGGGATGTTGAATGCTATGGTAACTCTGAAGTATCGTTTCTATACATGGCAGCCTGCCTAGGATAACAGATCTTTGCGGATAAAGTAGATATTGCCTCATGCGCAACTCTATATTGCCGAGAATCAGCAATAACAACATTCCGTCTTCTATCGTAGTTGATGTATCCCTATAAAGGAGAAAAAAAATTCGTAAAAGTGTCAACTAAAGATGTTATTTCTGTTAAATTTGAGAATCTGAAAACTAAATCCTTCATTTTAAGTTTAATTTTTAAATATCTTAATTCATTTTTATTGGAGAATTTTCCTCATTCAAAAATTATACTCATTTCTCGTCAAAAATAATGTACAACTAACGGACGTTTGTATAAGATTAATAAACCTTAGACTACCAAAAGTATTAGTATTCGTAGGTTGAAAGGGGACATTGTCTTTCTCGTTAAATCAATTCAATGATGGATGGCCGTAGGTTGCGGTGACTGCCTCGATAGGATCTTCATCGATTTCCGGCATGTCTGTGCGGGAGGAACATGCCGCCATTTGGTATTGATTAAAGCCAATGTCAAAGAAGTCTCGGAGAAGTATTTTTAGTTTGGACGCGAATACAACGTTCTAGCAACTAAACTGTTGCTTTCTAACCGGAAAGTATCGAAGTCTGTCAGGGAACCAGGTCCTGATGAGAGAAAGAAGAGTCTGTTACTAAATATTACCGCGATGAAAATAGTGCATTATCGTCTAGAATTTTGACATCTCGTATGCGTGGGCACTACAATTGAAGGATTCAACAGAAATAGCCTCAAACCATCACAATTCCTTTCCGACATTCACGGTCGCTTTAATGCAGTAAAGCACTAAACATTCCCGAAAAAGGACATATCCGTCTAAAAAAGCTTGAAACGGGATTCGTCACTCCAGAGGGAATTCTTCCAACGAATAACAAGCTAAGCACCATCTCTGTTCCTTCGGATTTCGTCGAGTATTGTGGCACGTAAGTGCAGCCAGCCAGCTGCCATGGAGACAGATGTCAGATACATTTTGACGGATTGTTAAAAGTTGTTTATGTGACTTCGAATACCTCATCAAGTGTGTTGCAGATGATGCAACTTTTCTTGAGATTTCGTATTGATCATCTATTTTCTACGATCATTCGATTCAAGCGAGTTTACAAGCTTGATCTTTTTACCGTTGGCCACCCCAACCCTATATTTTTTATGATATGAGTCAGGGTTCAACTCGAGAAGTATGGTAGTATCCCATACAGAATGGTTTTTATGATTATCATTCTTCTTTAGAAATACTACCGCCTTACGTATCATAGAAGCATTCAGCAAAGTCTGACGATCTGTCAGGTTGTCCTGCTTCTGTATGATACTTTATGTTCACAGAGTATGTAAATTTGATTTTGAAAATATGCATTTTATTTTTGCTTATTAGAAGGGGTCCCTATATTTTTGGCTATTATATGGATTCTGACTTCATTATTAAAATTTAGAGATTTTGTTGGTATTGATGGCTAAAAAAGTAAATAGTCAAATGAAAAATCCAATAATATTTATATATTTTCTTCTCACTGAATAGCTGTTCGCGGAAAAGATACAAAGCAAATTTATTCAACAATTTAACACTCGTTTCATTATTACATTGCGCTATAATTCTTAAACTATCTCGGAGGAGAACGGAATGGAGAATGATGGATGACTTTTTCTGTGATATGGCCACTCATCTGACAACTTTTTTCTATTAATTCCTTTAAATGAGAAACAAAAAGAAAAAAACTTGAATATCATTAACGTTCATGATTTTGATTCAATTATTTTCAGTGTTCACTATTAGTGGTAAAATCTTTTCATAACCATAGAGAAGACAAAGGCATTTCGGGGAATATGTGCCCACACTCATATTTTTTTTCCAGTATTGAAAAGATAAAATTTGTCTCTCGAGATTATTAAAATGCTAATTTTTCATGCATCATTCGGGATAGGCAACTTTCTGAGAGGTTTTAATGGTTCTTAATTTCATTAAAATTGCATAATTAGAGCATTTATTAGTGGTTTATTTAGAGGTGAATTTAACGCTTTTTGAATAATTGCATAGTTGGTATATTGATTATATTTCTTGTCAGAGAATCCATAAAATGCAAGTTTGATGATCATCCAATAGCAAGATATAATGTTGAAATTGCTGGTCTAAAAATTGCTTCAGTAGTGTGGAGTAACGCTAACTCGAGAAATATATACAAAATTAAATAAGAGATTTTACCTCAATTTTTCTATAATACTTGTGTAGCAAAAAAACAAGAAAAGTTGTACGTGATATGACTTATTTTCGGCTTTTTTTAAAGAAAGAGAGCTCTAGAGTAAGTTAAATTGTCTTGAACTGTAAATCTCCGTAAATGAGTCCGAATTTAAAACTTTGCCTGCCAAATCCCAGTTCTCTAATCTCAGTGGCAATTGCCATAAAGCCACCGCTTGCCCTGCTATCTTCTCTGGTAGCTATATTCCTTTTATATTTATTCATACAAACGTATACAGAAGTTATGGATTAGTTTGAGGAAGATAGATGAACGCACTGCAGTGGACCCATGGGAAAAAAGTTACGCTTTGCATTTAGCAGATTGCTTTCTACTGATTTTTTCAGGAGATTCATCGTAGTTGTAGACAGAATATTTTATTGAGAACATTTTGATATATTAAAAAAATTCAACAGCATTAAAGGATTTTTATTTGAAACCTGGTAGCTTTTTCTTACGTCTCTATACAATTTTAACTTCTATAGCCTCTTTAGATTATGCGATTAAATTCGGAAATTTTCACCCATTTTTTTCGGTAAACTTCTTTATAAACTTTGCTCTGTAGAATGGAATAAAACAAAAATTTTAAAGTCAAAAAGAAAATTAAAGTTGAATGGGGAAAAAATATTTTTCTTTCAAAATTGAAGCACATTTAAGCGAAAGGTATGTAATGTACTATTACTGTTGAAACGAATGAATCTTTCAAAGGCAGAACGAGTCAAACATTCCAATTTTTTTACCCCTAAATTTGCTCTGAAATAAACAGAAATTATTTTACTTAGAGAATGTGGCACAGAAATACACAGTATATATATATATATATATATATATATATATATATATATATATATATATATATATATATATATATATATATATATATATTTATATATATATATATTTATATATATATATATATTTATATATATATATATTTATATATATATATATATTTATATATATATATATATATATATATATATATATATATATATATATATATATATTATATATATATATATTTATATATATATATATTTATATATATATATATATTTATATATATATATATATATATATATATTTATATATATATATATATATATATATATATATTTATATATATATATATATATATATATATATATATATATATATATTTATATATATATATATATTTATATATATATATATATATATTTATATATATATATATATTATATATATATATTTATATATATATATATATTTATATATATATATATATAATATATATATATATATATATATATATTTATATATATATATTTATATATATATATATATATATATATATATATATATATATATATATATATATATATATATATATATATATATATATATATATATATATATATATACTATCTACCAATAGGTATTTGGACACCTGTGATGGGAAAGAAAAACAAAATTTATTCATATTCAACAGTTAGTAGAGCCTCCACGAGAGGCAATTACAGCCTCAACCCTCCTGGGCATGCATTCCACGAGTCCTTGTATGGCGGCTAGTGGTATTTTCTTCTACTCGGCTTGGAGAAGACATGTAAGTTCCTTCACCGATTTTGGACGGTTGTTGCACCCTTAAATCGTCGTTCAAACTCGCCCCAGAGGTGTTATCGATAGGGTTCAGGTATGGGCTCTGGGCAGGCCAGTCCATTCGGTAAACCCAATGTCACCATACCAATCCATGGTTGACCTCGCAACATAACGGCTGGCGTTGCCATCCTAGAAGTACCATGGGTCAACCCGTAAAACTGCCACAACGTAGGAAGCACACTGTCATCCAAAATAGTGCAGAAGGCGTCGGCGTTGAGCTCATCGTGAATTAGGACCTAGGGTTCCAGTCCATACCAGCAGAAACACCCCCAGACCACAATTCCACGTCCGGTGAACTTTACTGTGGGCACAATGCCTTATGGCAGGAGGCTGTCTCTAGGCAGACTCCAGACCCAGACCCTGCCATCCGAATGATTGAGGATGAACCTTGATTCATCGCTCCAGAGAACCCGTTTCCACTGATCTACGGTACACTCTCGACGTGCTTTGCACCACATTAACCGAGCAGTAAGGTAGAACTTTGTGATCAAAGGCTTATGGGCGGCAGCACGACCATGAAAACCAAGCATATGTGCTTCCTTACGGATGGCATTCATCGAAACAACACTCCCGGATGCCTGTTGAAACTCCTGGAGTATGTGGGCCATTTTTTGGGTGAGGTTCTTCCGAATTTCTCTGGACAGCACCCGTCGGTCTCTATCTCCCAGTTTCGTGGATCTACCGATTCGGGGCACATCCCGACAATCACCGCTCACCTTTCACTTCTGAATCATAGAGGTCACTGTCGATTTCGGGTAATCCAGCTCACTAGATAAGTCCCTAAAGGATCGGCCATTGCTGTGATACCCGACGATTAAACCTTTCTCGAATTCAGATAACTTACAGATCAGATGCACTTCGTGGCATCTTGCATGCGACTAATGCCAATGTTGTTTCCTAAACGATATTTAATGGCGTAGCGCGTGACGTATATCACGACCGCAGATATCGTCATTTGAATGGGTGTCCAAATACTTATTGGTAGAGAGCATATATATATATATATATATATATATATATATACAGTTGAACCTCCATATATCGAACTTCCTTATATCGAAATTTTTCTATATATCGAACTCTTAGCAAATCTCCATGTTCATTACATAGAAAAATTGTTTCTATATATCGAAAAAATCTCTATATATCGAAATTTTTTTCAAGACAAATTGGGAGATTTTATTCCACTTTAGAATAAAATCTCCCAATTTTTCGCATTTGAAACAATACATCGTGGACTTCAATTCGCGGAAAATGTCCCTGATGAAGTTTTTAGTGGACTGAATAAATACGAACATTTCTTTGAACTTTCCACAAAACTAACTGTTCAGCAAGATATTCGAAGTTTTTTTTTAAAGAATGTAACTGTGATCATTGTAACCACTGTTTGCATTATTGTTTTTTTTATAGATATGTAGTAATCAATAAATCTTTCATATTAATTCCTTTTTTAGTTATTAACTTTCATTTAATGGAATTCGCATATAAATTAGAAATGGAGTTTCGTATACGAAAATTAGCTTTAATTTCTTTTTTAGGAGAATTATGATAAGACTAAGCTCTATTCTATATATCGAAATTTCTATATATCGAATTTTTTTCGCGCAATTTGCTACTTCGATATATGGAGGTTCGACTGTATATATAAATTAAGAAGAAGAAATTTTGAAAAGTACACGCAAAGTTAAAGTGAGTAAGCTGAACCTTTATAAGAATCTTACAAGAATGAGTCTTTTTCCTTCTCATAAACTGTATTAATTTTAGCTCTCTAATATATTTAAAAGCTTTAATTACAAGCATGTTTTAAGTCAACCTGTTTTTCTTAATTTTTTAAAAAATATAAACTTTTTTTAAGGTATACACAACATAAAAACTAATGAATGTAAATGTCATGAAATTTCCCACTCCCCCCCCCCCCCCTCCGTTATAATACCCGTGTTGAACCTTAAAAAGTGTTCTTAGAGAACTTTAATTTTACTTGTTTTCACCTTTTTACAAGCTCCCCGTTTTTATAAAAGAAAAATAAGTTCTTATGTAACATCTTTCAGAAGACGTTGGATATTATAGTTAACATCTGTTAACATCATAAACATTATTATTATTATTTTTTTTTGTATGATCAGGGAAAATGTTAAATTGATAGAAACCGTACTTTTTTAAAAAAATTGCGAAATATTTCAGCCTGTTTAAAAAAAGAAAAAAATACTAAATTCAAAACTTATTCTTGCAGTATTTCATATCAAAAGTTTTGTGCTATTTGCCTCTGACAGTGAAAATTTCAAACTTTTTCCACTAATAAAATTTCAAGCCATCACTGTTTAACCAAAATAAATAAATAAACAAATAAAAAGAAATGCAGTTTTCTTGCAAAGCGAGCTAACACATATAATACATTCTTTTAAATTTATTTTTGTAATACAGTCGAAACCCGTTATAACGAACTTCAAGGGACCAAAGATTTTGTTCGCTATATCCAAACCGTTATAAAAAATGCTAGAGTTCACAAAATGCAAAACTCATTAATTGCAATGTGTATTCAATAATGATGTATTAAAAAATGATAAAATCTGTTAAAAATGATCATTAATGAATTAAATCGACTAAAATCGATTACATTAAACTGAAACAATACTAATTAAATTACGTACAGTAAGAAAACGGCGGGACCAAAGCTTTCGTTCGTTATATCCGTGAGTTCGTTATATACCGGGTTCGCTATAACGGGGTTCAACTGTATACTCGTAATGTGTTTTTGTAATTTTTTTTGACGGATAAAAACAAAGCGTTAAAATTATTAAATTTCTTTTCGATCCCTAAAAATTCCAGACAAATTTTTCTATGAATTTCCCCCTTCTTCCTGAAATCGCTTTGCAATAATTGCTTCCCGGCAACGGTCTTAATTAGTGTAGGAGGAGCGAGAGGAAATCGGGAGCTCTGATGGATGACTTTTAACGTGATATCTCCCTTCTCTTCGATTCGTGATGGTTTTTTCATCAGTAACGATTTTCGGACAATTTGTTTTAAATGTCCATCTGGAATGGCTACATCCTCGATATATAGGGCGGAAAGATAAGGGGTTGAAGAATATTAAACTATTTTATTCCTTTTTTTTTCTTCATATATATATATGGAAGTTATTTTCTGCATAATGGTATCTTTCATCGAGATTTGATTTAGGAAGAGGATTTAGGGAACTTACGTGCCTGGGAGCGCTCTGGCCGAAGGCGTGTTCCAAATGATATCCGGGGTAGAAAATAGCGCTCGCCCCTTAATGCAAAATCTAAATACGGGGTCATAGAGAAAGGTTAGACACATTTCGAAAGCTCATAATTCTAAAATAAATTGAACAAACTCAATAATATTCTTTTCAAACAACTTGGCAAGTGTCCAAGATTTCTGAATGTAACTGGTACGCAACCGTGACGTTGAACGTTGCGCAGAAGCGATGCGAGGTTGAAGAGGTTTTCGTTCGGCTTTCCGTCAGTGCAATGGCGACCGTTCAGGAGAAAGATCAATGTGTGTTGTAGTTAGCGGAGAACAAATCTGTTAAAACAGTTCAGTGAAATTACCGTCGTGTTTATCGCAAACAACCACCGCTTATGACAGATCTACCTGATAGATCTACCTCCATTATTGACAGTTGAGATGAGAAAGCCAGAATATTACGCCTGTGTAGGTGTTCTCCAGACATGCGCACATCCTGTTGCGAGGAACAATGTGAACAATGATTCGTCGGACCAAATGCCGTTTCTCGACATATTACTCGACCAGGATTTGCGCTCGTTGCATCATTGGGGACGATATTTTATATCTACATTCATTACAAGTGGCTTGGGAATAGCTACTCTTCGTTAGTGAAGTTTCCTTCTACATCTAATGGTTGATAAAAGAACATGGAGATGCAGATTGAGCTGTACGGTCATTTTCGTTAGAGTTGTTTTATTTCTTCATGTTTAAATCGGCTTCAATACCTTGTCCGACTCTTTCACTCAGTTCTCCCTTTCGTCCACTATTCTGTTTGGGAAAGGATGTTTTTTCGTGTACTCTGTATGCTATCATGACTTGCGGTACTATAGCTTGAAAAACACCGATTAGCCTGCGGGTTACAGTAAGAGATACTCCAATTTAAAAGCGCTTCAACAATTTGCCCTTTTCGCAAAGTCTGCAAGGTTTGACATTTAACGCTGTTCCCCTAAAAGCACGACGCCCTTAGCTTCATTACTGCTACCTGACAGTAGACTAATACATACACTACATTATGTAAAAAAATACCGGGGACCAGACTTGTTTTTTAAGGAATACGAAGCACATTCATAAATAAACATCACTGATATTGATAGGTGTTTCCATTATTTTTATATCCACCTGTATATATAATCTATCTCTCTCTCCCTCTCTCTATAAATAAATAAATAAATAAATAAATAAATATATATATATATATATATATTGTATATATATATATATATTGTGTATATATATATATATATATATATATATATATATATATATACACACTATGTCACAAAAAAATATAAGCACCCAGAAGGAAACGATCTACTATCACGAAACTTAACATGTACGTAAGTAATGAATGGGGAGATAAGCAAATGATTACAAATTCAGAAGAACAGACCTTTTTATTAAGAAGATATGGCAAATTACAAATCAGTAAGTAGTAAATCCCCCTCTGGCAGCTATACAAGCCAAAACATGACGTGGCATCAAATTAATGAGGTCGCCTATGACCTCCTGCGGAAGATCATGCCATAAGCTTTGCAACTGGGCAGTTAATTCATTAGTATTCTGGAACGGCTGCAGTTGCCTTCCAAGCACGTCCCAGATGTGCTCTATTGGTGAGAGGTCTGGTGACCTGGCAGGCCATGGGAGTACGTCATATCCTTGAAGACATTGTTCGGAGAGTCGCGCAGCATGTGGACGAGCGTTGTCTTGTTGATTAATGACACCTGGGCGACTTGATAGCATAGGCAGTAAAAATGGCGTTAAAATCTGGTCCACGTAACTGTGTGCCGTCAAAGTGCGTTGAAGGACGACTAGAGGTGATCGTGTGTCCCAACAAATCGCTTCCCACACTGTCACACCTTATGTAATTGCCGTATGCCTCTCAATAACAAACGCCGGTTCGGACAGGTGGCCTGGCCGCCTCCACACACCTATGCGTTGGTCATCAGCAAGATCACATGCCTCCAGTCGGTCACACTCAGCTGTCCCGAGTTTGGCAAAAATCCAATCGACACTGCCTATGATGTGGGGTTAGTGGAAGGCGTCTTAATGGACGTCGGCTCCTTATACCTGCGTCGGCCAGTCGCCTCCGAATGGTTTCCCTTGATACCACTGGATGACTGGAAGGTGGTAAATGGCGTCGAAACGATTCTAGCGACGTTGTTGGTGCGGACGTGGCCGCTCTTATGAATGCGCGATCCTCGCGCCCATTTGTGTTCCTGGGACGCTCTGACCCTCCGCGACGGTAGACTATCCCTTCCGTGATCCATTGTTGCCAACACCGAGCAACTACCATATCGCTTCGACCGAGGTGGCGGCCGATACGCCTGTTCGACCAACCTGCTTCTCCGAGGCCGACTATATGCCCCCTCTCAAAGTCCTACAATTGTTGGTACTGTCGCCGGTTACGTCTCAGAGGCATTTCTAGTCACAATACCGTCCATCCAAGTAGACAGATTTGTTTGAATAACCCTGTGGCACGAGTAATCATGCTTTTAAACTCTCCCAGCTGCGCATCTCATATGCGCATAGCGCGCTTACCCTTGTCTCATTGGCGTCGAAATTTTAATCATTTGCATATCTCTTACCAGCCTACATTCCTGTTAAGTTTCGTGATAGTAGCTCGATTTCTTCTGGGTGCATATATTTTTTTTGTGACAGAGTGTATTTATATATATATATATATATATATATATATATATATATATATATATATATATATATAATCTGGAAAAAAAAATACCGTGGGGGTAAGACACCCCTATAAGTGGGAACGGGAAGGGGGTGGCATGTAAAAATAATCGAAAAAGACTGATGTGGGTGGTTGGGGTAGGCCTAGCCTTCCCCCCGCTCTAGCAACCCTAGGGGTGTAGGTAGGAAGGGGGTGACATGTAAAAATAATCGACAACGACTGATATTAGTGTCGAATCTATAGTTTTTGGGTCGCAGAGATGAATAATGACACTCCTGATGCCGTTTAAGTGCAAATTTATTCTTGCTCATGGAGGTGAAACTAAAAATGTTGTTTATAATCAAATTTTGAGTAAAATTAATATCATAATACATTTGTAAAAGACTTTACTTCATAGTTTGTATACTGTACTTGTGCTTTTAAATACCTGTAAATAAAATTGCTTCGATTTTTCACTATGATAGAATTCATTCCTTTTGATGTCTAATATAAAATTGGGATAAATGAATACTCGGGCAGCACCGGGTAAACAGCTAGTTAGTTAATAAATTTAATACATTTTCAATGGATTCCTGACATGTTTCGATCAGATTTTACTTTGCTTGAACATGATGGCTGATCTTGGCCGATCCGACCTCAAATGATCACCTGAAATGGAGTACTGCTGGTTTGGTCAAGCATTTAAATTTCTCTTGTTTTGTGTAAATCTCTAATCCGATGGGAGAATTTCTTTTACAGCATATTTAATCCGTAATTGTGTTGTATGTTAGTGTATAACGAAAGCCTAGTCATCACACCACGTGATAATCACAAACGGTCGACGTTCTGAGTGGTTTCAGATCTGCATGTTGAATGTACATAACAAATAAGGTGGATGAAAATAAGACTCAAAACTTTCAGTGTGAATATTTCATACGCAGTAGTTGTTAAAGTACACGCCTCCTTTAATTGTCTTATTTATTGAAATTAATGTAACTGTCACATTTTCTTATGCATAAACTGAAAATTTAATCTCACATAAGTTGGTCATAAGTTGTATTAACCCTTCAGCGGGCGAGCCAATTTTTGGGAACACCAGCAGGCGCGCGTGGCACAAAGTGCAACGTCTCTTTCAACCTTGATTATTCCTTTGGTAATAAACTTTTTCTTTTGAAATTGAAGATATTGATTCTGAGTTTTATGACAAGGTATAAAATGTTGATAATATTGAGATATATTTATAATTAAAGGCCAAAGAATGCAGATACCATCGTCTTATTTCAAAACTGTCCGGTTTGTTGGATCTGAGGACAACTTGCGAATGGATTTCTATTATGTCCAAAAACCTAAAAAACAATGAGATTGTCTATCTTCGTGATATGCAGGATGCCGTGTAATAGCTGCACATTGGATCGACTACATAAACTCCTGCTTTTGTCGTATTGTAATCCAGTATAATCGCTGGTTTACCACGGTTAAATCACGACTAACAAATGAATGGAAAGGAATACAAGCATCAGAAAATCAGACCTGCATTAGAAAGGGTGTAGCTATAAATAGAAACTGCTTAGGACATTCAAACCTTACATGTAAAAACAAACCATTCAAAATTACGAAAATGTTGCACTTTATACACGGGCGCGCCCACTGAAGTGTTAAAACTTTGTTTGCAAGTAACAAAATTTTTTTTTCAAGGTAACTTAATGCTAGAAAAGATAAACAAGCTGGAAGTATAAACCTTGTACTTATGTTTCCGTTCAAGATTGTTAACACTGAACTTATTTTTTTTAATATAACACTCACCGAACTGTTATCAATTATTTAATAAATCAATCAGGCAGATTAAAACTTAAATCCACAATGATTCATTAAAGGAGTTCCGTTTGGTCTCCAAGTTTTTAGCTTGGACCATTTAAAGTTTCGTCTAAATATCCTTTCTACCTGTCGTCTCCAAATTCACGCTGTTCCTATTCTCCTTGGGTTGAAAAATAATACACAGCGTACTGGCGAACTACAAATACGGATGCGAAATGTGTGTCGCGCCCCCCCCCTTGTTGGAAATTCCAGTCTACTTTTTCTGCGCAATATTTTTTCAGGGAGACCATGGTGTCTCCCCCTCCTCCGTAAATCGTTTCGCAGTAATTGTTTCCCGGCAACGGTCTTAATTAGGGCAGGAAGAGACGGTGCGATAGGACGGTATCGGAAGCTCTGATGGATGACTTTTACTGTGATACCCCTTTTCTATGCTGACGCGAGATGCTCTTATATTTAACGGTAATGATTTTTGGGTAATTTGTTTTGAATGTCCATCTGGGAGGGCTTCGCTTTCAATACCCAGAGAAAAGATAAGATATTAAAGGATGTTAGATCCATGTGTTCAATTCTTTATTTTTATTTTTTTTCTTTTCTTTTCTCTCCCTTCCATAGTAACACCATTTTCCAGGCCGAGAAAAAAAAAACAAACAGTGAATGGTTTCTTTCTCGGGACATTTAATTCTTATTACGTGTTTATCTTTTGCAATAAAATGTTTTTTAAATGAATTTATTTTTTACACTTGTTAAAACGTAATCTGCATGGACCGTTAAATTTGTTTCTGTTTGGAGCCAGAAAGCGAATCTCTTTAAATGCAGTGGTTCGGTCCATATCGCCTTCCAGCAGGTAAACCAGGGTTCGAGTCCGGGTTGAGAATAATTTTTGAAGGATTTGAGGTGTTAAAATGGGACATGAACAGCTCAATGCTTTGAAATAACGTCTGTCATTAGACGTCATTTTAAAACATTATGCCGTCACGTGCAAACAATAGATAAAAAAAGAGTGGCGAGATTGGACGTAATGTTAGAACACATGATTAGGAAAAGGGTAATGCGTTTGACACCTCGGCCCCCTCCACTTTCGTGTATCGGCCATTGTTTGACTGAAGACCGGTCACTACGTAGCAAAACCTGTATATACAATCGAGGGTTGATTTCCCAAGTTCGGAACAGTTCGTTTTTAGGGGATGGTGGACTTTCAAATTACCAAAAATCGAGCAAAAATTGGAATTTTTTTGGGGGATGTATTAATATTTTAAAAACATGTAAATATTGGAATGAAATGCATTTAAAATATGTAGTAAAAAGTAAAATGAAAACTTGGTGGCTTTACAAAAGTTAGTATTAAAGGTAGGTGAAAAAAATGTTTTAAATTTATTTTTCTCAAAATGAGTAATTTCCAGATTTGCAAGTCTGTAAAATGCTTCTCGCGTCATAATTTTTGACGAAAGTTTATGAAATTTATAATAAAGACTCCTGTAATACATGAAAATAAAGTTATGTATCCATTTTAGGATTCGAGGTCATTAAGGTTATCAAAGTTTAACTTAAGTGTACAAAAGTACAAAAATTTCAAGAAAATTCAGAGTACAAGCATAAAAATATTTTCTGAAAATTAACTGTTCAACGAAAGTACAAAAAAATACATAACTCTGTTCAGAAAGTATTTATAAGCAATATAAATGCAAAATTAAGGGGAAAAGTTTAAAATTGAGTCGCAAGGAGCATTTTAAAGAAGGGTAATTTAATTTCAATTTTTTAATTATAAAATATTTAAAAAAAATCTATAAAATTTAATAAGGTGTTTAATATTGTTAGACTTTAATGAATATATAAGCAAAATTTCATATCTCTGTGGCAAAAATTTCCAAAAATCGCTGTGAAAGGTCCACCATCCCCTTTATAGACCTGGACGGATCAGCCCAGGCCGATACAGATCAGCCAGCACAGGACAGATCTGCCGACTGGGCAACCATGGGCCTCTTAGGGAAAGGGTAAAGATAACGCCAGATAATGATATTTATTTCATGAAAAATACCTTAAGGGGACAGTGGACTTTCAAAATTGTGAAATTTGTCCGAAAATTCGATTTATTTTATTTTGTTGAATTGTAAAACTACGGACGAGTAGGAATGTGTTGTAAAAAGAATTTTTAATTTCTGCGATTACTTTCCTAGTTATAGGCATTTTTATTTAATTTAGATATTATGTGGTTACTAATAGCAATAACTTTAAATGTGTTTTTCTCAAAATAAAAATGTTCCATGTCATACGAATATTCAAACTGCTCCAGGCGCATTTCTAATTAGCGTGTTGCTTTGAAGTTTAAGTTTTATATACGTAACTGTATATCAAATAAATCTTATAGAAAAAAAATATGCTTCGTAGCTCAGAATTTCTAAATTTTGTACTTGAAAAGATGATTTATAGGTATTTTGCGTAGTAAAAAGGGTGTTTTTACTATTATTATTTTTTTCTCTTTATATTTTTAATGAATGCTTAAAATAAGCAATAAGTTTCATTGTTAGTTCTATAAGGTATCCTGTAAATAAAAACTACCATATTATATGCAAAAGAAATGCGTATGGAACATTTTTAATTAGGCCAATTTTTGATATAATTAATAATTAATAATTCATAAATTATTAATATTTCATCTTTAAATTTTAACCACTTTTACATATCTATGGTACTAATCACATATTAAAATTTCAAGCAAATCCATTCAAAACAAAAAAAGTTAGGTTTGAAGGTCCACTGTCCTCTTAAGAATTAATTAATTAGACTTTTTTTCCCCTACATCAATTTGCGGACTTTTTCAAGCTGAATGATAATTAAATAGCCTGGCCGTGATAAGTCTTCCCCTCCCGAGGTCTGGTCAACAAAAAGTCCGGGTTGAAATCCCGGACGGTGATAACTTTTCATATGAGCTCAAGTTTTGTGATGGCAGTCTGACACTTTGCACTATATACATAACTCAACATTCTATTATAAAGTTTTTAATCGTCGGCAATTTCATCATAAGTTCATTTAGAAATTGTACTGATGGAAACTTGACTCGGTTTTTAAAATAATATACATCGTGTATTGCCAGCGATTATGCCATAAAAGGCATGTTTATACCATACAAACTTTGTAATTATTTGAAAAAAAAAATCAACTGTAGCTCTTAAATTTACAATTCTTTGAAACTTATAAACCCACAAATGAATTACAACATTCCTAAAGTAATCGAAAGTTAACATAGACTAAATATATATTTGTTTTTACTTATTAATCTATTAAAAAAATTACAGGTTGGGAATTCTTGTTTGAAAAGTTGGGCAAATACTAACTTTTACCTCGCGAAAGTATCGTAGGACTTATAACGATGAGACATTTCATTGGCAATTTTTGAATATGTTACTAAAAAAAGCTACGAATGAATTCCATCTGAGGTAGCGATCGATATGTTTGGAATGAAATTGAAATTCCATATCAAACAAGCCCGTGAAAGAGATATTGCATTTTTTTTCAAATGTGACTCCACACACAAAAAAAAAAAATGAAAAAAGAATTAAGTTTTTTTCAGAGACACGTGTTATAACAGCATTAATAAATATATATTTCTGGGTCAATTTTTACTACAATATTGTGGGAACTGGAGGATTTTTGTTTAGTGCTAAGCATTTTAACTATAATAGTTACATGTTAAATATAATTAAACTGTTTATGTATATAATTGGTGAAATTTGACGTTTCATGTCCTACAAGATTTAAGATATTATGCTGAAAAGTATTGTCCTTCAAAAATTGTTGCCCTTAGCAATTATTTCGTAATTATTTCGAGAACTGTTTTACATTTTTAAATAACGCTAATTGGCATATGCTAATATAAATGCATACTTATACTGATAGACAAACTGAGTGACTTTTATGATTTTTCAACGTAATATTAAGTTAAAAATGAATGTATTTATAATTTAAGATTTTTCGTCCAATATCTTAAATATTGAATCAAAAAAATGTGTTGGAACACCACATTACCAAAATCGTAACTTGGAACAAATACTTAGATGGGGTGTTTTTCATTCCTTTAGAACAAATTAAGAATAAATGCTTAAATGTAGTGTTCAAAAGCGGTAAGCAAAACTTTTTTCTCGAACGGTTTGGAATAAATTTTTCAAAAGCAGTAATCAATAGGAAACTAACATAGCTCATTGAATTTATTTCTCTTATTACGTAATAATGTAATTGGTTTCTTTTAGAAGGGTAACTAAATCGATGCAGTAAAGTCCTAAGTAATCGATGTAGTAATGTCTTTTGCCTTTTTTTATTTGATTGGATCTTAATACAGAATGGTTTAAGGGAACACGGTATTGATTTCCATTCTTTTCTTAAATGAGATGTAGGTCTCCAAGAATAGAATATTACCAATCTAATTGTAATAAAAAATTTCATTTTATATTGGGGATCCTCCAGCAGTATATGCATATATTTCAGAAAAAAATATTTTATATACCAAATTAAGGGAAACGTTTGTAAAGAAAGTAAAATGACATCTTAACATCTCGCTTCAGTCTTTTATTATAGCAAACCGTTGTTATAGCTAGTTACCGTCTAGCAACATCAAGCAAACCGTTGAAATACAGTTAAAACACAAGATGAGAATCAAAAGGGGGGAGGGTTTTCGTTTGTTGTGAATGTCTTGTTGATTTGTTCGAATCAGTTCAGTCATATAAAACACTGTAAATTTGTTATTTTACTCTTTAATATCCACAGGTGCCACATCAATGAATTAAATATCCAGGTGGGGTATCTTTCAAACCGAACTGAACATGGTGGTTCACACTTTCGATCTCCAAGAACACACTGACTACTCATAAAAGAGAAACAAAACAATTTTTGATACAGCGCGCCCTCTACCGGCTAGCCAATGAGGAGGTTGAGGTTATTCAACAACAGTGTTTAGCTCCGAAATTAACCAGTTTTACTGTAGGTTATCCACAATAAGCGTTGTAACTGATGCAGCAATAAAACCGTAGAGTGATTCGCCACATACATTGGTACCAGCCATTAGTACAGCTTCTCTTGTAAATTCTGCCGATGTCTTGCTACGCTTAATTGAATATGTAGGCCTTAATCTTTCGTTTTAAAACCGTTATACATTGAAAATTTCCCTTAAAAAAACCAGACTAAAATTTTTTTTGAGAATTTTGGAAGCAACGTAATAAATCGATTCTAATGAGAACTGAAGGCAGATTTTATCGAAAAAATTTTCATTACCAATTTGAACAGTTAATATAAAGCACTATTCGGTGCCCCTAAAGCATGCACTCCTTGGTCTCTACCCTGCGTTCAATCTCATTCTACAATATGCTTAAACAGTCTGGACGGACTACGTGTTCAAAGGGTAATGAGGATAGTCCTCAGTGACCACGACTTGCATAAAATTTGATTTCCAACTTGCAAAAACACATCGCATTACAAAATCTGTTCTACAGGTCACGTTTTCAAAGTCAATTCAAAAGGTTAAAAAGTAATATTTATGCTTAATTCAAGTTATTTTACCTTTAAAAAAATTTAGAGTTTTAAATACTCTGAAGAAATTTAACTACTATGTTCTACTAGAAACTAAACTAAAGAGTGAGAAAAACTTCATAACGAAAGTGATGCAAAGTTTAAATCATTTTTGCATGTTTTTTAATGAATTTAATATTTACATATTTACAAGATGATAATAGACTGGAAAGCCTCTAAAATTAACTAAATTCAAAAGAATAGACATATTATGGGATCTTAATCCCCTTCAAAGAAAACTACATTTTAAAACTGATTCAACACTCTAGCAACAACAAGAGAAAAGCGAATTCTAAATTCTAAACATTTCTGAGAATAAAATAAAAAACGATGGGCTTGTAGCGCCATCTCTTAACATAATATTTCTCTACAACTCTTTATTATAATATCTTCCATCCTATAAGAAAAACCAGATTTCATAGCATGCATTTGCAACAGTGGATCGAAAAATATCAGAAAATTGAACATGGTTAAACAAAGATATCGAAGGTTTCTGACATCCACCGAATCCGTCTATGCGTAATCGACCAAGACTCCCAACGCGAGTCCTGCTCGACTATGAAGAGTTGATTCCGCATACTGACGTTTTAAGCTCACTTGGAAAACCAATGCCTCTGCTCACGGTTCGAATGAGAGATCCAATTTCACAGCCAGGTTACAGACAGCTGGTGGCATCACCAGTTCACACTGCGGAATCGATTTCTCGGATCTAGATAATCCAGAAATCTTAAGTTTATGCTGCAGACATTCACATTTCAAACTCGCTTTATAAGCCAATGACTATGCCCTTAGTTAGAATCCGAGATCCATTTTCAAGACATATTAGATAACAACCCCAGTACATATTGTAGAGGTCTCTAATACGTTTTCGCATTCTGGAACTAGCTGATCCTTATAAGTAAGCACTTCTTTAAGGTATCCGCACTCCTTTGAAACGGCAGATTTTTGATTAAAAAAATCTGTTTTACACTTTGTATAATATCAAAGCCTAATCTTTTATCTTTCCAATTCTGTTTGAATTCTATCTCAACTAGAACCGAGTCACAGCCATTTTAACAACAGTTTTCAAAGAAATTTATAACCGGAAGTAGCTTTTTCCCCCAAAAGGAATTTTTTTCATTTCTCTTTACTCAAAACAACCTACAGTAAAAAGTTGCGCATGACATGTCCTAAAATTTTGAATAGTTCCTATCAGACCCCGGAGCAGCCCTTCAAGCTATTGACACACAGAGTGATTCCCGCTCGCCGACTGATCATTGCTGTTTTGAACTCCTTAACCGGCTTGCAAGTAATAATAAAGAGGTTGTACTCCAATGGATCCTTTGCTCATTTTGGAGTTCAGGATAATGAGGTCGCCGATTTTCTGGCTAAAACGGGAATAAACAGGAAATCCAACGTAAATAAAGCACAAATAGCAAAAAGGTGCAATTTTATCTACGACCGTTTCTAAGCTGTAAAGGAGCTTCTTTATCAGTGCAAAGAACTTAGTGGCAGCTCAAAAAGCCGAAAACTTATCGACTAGACACGTGCGCATGCACTTAAATACCCGCACGTGTCAAACGCTCGAAGGCGCGAACAACACAAACCAATCACAAGCGAGCAGCGAAGAGACAGACATAGGGCAAGCAGCGCCATCTAGCGGCTAAAAGAGGGAAAAAGTGAAAAAAGTGAAGTAGCAGGCCGACACGGCTAAATAAACCCTTTCCACAATTGAGGAAAAACAGGGATGCTTGACAAATCATTAACCAAAGAACCCGAATTTTAAAAAATGTGATAAGCTTTCCAGAAATCAAGATCGGCAGGCGAGCGACATTTCTGAATAATGGAGGCAGAAGAAAAATCAAACCGATGGTTCAAAGTCCAGGCGTGTTGAGCAATGGACGAACGATTTAACTCCTGGTTTTTAACGTAACTCTCGTGTTCCTTCAAAAAGAGAGCCTCTGTCCTTTAAAAAGGGAGCATCTGTCCTCCAGACATCGCAACCTGGACTCTCTTTCAGCTCCACCAAGTCAATTGTTAAGAAAGCCTTCAGGGACTCTTTCTTCCGTGAACTCACAAACAGAAATAGTAGTAAATCCTGGTTCAGACAGATTCTTGAAGTACCTGAATGGCCCAGAAAGAAATCTGTTGCAATGTTTCGTCTTATATCCGGCCATGATTACCTTCGAAAACACCTACATCGCCTCAACGTTGTTCCTGATTCTCTTTGTTCCGTATGTAATCGTAAGGAAGATATGGACATATCACATCTATGTATATGCCCTGCTTTCCCCCGTATTTCGGTTTGGGAGCGTTACTGGGTGGCTTGAAACGCCCTATGTTCATAGATATACACTGATGCCAATTCGTTTTATTATGTATTGTGTTTGATGCTCAGTTGTCTTTTAACATGTCATTAGAATTAAAAAAAATTGAATAGTGGCTCTTCAAATGTTTATACAGGGAATAGACACGCTCATCCTTGTAGATTAAGAATTTTTTTTGTTGACATTGGTAAGAATTGCAAATGACACTGAATTTTAAGCCATTTTACTCTACATCAGTACTTAAACTGCTACAGCTTCTGAGATAAGCAGAATATTATCTCGAGAATATTCTATTCCCTAGAGAAAGTTACCTTCATTATCCAGTGCATAAAATGGTAATATACAGGCTGTCCGGACTAAAAGTATCCAAAAGACATGACTTATTTTTACGGAACTACCCATTAGAAATTTAAAAGAATTATTTAAATAGAAAGAACATCTCACTAAGTTTTAATATCAATCATAGATTTCGATGTATGCACCTTTTGTAGCACGACAAATATCTAAATGGTAATCCGGTTCTCTCCAAGTGTTTCGTAGCATATCAGGAGTTAATATACTTTTTTGCTTAAGGATTCATTAAATACGTTGTGTATAAACAAAAAATTGAAACTGTGGATGAGTTGAAGAAGCGTATCATTCAAGAAATTAGTGTAATAACTCCTGATATACTACGAAACACTTGGAGAGAACTGGATTACCATTTTGACGTTAGTCGTGCTACGAAAGGTGCACACATCGAAATCTATGATACTATGAAAGAAATCTATGATTGATATTAAAACTTGGTGAGATGTTCTTTTAATTTAAATAATTTTTTAAAATTCTAATGGGTGGTTCCGTAAAAATAAGGCATAACTTTTGAATACTTTTATGCCCGGAAGTCGTGTATTTGTTTATTGTTGAGTTATGTTTTGCAGAAATGTCTAATCGACAATTTTTTCTAGTGTATCCCCCTTGAAAAAATTATTGTAATGTAACAGCTCCAATTTTTTTATGCATTTTCCCAAGCTTTAACTGACATCTCAATATAAAAAATAGATGAGACTTAATTAAAAAAAAATTAGAAAAATCACCTCCGAAGATGTACAAATACCTTAAGAAAATGATCGTTAATAAAACCCTTAGAAGGAGAATGAACAAAAGAGAAAAGTCACTGATTTATATTCATTTGATTTAATATTTACAGAAATTCGGAAGGACTCAATCGCATTTATTTTACAGACGCCTTTTCATAACATGCCTGCTGAAACTTTCAAAGACATTTCAAATTTGAAACTAGTGTAAATGCTGCAGCAGAAGTAAATTCATTAATTTAAAAGCAACGATAGATTTATTTCCACTTGTTCGCTTAAAAAAAAGAAAAGTAGCAAACAGGTAAAGAAGTAAAAGTCAAAAGGAAGCGAGAGAAAAATAATGAACGGGATAAAAAAAAATGTTAAGGAAAAGTATATTGCAGTGAATAACTCTTTACACGATAGTTCCTTTTAAGTAAAAATTTTAAAGTAAACATTAAAGGAAGTATATATGTATATATACGGGAAAAGCGTGGACAGCATAAAAAAATTATGTTTAAATATCATTTTCTTACTTTTTTCTACTCTATTTATATGATGAATGTTTTTCTTTTTTTTTACTTTTTAGCATAATATGTTACGAGAATTTTTTTAAACTTGTTTAGTCTATGTATTTGAGTGCATTATTAAAACTGATGCCTATGTTGTTCTCTTTGAAGTCGAATAACAAAATACTTTCGATGGTGCTTTTGATTTTTTTTTAATATTTAGTTAATCTTTTCTTTTTATAAAAAAGAAAGCTTTTTATTGCCATTTGTACGTAAACCTGAGTCATGTATTTGTCTTATTATAACCTTTAATTTTACGTTATGAAAATGTGTTAAAATATGATATATTTTGTATAATCTTCGTGCAGTTTTGTTTCACAACGTGAGTTATTTGCCTTGTTAACTCAATTAAGATAAAGTACTGAAAGTTTTCATGTTTTTTGTTTATATATATATTTTAGTACCTGATAACTGATTCGGTAACGAGCCAAGGAACATACAAAAGGAATAATTCTGTGTCATTTTATATACTAATTTTATAAGTGACGGAATTTATTTGAGTGGTGTCAGTTGAAGCTTTTACAAAACTCTACACGGTGTTTAAAAAACAGCGACGAAAAAATGCATTACGGCAAGCTTACAGACGTGAAGTTTGCAAATATCTCTTCTTGAGATTCCTAAAGAGTTCGTGATTTGTTTTTTTGGGTTCTATCCACGTTATGACATCTTTCTGCTGCACGGCAGTTTTCTGCCCAACTACAAAGTGCGCCCATGAAGTAACCGGACAATTTTTTTATAAATAAGAAAAATATTACTCACTTTTAAATAAATTTATATCCTTCAAAATAATCGCCAAAGGAGTCTACACAATTTTTCCTACGTTTCTTCAAGTTATCGAAACACTGTTTATAGGCGTTAGAACTAACCGTTCGCAAAATACGCGCACCATTTGATTTAATATCCGAGAAGTTTTCAAATCTCTGTCCTTTCATGGCCATCTTAAGCTTCGGAAAAAGGAAAAATTAACTGGCGATAAGTCGGGAGAATATGGTGGGTGATTTTTTACTGTAATTGATTGCTTAGCAAGATATTGTTGTACAGAAATTGCTGTATGGGGCTTAGCATTATCGTGTAAAAGGAACCATTGCCCAGAATCAAACAGTTCCTTCCTAACTCGCCTTATCCTGTTTCTTGATCGAAAAAACACCTACTTGTAAAAATGCTGATTAATAGTTTGATTTTCAGGAACAAATTCGTGGTGAATAAGTCCTTTGAAATCAAAAAATGCAAAATCCATGAACGGACAAAAATTTGAAAACATCTCGGATATTAAATCAAATGTTATGCGTAGTTTGCGAACGGTTAGTTCCAACGCCTATAAAAAGTGCTTCGACGACTTTAAGAAAGGTTGGAAATATTGTACAGACTCCTTTGGCGATAATTTTGAAGGAGATGAATTTATTTGAAGGTGAGTCATATTTTTCTTATTTATAAAAAAAATGTCCGGTTACTTTATGGACGCATCTTGTATTTCGTCATTCTGGTCGATTTCACGTAATTCTTTTCCGAAAATTTAGTTGTTGTGGACTAGACGCTATATTTTTTTTAACATGATATTGATATGAAATGTACTACTAGAAATGAGCAGTGCAATGGCGCGAGATCATCGTAAAAATGGACTTCCTTTACGATCCATTTCTTAATACGAATTTCATTTCTACACAACTCGTGATACCAGTTTTGAGTTGAGCTCTTTGGTTTATGTTCGCTTGCGTTCTAGAAACCTTGATGTAAATAATGCATAAATGAATGTTTAAATATTTGAGAAAATTATAGTGAGACTTGAAAAGAAAAGACAAAAACTTTGTGCTCGAGGAATAAACAGGAAATTCAACGTAAATAAAGCACAAATAGCAGTAAGGTGCAATTTGGCATACGGCCGTTTCGAAGCTGCAAAGGAGCTTCTTCATCAGTGCAAAGAACTTAGTGGCAGCTCAAAAAGCCGAAAACTTGTTCTTTGCACTGATGAAGAAGCTCCTTTGCAGCTTCGAAACGGCCGTATGCAAAATTGCACCTTACTGCCATTTGTGCTTTATTTACGTTGGATTTCCTGTTGATTCAACTATGCTCATAACATTTCCGCATGTTCCATCCAAATTTTAGTGGTTACTTTCTTTCTGACAGACCTTATCTTCGAGACGTACCTTGAATTTGGGAATATGCCAGTCATTTAATATGGTAAGGCTATTTATAGAAGAATAATGCGCAGTAATCCGCAGTAAAAGAACTTAGTGGCAGCTCAAAAAGCCGAAAACTAAGCCACTAGTTTTCGGCTTTTTGAGCTGCCACTAAGTTCTTTGCACTGATGAAGAAACTCCTTTGCAGCTTCGAAACACGGCCGTATGCAAAATTGCACCTTACTGCTATTTGTTATTTATTTACATTGGATTTCCTGTTTATAGTGAGACTTCTTGAAGCGCAGTTATTAATAGGAATTTCAATACTCGGCTCGTTTCGAAGTGGTGATCCGGAGGTGATGTATCATTCAAAAGCTCCCCGCGATGCCGTCCGAACCAAGAATACTGACCAAAATTCTGCGGTGATTTTGTGTGGGATTGTTTACGTTTTATTTTTGTAAACCGAATCCAGAGATCTGATGTATGTTAATTGAAGTACGGAATAAAGTTATTGTTGCAGATCGAAACAAATTGGATCATCTATAAGCTATTGATAGCGAAGTTCGAACAGAAGCATTGGGAATTTTGAGTGAACCACCAGAATTGGAACTTTTATTAAGTCTGCTATGTACTAAGAAAAAAATCGTATTTCCCTTTTCCTCTTCTTGCAGACTCTTGTGGTGGGAGGAGTCCAGTTGACAGTTCGAGAATTCCACCCCCCTTAGGATTGACATTTTGAGGGATTGCAATGGCTCTCTCTCTATAGGGGGATTAAGCGCTGCTTCCAAATTTTTTATTTAAAATATTATTTGTCAACTATTTACAGGTACATAAATGCTGATAATCAAATAAAATTGGTATTGTCAGATAGCTGAACTTTTCAGCAAAGCGCTACAGGATTCATTTTATAAATTTCGTCCACCGAAGGAATTTATGAGAGTTTAAAACACACTATACCAGATTTTTCCCCGAATAATTAAATTTTAAAATATTAATTGCATTAAAAAAAAACGAAAAATGTACACAAATGTAAAATTTCTTTCTCTATGACGGAGTGCAATTTTTTCAAAAAATCTTTGAATATAAGTCGGCAATCCGTGGACAAATTTTCTCCATAGGTTAACACTGAGGTGACCGAATCCAATGGAGTTAGTACACAGCAGCTTTAAGAAACAAAATGATCATGGAGGAAGTGAAGTAATCAGAAACATAAGTTCTTACCAACCAGGAAAATTTTGGGACGTTCTACATTTTCGGATGAAAACGTAAATTATGGGGAGTTTGAAGGGAATACATTTTAATATACAGATGGAGTACAAAATAATACGAACACCTGTGTAAAAGTATGACGTATTTCACACCTGCAGTACAGCCGCGCCACCTGCAACAGAAGTCTGCCACCTAGTGAGCGTGAAAAGGAAGGTATCAGTCTCTCAACAGCAGTCACCTATGTTGCATGCTTCTATCGAACTGTCTGTGATAAGTTGAAATGCCAGACCTGTCAGAGTTCCAAAGAGGAATGATAGTTGGAGCGCGTTTAAGTGGAGCATCGGTTACGGAAACAGCAAACCTTTTGGGGTTTGCAAGGAGTACGGTATCAGCCGTTATGACAGCGTACACGAAAGAGGTAAGACGACGTCTTCAAAGCACAACAGTGGTCGAAAGTCCAAGCCTGCTGATAGGGATAGACGGGTCTTGAAGCGCATAGTAGCCCGAAAGCACAAGCAATCGTTATCCGAGATAACATCCGAAATGAACAGTCATCTCCATGACCCCGTTTCAACAAAAACTGTCAAAAGGGAACTTCGTACTGCGAACATTTATGGCAGAGTGGCAATTCGCAAACCCTTGGTGACATCAACTAATGCTTTCAAGTGACGCCAATGGTGCAGAGATCACAAAGGCTGGTCCCCACAGCAGTGGCAACAGGTAATATGGTCAGATGAATCGTCATTCACCCTATTTCAGACGACCAGACGCGTTTATGTCTGGAGAACGCTCAAAGAAGCGTTTCATCCTGAATGTCTCTTGCCGAATGTGAAGCATGGGGATGGCTCCATTATCGTATGGAGTGCGATATCTTGGCGCGGTCTTGGGCCACTTGTTATTCTGCATGTGAGGATCAAATCCAATCACTATCTAAGCTTTCTAGGGGATCATGTCCATCCTTTTGTCCAGACTGTATTCCCTGGAGAGCGACCGCTTTCTCAAGACGACAACGCCCCTATCCACACTGCTAGGTGTGTTCAAGAACGGTTCGAAGAGCATGACGATGCAGTTGAACATCTCGCCTGGCTCCCTCAGTCTCCGGACTTGAATATTATTGAACATTTAAGGCAATATTTGGAGTCCAAACTTCGTTCCCGATTTCCACCTCCATCCGGACTTTCACAATTAGAGACCGCTCTGCAGGAGGAATGGCTTAATATTCCTTTAAATATTGTCCATGACCTTTATGCATCTATCCCACGTCGCATTAAATCTGTACTTCAGTCAAAGGGTGGTCCAACCCCCTATTAATAAAGATTTTCCATTATTTCACAGGTGTTCGTATTATTTTGTCCACCATCTGTATAAAGGAGTTAAATTTCGTAGGGGACAAGGCCTTTGCCATTGTTCCTTAAGAAGAAATCCAGAATTTTGTTTGATCTAGGATACCAATGAAGCAGCGTGAAAGGAATTTTGGACACAATACTTTACGTGCATTTTGCATTTCGATGTTAGATTTTAAAACGGATTTTTAAATTTTTAGTATATGGACAAAATTTGGATATATTAGAAATGACAGCCCATGTGTTGTTGAATTTCTTGTAGTGAATTACAAGGTATTGTGGGAAACTAAATTGCATTTATAACCGAAAAAAATAAACCGAAAACATTTACAGCTGCAGATTTTTGAAAAATATCTAAACACAATTTTGCCTCTAAGCATTTATACATACGTTAGGTTTTAAGTAAGTATTTATTGAATCAGGAACATAAAAAAAAATTCTCATGGAAAACAAATCTGTTTTTCGTAAAACTCGATGGAATGACGAGCTGAAAATGATTCTATATTTCGCTCCAATCGTAATACTCTATGCAGACTAAAGTCTTAAAATGTATAAAATATTAGCAAAAAAAAATGTAAAGGAAGAATGAAGAACATGCAAATTTATTTTGGTTTAAAAAATAACTTCGTGAACAGATTCCAAAATATAGTTACGAAGAGGAACAACAACAACAACAAAAAAGGCGGAATAGTTAATAAAATATTTTTGAGAAAAATACTTGGCACTCCATTCGTTGCTTTATTATGCCATGTTTCTTATAAAGAAATTTTACGCTTCACATAATTTAGGGTTGAAAAACAGCCATGTTAAAAGGCTTAAATAAAATAAATATCAAGAGAAATTCGATATTTTCACATTCGTGCCTCAAAGAGAGCGCCTGGAGCTAGTTAAATATTGCGGGTATCTTAATAATTGAAACAAGCATCAAGGAATAAACCAAGCTCAAATATTTAACAAAAAATCCTAATTTTTGCTTTACATACCTGTAGCATCTTTCGATTTTAATCTAAACTTGATTCTGAAACCACAACCTGTAGTTTTTATATGGAACCCTTTGTTTATCCATTATTTTCTGAAAATGTTTTTATTGAAAGACCTACTATTTGTTAAGCACATGACCAAATTATGTTTGAGTATTATTTTTGATAGATGTAGGTAGTTTCATACAATTTATAAACTGCATATATATTTATCTTCTATCGCATGAACTTTGGACAAAAACTCTTAATTTTAAAACATCACATGCCAAGCATTTCAAAACTATTTCAAAATCTTGCTACTTTGCTGTCGCTCAAGCTTGGCAATGGGATGCAGCAACATAATAGTTTCAAAGTATTGGATCCCCGGCTAATTAAATTCTTTCTATAATGCTTAAAAGTCTGTTAAATTCTTCATTTTACTAATCATTTTCTGCTCTTATTCAATATTTATAAGCATAAAATAGCTTTCTAAAATAATGAACTAAATTTTAGTTATTGATTTATTTGTCAAAACACGCATGTCTTTGGAGGACTACGCATAGATATACAAAGTGAAAAAAAAAACAAGATAAAGAGAACTTTTTATACACCATGTTTTTAAATTTTCTATTGAATCATATAAACTTGACAATTCTATGTATTAATAAATACTTTTTTACAATTTTTTTGATGAATTATCCCATCAACTTGAAAGAAAATGAAGTTAAGTGGAAGTTAACTTGCGTTTAACTTTTCGTTCCCGTCCCGGTCGATAGATGGCTGCACCAGTCTACAAAACAAAATTAACCGAAAATGAATTCAATTCTGCTTAAAGATGGTTAAAAGTATTAAAATAATGCGTTGTCATCGTGTTCTGAGCTATTCTAAAAGTTTCAAATGCCTAGCTAGTCGGGAAGTTAGTTAAAAATCGATTGCAAGATTTGTACTGGACAAACACACACACAAGCAACAAAGCGAGTTAATAAAAACATAGTAATTAAGTATTGCGATATAAAATCGACTAAACATGAAGAAATAAGCCTTTAAATACACCAAATGATTCCACCAAGACAGAGTATCCGGAGTTTGTTAAGCTAATATGCAGAGAAATTAGCGAGCTGAAAATCATCAGCGAACACCTTTTCCAAGGTTTAGCCACAGGAAAGTTGTCTAAGGGGTTCGGCTGACACTATTTATACCGTAAGATGGGGTTACTTTGTGACAGATTTTAAGTTTTTTCCTGTGCCAGCTGATCAGTTTCAAAAGCAGCCCAAAACGAACAATTGAAAAACATTGGTACATCCATTCTTTACGTAGTAATGTATCGCGTTAACCAGGATCTTTAATTACCATTGAGAAATTGAAGTTAAAATGTGTCACAAAGTTGCCCCGCCGAGTGGGGGCTACTTTGTGACGTCTGTGTTTCCACCTTGAAATCCAAGAGGAAAAATTACTTGACACAAAGTTAGACAGTAAAACGCTTATCAAAAGCTTGATACACAATTATATATACCTACTAGCTGAATACCCGTGCTTCGCTACGGAGTACATTCAAATTAAATGCAACGGTCAATGTATACAATTAATGCCAAAAAAATATACAATATTTATAGAAAAATCGTAACGGATATTTTTATAGACAAAATAATGTAGAAGAAAATATTCAAATTAAATATAATTGAACATACTAAAGAATATAGTACAATTAATATAGTACAGTTTGAAGAACATTTCTTTTACTGTATTTTAATAATATTTTGGATAATGTCCAATCGTCTGCCACGTTACAAAGAAAAAAAAGTATTTTTTGTCAATTTATTTCGTTGTTATGCACGTGACGCAAAATTAATTTAAAGTATCACAAAAAGAAAAGAAACCACGTGATCAGCATTTAATAAATTAAATTCTAAAAATCAATCTTTGAAAATTCACCAAAAAATCAGAAAATGGAGGTAAAGATTCGAAAAAGATTTTATTTTAAAGGAATTTTTATGATCTTTCTCGTGATATAAAATTTATAACCCCCAAATTATTATTTTAAATGCAAACTTTAAAAAAGTTACTAAAACAGCTAAAAAATTTAATTTAAAAAGATCTTTCTTAGTGCACCCCTACACTATAAGAAGAATCACCATGCAAAATTTCAGCCCTTTAGGTCCAGCGGTTTGCTCTGTGCGTTGTATGTCAGTCAGTCAGTCAGTCAGTCAGATACGGAACTGTTTGATATATATAGATTACAAATATTGGATAGCTTTATCTATATCTTTGACATCAAAGAGACCTCAGGTGGCCAAGGCAGCCACCAGTTCTTTGAGAAGATGAGGAAATTTGCCTTTTGTCACAGTCTGTTCCTTCGGGAAGTTTTTTCCAGATAGTCAATACTTCTTTCTCTCCAGTGGTATTTTAGAGAATGGAGAAATGCAACATCGAGCGGCTGGAGGAGGTAGGTCGACTTTATACTATATACTTGTGGGTTATTTTGTGACAGTGTCAATGTGTCACAAAGTAACCCCGTCACCTTTCGATATTTAGGTTGTGTTCTCATATTTCTCAGAAATATCGCTACACAAAAGTTATATTGCTCCACAATCTAACCAACATATTGACAATAAAAAATAATCACCTGTGGTAGTTGGTTGTATAAGGTGTTAGTCTTCAGCACACAAAGTTTCCGAAGTTTGAGTCAATAGCTTGACAACAGGCTTGAACAATACACTGGCCAGCGAAGACAAATGGTGCGCAGAAGCTTCGAACACTCGCCTCTAGGTGTCTCTGTATGTCGGACAAGCTGCTGGCGCTGTTCTTTGCCTACCCGGTATCACGGGCGCGGCGCAAGATCTGAAATACGAAAAAATTACTGTTTTACAAATTTACCCCCGCAGTCACAAAGTATACCCCTCTTACTGTACCTCAAAATGTTAACAAAGATGTTTTAGCATTTATTCATCATGAAAAAACGGTGTTGCAGTTCGAAGATTTCCCTTGGGTGACCGTTACCTTGGCTTCCTTTCCCTTTTCCTTTACATTCTATGTCCTTCAATTTTCCACATCTCCTTAATTCGTCCCTGCCTTTTTCTCATGCTTTCCTTCGACTGTTTCCTTACCCCCTCTCTCTCTCCTGTTCTTAGGTGTGCCATCCTATTTTCTCATCCCTTTGTAGATTTTTCATCCCACGATCAGACATTTTTTGTTTTCTGCTGTAAGGTAAATGCACCTATAATGGGCCATGTCCCTATAATGGGCCACCCTTTAGAAATGTCGAGAAATTAAGGGTCTATTGTTACCTGAGGCAGTGGAAGGGGTGAGGGTCATTGGCAACTACCTGCGAGGATCCCTTAGCATTGGAATTCAGTTCATTCCTTTGCTTTGTGCGAAGTGTAAGGTGTGATCTGCTAGAGAGAAGAAAATTCGTGTTTGTTTTAACGTCTGCTTAAGAAATCTGTTACGGTAAGTGAATTTTTCAAAATTTTTTTATTTAAGTACTATAATGTCTGTTTATTGACTTAAACTATTATTCCTTACGATAGTATGTATAATTAAAATTGTACAGTGATTAAATGACAAAAAACTTAAGATTCCATTGTCAAAATAGCGTGGCCCATCATGGGATCACGAATTGTTACACTGTCCCTGTATTGGGCCAGCCCGTGTACTGGTACAAATTATTTTTTCGGAAATGTCAATATTTGCAACAACATACCAGCTGTGACAAGTAAAGCGGTACATCACAGGAAACATTAACCACAATTTTTAAGTAAATTTAATTTTAGATGTTTAAGTTAATAAATTTATATTTCAATTATATTTCAGTTTTTATATATTTAGTGTAGTTGTACTGTAGTTATAAAATGGATAAACCGGTTTAAAATATACATCATGCTTTTAGTTCCTTTTCTTTACAATTTTGTGGTTTTGTAGAATTGATAACAGATTACATAGATGGCTCATTATTGGGTGGCCCATTATGGGTACATCGGATAAAATAATGGCCCATTATAGGTGCATCAGGTTGGTTATTATTTATGTATATATATATATATATATAAATTTTATGAATGCAGCCAGTGCGCTTCAATTGCTACTTCAGATGTAAGACAGTTATTAAAATGGCAGGTAAAAATTTGGACCAGTTTTCTTATACCAGTTTTCTTTGGACCAGTTAACCGGCCCATTACTGGTGCGTTTACCTTACTTTATTTTCCATTTTCTTCATTCTCTTCCTTACTTTTACTATACACACCCCAAAAAGAGAACGGCAAGAAAAATATCCAAGAGGTAGCAAAATTGTGTCAGCTTTCCTTGGCCTCGATCGTAGTCGGTAAGGTGTCTAAACATTTTTAAGATTTCAGCTTCAATAATAAAATTAGCAAGAGATTTGTAAGTTTTGCAGAACAAACTCGCGATATCATTTCCGGCAAAAAAAACATCGGTTTTGACGAGTAAAGGATTTTCCAGCCCATTTCTCCAGTTTAGTGAATGATGATATTGTCATGCAAAATTACTAATTTTATATGCGACAGATTACGAGACTTTTAATTGAGTTATATGCGGGGAGGAATGCTGCGTGCTATTTAAGCTGAACCAAAAACATCGATTTAAAAAATGAAACTACTTTGATGGATTACATAAATAATAAATTGGATGACATTTTAAATTAAGTTATAGCACTTACTTGAATTATCCACTCTAGAAGTCAGTTTTCCCCTTGTATGATCTTACTTTTTAAATTTTTTGAACCAACGCAATCTTTATTTAAATACCGTTTCAAAGGTAACCTTTAAATTAACGGCATTCCATTAAGATAAAAGCTACAATGGAATTTCTCCATCCATTTTCCATTATTTTATTTTTTTTTTAAATCAAAGGCAGTGTTTGAAAAAGTGAAATCCAAGGTATGTGGAAAAGTAGTTTTCTAAAAAAAAAAAAAACAAAAAAAAAAACGTTTTTCATTACTTGAATAAAAGCATGGGTGCATGAAGATTTATTTCCCTACTTAACAAAAGTATCGCTTTGAGGGTCTCAACTAGTGTACATTAAGAATGGGAAAAAGATAAATATATCACCTTAAAAACCTTTTCTCTTTAGAAGAAACGATACATCAAGGTCCTAGTCGCGGAAGAAATAAAATGGGATCTCTTACACGGGTCGCAGCTACTCAATAAATGTTAATGGAGCTCCCGCGATAAAAGAGAATAAAAATAAACACGAACTAGCCCGTATACTGAGGTCATAGGAATACACTTCACGCACGTATGTCCTCAAGTAGTGTCATTTATCGTGTTATTTAAATCGCATTCATTATACTAAAATGAACGCAGTCACAAGTTTATGAAATAAAATACTGACTTATTTCATTAACTTGCGACTTGGTACCTTGTATCTGACAACCTTGTATCTAACTTCTTTTAGTGACATTGTTCTTCCTTCTTCCTATATCAATCAGTCAACACTGCATTACTGTTTTGTTAATTAACCTCATCGTTAGCTTGAAGGCGATTAAACAAGTCTTCCATTTCATTCAAAGGGACAGGGAAGAAAATTTTTATTTTAACACAAGATGAATAGGGAATGAAATTATACGGCGTAGAAAATATACCGGCAGATAGATTCTAACCAATATTAAAAAATTTCGAACTGGCCAATTCATACTACTATTAATGATGATATCCATGTCTTTTTCTTCCCTTTATCGATAACTCATGATAAATCTTTATCATGGAAAAAGTATTAATGTGTTATGAGTCACATGATGGTTTAGAAACAATTAAGTTTAGGGTTTTGGACACCCAACTTCAATGAAACGTTGGAATTAGATAACAAAGATTTCGCTTGTCAGCTTTGACGTCGTTTTAAGAGGCCAATAAGAGTCGAGGTGTTCTGTCAAAGGCTGATTATCACTACTATTACTTTTTTATTCTTCTCGCACAGGCGCCAATTTCAAGTATGCGTAGGAAAATTAAAATTGCACGGATTGATTTTCCTGACCATGCGTCTTTTAGTTCAGTTCTTTAATTCATATCATCTTGAATGTTTTTGTTTAAAGCTTTTTATGACTTTTGAACGCATTACCTACTTGACCGAAATACCAAAATTCTTTTTTTCACAGATGGTACCTATTGGTTAATTGCGTGTCACTGATTGTTGAGTCAGTTATTATCTGAATTAGTTGCTTGTACATAACGAAAACTTTATCCAAATAGATCTCACAAAACAGAGGTTGACCTTTCCTTCCCTTTATCGATGCATTCTGTCCATCGTAACTTCGGTGTATTTCTGACCTAAAACCAATTGCTTTGTGGAAAGTCTTTTGTAAAAATTCTCTTTAAACATCTTAAATATGGAATAGCTCATCTCATTCTCTAGGTATTGATAAAATTCACGACATCTGGCTCTTTATAAAGACGGTATAGATCTAGATTAGGCTTCTGTGTCGTAATCCATGTTTTTTGGATGTCACCCAGGCTTCTTACTATTTCCCTCTTAACAGCTCTCAAACCATCTTAAACACTCGAGGTCACTGTTCATGTGTCTGGTAAAAAGAGACATATCTAATTAGGATTTTGAACACTAATGCTTTGGTTCTTCTTTAGCGATGTTTTGACTTCCAATATTAACGCTATCCTTTCAAATAACTGTTAGAAACAATGATCCTTTGGACTCCAAATCCCATGTCATTGCTGTAATTAATTCAAGTATCTAGATCTGTCAATTCTAATGGTAATTTCTGCATTAATCTATATATATAAAACAGTGCCGTAACTGACTGACTGACTGACTGGCTGACAGATAACGCACACACCAAACCGCTGTACATAAAGGGCTGAAATTTTGCATGGCGATTCTTCTTATAGTGTAGGGGTGCACTATGAAAGATTGTTGAAATATTCTTCTTCGATTTTTAAAATTAAATTTTCAAGCTGCTTTTGTAACTTTTTTTAAAGTTTGCATTTAAAATTGAGGAATATAAAATTTATATCACGAGAAAGATCATAAAAATTCCTTTAAAATGAAATCTTTTTCGAATCTACCTCCTTTTCTGATTTTTGATGAATTTTTAGAATTTAATTTATTAAATGCTGATTACGTGATTTCTTTTCATTTTGTGATACTTTAAATTAATTTTGCGTCACGTGCATGACAACGAAATAAATTGACAAAAAATATTGAAATACAGTAAAATAGAAAATTTAACTAGACTAATTCAGATGGAAGTTTTTTAAGAATTTAATTCAAATGAGTATGTTTTATGGATATTAAAAATACAAATTAATTGCATAGATTGACCGTTGTATTTATTATATATATATATATATATATATATATATATATATATATATATATATATATTATGTATTTAACATTACATGCATACATTGACAGTTGTATTTAATTTGAATGTATGTAGCGAAGCACAGGTATTCAGCTAGTGTAATTATAATAAATTAAACAAACGAATGATTTTCTGAGATACGAGTTTCCATTGCTATATTTAATTAATTTAAACAGTGTTACGAAGTGCTATTATTCATTTCGATATTTAACATCATAATGATTAGGAAATTAAAATGATCATCGTTATTTACAGACAAAAATTATCTTCGTACACAGGACTGTATGAAAAAAAAATCATTTGCCACTCTATAGGAAATGAAAATAAAACCAAAGGAAGCTTGAATCCAACCAGTAAATTTTATCACAATTTTACTTAAAAAATATCGTAGAGAAATTAAATAAGATTTTCTCTCGGGGTAAAGGTGAGGTGGTCATAATTAATATATTTTACCCGTGATAATTTACGGGAGTCTTTTTTTATAGAAAAAAAAAAAGATTTAAGCTCTTTATTTTGAAATGGAACATTACGTTTGCTGGAAGAAGGAAATTGAATAGGTGCAAGTACATTACTTTATCCATTTCCGAAAGAAACGCCATTCTAAAGTTAAAAAAAATCTTTACAAATGTTCGCCAAGTTTGAAAAAAGAGAGGAAATGAGTGCCAATGTGGATGAGGTTTTATCTCAAAAGCATGCCTACCGTAAGAAGTTTGCTTTAGAGCTTGTACACAAAATAAATTTTGCGCAGAAAGTTAATGAGAAAACTCCGTCAAAAGCTTAAAAGGTTAATGATGACTGAATTTCCAGCGAGAAATTGCTTTCACCTTTTCTTAAGGGGTCTGGTACCTTTTTAAAAGTTAAGAGACTCGAACGAACATATACCTATTATCAACCATCAGAAAATCATTTATTCAGAATTGTGAAAATTTTACTGTGAGTTAAACACTCTTTCTTCTTTATAAATACGGCTCTAAAGTTTTTCTAACTTGAAGAGAAATTTTAAAATTTTTAAAAATTTGAACCATTGTTTTTTTTTTTCAATGATATGCCATCGCGCGCAGACTTGCATCTGTATATTAAAGAATATACACATTTTTTCTATTAGTTTAAAATTAATTTACAGTTTGGAATTAATTTATAGTTTGAAATAATTTATAATTTCAGTTTTAAAATTAATTTATATAATATATCTTCAAAATGACCAAGTTTCAAATAAAAATTCTTAGAAAGTTTTAAAAAATATTAAATTTCAAAATGTTTTGATAATTTAACTGTAATTGAAATTTTGTAACAGGATAGATGGTCATTTCAATTACACATATTTATATTGTAGTTGTATAAAATTTCATGGTATTTTAGCCGCCTGTTCTGGTGATATCATGTTCGAAATGACATAACAATTTAAAAAAATGGTTGATATTTTTAAAAATGGAAAAATTTCTCAAGCTAGATATTTATGAAGAAGAGTGCGTAGTGATGTAGTGCGTAGTAAGTGAACTCACAGTAAAATTTCCATATATCTGAATAAATGATTTTCATAACTACTGATTATTGAAAATAATCAGTATATATTTATTATATATTTGTCGAGTATATTTGTCGAGTATATTTGTCGGGATATATATATTTATTATATATTTGTCGGGATATATTTGTCGAGTCTATTAGCTTTTAAAAAGGTACCAGACCCCTGAATGTACTGTAATACAGGGTGGTCCGAAATTATTGAGCGCATTTCATGTTTGTCAAAAAAAAAAAAGAAAAAAAAAAGAGTTGCAATGGATTTGCCTTCATGGAACCACAAAACGCACATTGCTTATTCCTGTACGGTAACCATTTGCAGACTGACGCAATAAGTAAATTATTCTTGCGAAATTTTGTTGCGCCATCTACCGGCTTATGTGGAAGTTATTTAATGTTTAAAATTTTGTTGTGTAAAACTGTTTTAAATTGTCTTTCCAAGAAAACAATAAACATGTACGCACTTCCTTTTTTTTCTAACATGAAATGCGCTCAATAATTTTTGACCACCCTGTATTAACATGAAGAAAGAAAAAATAGCGATTAACTTGCAGTCCGTATGTCAGAAAGGAATAAACTTGAAGCATCCTGACTATGCAAAGAGATATAAATTATGGAGGAACTTCCTTAATAACATTTCACGAGAGAAAATGCTTTTCTTTTGTTTCATTTGCATAAAAGAATATATTCATCTTGTCGATTCTCAGTATAATCGATATGACTATGTTTGTTATAAACAAATGTTATAACAAGCATGGGCATTAACTTTCGACATTCCCCTAAGCTTCGTTTATGAGGATGTACAAGAAGAGTGTTGATTTTCAGATAGTTACGATTATTATTAATGTGGCTACATTTTGAATCGAGGGCGCGGTGACCCGGTTGTCAAAGGCAGCGAACCAGTGATCTGCACGTCTCTGGTTTGATGCCTGTCGCGGACAAATCCACCGCCGTGTACGAAAGGCTGGTGCACGAAGCTGGTGCACGAAAGCTGGTGCACGAAAAATCTGTCGGGGCTGCAATGACCTCCAAGTTCTCAAATTTCAGAAATATTTGAAGTTTGTCGCTGCAAAATCACCTAATACTGTCAGAATAATATATATATAATACACACACACACACACACACACACACACACACACACACACACACACACACACACACACACACACATATATATATATATATATATATATATATATATATATATATACACTGCTGTCCACCCAAATTGCAACACCAAGAAAGACAAGAGATATCACAACAAAATTAATTTTGTAGATAACATGTTGACCAAGTATCAAAGGATTAAATTTATAGACTTCTGTGAAGTGTGGTTCCTGCCAAAATCAGTAGCCAGAGTAGCCGCCATTGTTGGAGATCACCGCTGCCACACGCCTCGGCATTGATTCAAAGAGACTTTGGATGAGTTCTTGGGGTACAGCAGACCAAGCAGCTTCCACACGTTGCCAAAGTTGATCTGCTGTGGCAGCTGGGGATGGAATCTGGGTCAATCGTAGAGCAACCATGGACCACATGTTTTCTATCGGCGAAAGATCCGGAGAGCGAGGCGGCCAGGGAAGCAATTCAATCTGGCGATTGACGAAGAACCGTTGGACAATGCGTGCCACGTGTGGTCGCGCATTATCCTGTTGAAATATGGCTGTGGACAAGCCCTGAAGGTAAGGAAGGACAACTGGCTCCAACACCTCGGAGATGTAGCGCTGGCTGTTTAAAGTACCGGCAATGCGTACTAGAGGTGTGCGAGAGTGATATCCAATACCGCCCCATACCATAATACCCGGTGCAGGACCAGTGTGGCGGTGCATAACGCAGCTGTTCAGCATCCTCTCTTCACGGTGTCTCCAGACTCGAATGCGACCATCGTGGTCTTGCAGACAGAAGCGTGACTCGTCAGTAAAGACAATTTCATTCCATTCTGCCATCCACATCCTTCTGTCATCGCACCATTGGCGGCGGAGACGTCTGTGGTTCTGCGTCAAGGGTAGACAAAGCAATGGACGTCTTGCGGACAGACCACTCTGCTGTAAACGGCGTCGAATGGTACGCGCAGACACTGGATGATGCGTTACAGACTGCATGTGCTGTGCTATGGTTCGTGATGTGACTGAGCGATCCGTCACTGCCATGCGCACAATTTGCCTGTCATCACGTGAAGTGGTGCGCTGAGGTGGATGCGATCGAACACGCCTGTCCGTCATACCCTCCTGCATCCAACGATCACATATCCGCATTACAGTTGTTTGGTTTCGTCCAACACGACTACCGATTTTCCTGAAAGATAATCCACAATCTCGGTAGGCCACTATCCTTCCTCTGTCGAACTCGGATACTTGATCAAAAGATGATCGCTGTTTTCGACGAGACATAATTGATCGTTTTTTTTGAAAAAACCACAAGAAAAACACAATTGCCGAACTTAAAATCGTCGAAATCTCCAAGCCTTAAATAGCGCTTTGAAGTGGCGCCACAGGCGCGCGTGATGTGCGTCTGCGCTGAAATTCTAATCATTTGCATATCTCACCTCCGCTAATGCATGTTGTAAATTTCATGTTATTTGCATGTTTCCTTCAGGGTGTTGCATTTACAGTGGCCAGCAGTGTATATATATATATATATATATATATATATATATATATATATATATATACTCTCGGTGTACAAAGTTTTATGACCCTCTAGTTGCCAAATTTACCTCTGGAGGTGCAGGGTCAAGTGTTCCGGTCTCGTTACTTGACTCGGGCAAAGGACCGGTCCCGTAATTTTGTACCAAGTCGAACTCCGACCCTTGTGGTGCTATTGAAAACCGGAGCCGCACCACTCTGCCCAGTAGTCATTATGGACACGAAATGACAATATACTGTCGGTCAAGGGGCATCTGTCACAACAACTCAACATTTTGGAATTTTTATGACAATAAAACGTTATAGCACAGTAATCAGTAAAATTTCCCGTACAGCTATTAACCAGGGTAGAGATAGGAAAAACATAATTTTTCACAACTAAGTGCAGAAAAATTGGAAGAAGGAGAATCTTTGATATTACACATTTCCTTGTAAATTGTTCGAAAGTCTTTAAAACTTTCACTGTTTTGGAAGATTTGTGCAACATACTGTCATATCTATATATATAAAATGCGTAGGTATGCGGCACAAAAATCGGCGATATTTCTACATTCCGAATGGCAACGGCTGCAACTACCAGATGTAAACATTAGCGGCCGACCGCATGTGTGTAGTGGTTTGACGATAGCACGTAATTTGGTACAATTTAATTGCTGTATTTTACACGTGAATAATTTTAATTTAAGCACGAGATAATTGATTCTTTTGTTCCATCGGTTTTTCTAAATGTATGTAAGAGGACAAACTTTTGACAAAATATGTTTAGACCTATCAAATCCTGTGTTTAGTCATGGACAGTTGTATGTAGGTTATCTAGAGTCCATTCTTTTGATTCTGTCACTAAAGTATTTTCTATTTCTGAAATACTCAACTGTGTATATCAAGAAGTTTGAGGAATATCATAGTAAAATATTAATAATTGGATTATAATATTTTAATAGTAAGTAAGAGTTGATTCTCTATACATTTTAAGTAGTACTTGTGAATTTTTACTCCATTTTATAAGTTAAGAAATTTTCCCAACAATTTTTTATTTGGTATGATTAAGTGTAGATATCTGAATTGTGAACAATAGTACATATAGAGAGTGATGTAATCCACACTATATTTTAGTACTTGCTGAATTTTTACTCCATTTTATACGTGAAAAAAATTTTCTCGAACAATTTCTTATTTGATGTAATGATAAAGTGTAGATATCATAATTTTGAGAAATATTACATACAGAGAGAGATGAATGTA